>JAAAKM020073195.1:60588395-60686008 GCA_010016025.2 Alatinidae sp. Z8VKAUB7J3
CTGAAATGAAGTTTAATTTTCTACAATTTTTACATGAAGGCACGTTTTGAAGAAAGGCCAAACCCCCGAAAATTAAGATGACCGAATAAGCTTAGCAGGGACCATCACTAAGCCGAGTAAATAGGGGTAAACGGAGCCCTTTTGAAATATCCATAGCGCTAGAAACGGTGGATGAAGGTGGCGTTGGGGAGCCAGAGTCCAAACTCAGTCGATCCAAATCTGAACCCATTGAATCAACAAGAGACGGTGTGTCAAAGCCTAAAGTAAAGAAAAAGGTATTAAGAATGCTATAGGCAAATTAAAAAAAAAAAACATGAATGAGAACATACACATACAAACAAAATTGACTAGCTAATTCAATTCTAATTTTAATTAAGTTGGCTTGTAATAATATCCCCAATAGCTACCCCCTCCCAAAAAAAAAAATCTGGTAAGTTGTCATTTGTATTCACATATGCAAGGATTGGATTGTCTTGATTAAGAAATTTGTCAATCAATCGCAGACTCCCAAAAAATCGACCAAATTTAAAGAGGTAAACAGTTACGCTTCTTGAAATGCGGCGTCTGCAAACGATCAGAATACATAAATGCATTCCCTTTGACTGCAAGTTAGGACCACGGGCTCTTTTGTGGCGGGGGAGGAGGGGTATTAGGCTTTAGACCTTAGCCCCTCTCCTGAATCTTAGGATATTTGGAGATCTGCAATACTTATACATATTTCCTGTGATTCACATGTCTTTTGTCCTGCCGAAATTGTCGCTCCTCCTCGAAATGACATCTCATGTAAGCAACTGCTCGATTGACGAGGTACGCTTATTTAGATAATTTTACATTTTCCTTTAGAAGTAGCTATTTTATGATATGAGCAAGTAGCAACAGCTTGTTTTTTTTTTTTGTTTTTTTTTACCTGATAGTGTTTACCTCATAGGTGCACACAGTTCAATGTATTAGGAAGGGAATGGTTAAAAGCATAAAATTTAAATTGTAAGTTCAGAATTTTTCAATTTCCCTGTTAAAGGGAGTTTCCCGTCATTCATCATCCAAGAACCCAATCCGAACTCCCAGCCTTCTATATAAAGAATAAAACAAGAGCTAAGGGCTCATGTGCGGAACGCGTCGACATCCGGCACCGTGATGGTCAGGCCCTCGGACTCGAAGAAGGCCAGCAGCCGCGCCTCGTCGCGGATCACCCGCGCGCCGCGGCGCAGCGCCCGGCCGACCTTCTGCTTGGCGACCCGCGCCGGCAGAAGTCGCAAGTTGTCCTCGGCTTGGCGAAGGCCGAGCACCCGGGTTTGCCGTCCAAGGCTGAAAGGCAAGGCTACGCCTCGCTGATTTCGCAGGTCAGCTCGAGGCCTTGGCGGTTGCCCAATTCGCGCTTGCCCTTGATCGCGTAAACCTCGGCGATGCCGTCCGGCTCGAGCACAACGCACATGTGCGTGGTCACCCCGTCGAGCCAGTGAAGGCGAAACACCGTCGCCCGCGTGGCGACCTCCTGACCGGCGTTCAGCCGTTCCTTGGCGCCAACGTCGCGCTTGCCCGCGCGAGGCCGGGCGAAGTCCGCCCAGCCGCTTTCCTTCTTGTTGCCGAGGCCGTCCACCGTGTAGGCCCGCTGCTCAATCGCGATCAGCCATTTCAGCTCGCCGGCGTTGATCATGGCGGCCACACCCGGTAGCGCATGAGTAGGTTGCGCGCCGCCTCGCTCGGCAGGCCCGTTGCGCTTGCCGCGATCACCGAGTCTTCGCGGTTCCTGTACCAATGCCCAATCAGCAGCCGCAGGCCTTGCTTGATCGCCGCCGGCACGTTCTCGCCCGGATCGGTCGCCGGCGAGCTGCTCGTCTGATAGCCGGCCACGAACTCGATCGTGACCGCGTTCACGTGGTCGTAGGTCGCCGGCCAGTCCTCGTCGACACTGGGCACAATCCAGCCCGGCTCGCTCGCCGCGTCGACCGTGTACAGGCTGCTCGAGAGCGTACGCTCGACCCCGTCGCTGTCGAAGTACTTGACCGACGAGACCGAGATCAGCGGCGGCAAGGGGATTTGGATCGCCGCCGCCGAGTCCGGGAAGGCGTCGAGCGTAAGCTGCCAGGTCTGCGGCGCCAGTGCCCGGCCGAGCCAGCCGTCGGCGCCGTCGACCGTGGCCGCGGCGGCATCGATCAGCTCGAGCAAAAAGTCGTCGTCGATATGCGCCGGTGGCGAGCCCGTGGCGACCAGGTTCAAGTGCCGGCGCGCCGCGGCCAGCGTCAACACCGGCCCGGCCGGCGCCGTGACTCGCTTCAAGCCCATGGTGGAGTCCCGTTAGGTTCGTGCTTTCGGCGCCGGCCGGCGCGGCTGCGCCCGTTGCCGCCGATTGGTCTTTGCGCCGGGCCGAAAGCCCAGCTTGTGACGTATGGTCACCGTGACGATGCCGGAGACGATGCCGACGGCCGACTGCGTCAAGGCCGCCAGCACTTGGACACCCGCACCGCTCGGCACGTGATAGCCCTGGCCGAGCTGCTCGAGCGCCGCGAGGACCTGCGCGCCCGTGCCGGCGATCGACAGCTCGGCCACACCGGCCTGCGTTACCCGCTGCACCGCCTGCGCGCCGGTGCCGGCGATGTGGACATTATGCGCCTCCTTTATGTAGTCCATCAAATCCTAAACCACCATTGTTAAATCCTGAACCACTTCTTTCACTTTAATTTTCTTGTCACTTTTAAAGACCTAGCCACTACCACTTTCCCTTTCATCAAATAAGGTATAATCAACATGCAATACACGGAAAATTTTCCTTACTCCATGTTATAGGCACATGATTAATGTAGGGTCAGTTTGCTACTGAGAAGCTAGTATGATACACGAGGCAAGTAATTCTTCAGAAATTTTCAAGTCAGTCTTGCAGTGTATTCTCCTCCACTCAGTGGGTAAGGGGATATTCATGAATTATCATTATAAATTGTGTTTGGGCTTTGAGCCTTCATCAGTGCCAGGGATATATAAGAGAGGCCTATACATAGGGTGGTCAATCAGACACTGTGCTGCTTTGGAAATATCAGATTTCAAAGCATAGAGGCCATTCATATAAAATCAAATGCCAGTAACTTTCTATGTAGGCATATAAATACAACCACCTTTATATCATTTTATAGCAAATTTATCATAGATTAAAGTGATAGTCACTTTTTAAATGTTCTCCATAGAGTTTTGCAAATATTTTGCATTTTCTATTGTGTGGTGTAGTAGTTGGCAAGTTCTCAGTAATCGATTTTTTGTGGCACCGATCAGTGGACTTCCTTTTTCGTTCTGGTGAAAAGTGAGCCTGGATTTAAACAAAGATAAGTATGGTACTGCTGGAAAGAGGAAACCACAGGCTCTCTTTTCACACCACCTTAAAGATGAAGGTCAAAGAAAAATCTTATGAAATCTGCAAATGAAAACTTTGAAGTGTTCGGAAATATTGTAAATCTTGGTGGCTTTTCTTTAAAGTAGTAGTAAAATCTATCTCATTACTCATAGATTATCAGTCTTTTAAATTTTTAAAAAATTGTTTACGCTCACTATTCTGTTTATGATAGAAGGAAGGTAGGTCGCGATGAAAAACTGTGCATATTGTGTTTTGACTGCTCCACTGACAAATCAGCTGATGGCTTTGAAAACAGCGTGATCAAGCTAAGGATTCAAGTAACAACTCTTTGACACATGTAGGGGCATATTTGGTGATAAACTAGGCATTTTTCTCACAGGATAGCACTGAAAGTGTCTTTCTTCAGTTGCAAGTGGTTAGTTAATGGCTGTGTCAACATATACTGCAATAAGTTTTATCGATTTGTGTGTGTGTGTGCTGTACCATATCATATTTTAAAATATGTTGTGTTCAGCGCATTGACTCCTTAAAATAGTTGTACCATGTAGTATATTTTTCTTTGAAAAAGTACTGTTTTAGTCCTTTTATTGATATATAATTCATGTTGCAATGGCTAGATATCATAAATGGGCCTATACAAGAGAAGGCTTCTAGCCGTAAGAACCTTTTGACAATAATTGTTACCATGGTGATATTTTGCTGTTTGTAGGGGTCATACTTTGCTGTAAACAAGTACTTTTATCATTCGGGCTATTTGCGGACATCACGCTTTCGCGCGCTGGCGACACGCTCATCGTCGATGTCGTCGAGAATCCGATCATCAATCGCATCTCTTTTGAGGGAAATTCGCGTCTTGCCGACGATGTCCTTCTGACTGAGGTGCAGCTGCGTCCGCGCGTTGTCTATACGCGGACAAGGGTCCAAACGGACGTTGCCCGAGTGGTCGAATTGTATCGCCGGAATGGACGGTTTGCAGCGACAGTCGACCCGAAGGTCGTCCGCCTCGATCAAAATCGAGTCGATCTGATTTTTGAAATCGATGAAGGACCGGTGACCGGTATCGAAAGAATCAGCTTTGTTGGAAATCGGGCGTTCAGCGACGCGAGGCTGCGATCGGAACTTGCAACGAAAGAAACGGCTTTCTACCGGATTCTGAATCCCAACGACACATACGATCCCGACCGCCTTGCATTCGATGAAGAATTGCTTAGGCGGTACTATCAAGCACGCGGCTATCCGGATTTTCGCGTGGTCTCTTCGGTCGCCGAATTGACCCCCGATCGCGAAAGTTTCTTCATCACCTTCACGGTCGAAGAGGGCGAGCAATATCGGTTTGGATCGGTCGATGTGGTTAGCGACGTACCGGACATCGATACGGAAGTCCTCCGCGAGGCCGTCACGACGGTGTCGGGTGACATATATTCTGCCGATGCGGTTGAAGAGACGATCGGGGCAATCACCGATCAAGCAGGTGACAGGCAGTTCGCCTTTGCCGATGTTAGGCCGGAAGTTCGGCGCAACCGAGAAGAAAAGACCCTCGACATCGTCTATTCCATCGGTGAAGGGCGCCGCGTCTTCGTTGAACGCATCGACATCATCGGAAATGTTCGAACCGAAGATCGGGTTGTACGGCGCGAGATGCTGTTGGTCGAAGGCGATCCGTTCAATCGCTCGCGGTTGCAACGGTCAGAAGCAAATATCCGCAACTTGGATTTCTTTGAATCCGTCGAAGTCAGGGCCTTGCAGGGAAGCAGTCCCGACAGGTCGGTCATCGAAGTGCGCGTCTCCGAGAAAAGCACCGGCGAATTCGCCATCGGAACAGGTTTCTCAACGACCGAGGGCCCGATCGGCGACGTGAGCGTTCGCGAACGCAATTTGCTTGGGAAAGGTCAGGATCTAAGGGTCGGCGCGACGATCAGCGGGCGAACCCAGCTCATCGACCTAAGCTTTACCGAGCCCTATTTCCTCGAACGGGATCTGGAGGCAGGTTTCGACCTGTTTCGCGTCGTTCGCGAAAACTCGTCCCGAAGCAAGTTTGAGGAGCGGGTCTTCGGCGGTGGCATACGCAGCGGTTACCCGCTGGGCGAAAACCTCCGCCACCGCGTCGGCTATTCGTTTGAGGATCGCTCGATCAGAGACATCGATAGCGATGCGTCTGCCTTGATTTTCAGGGACGAGGGTTCCTCGACCAAGTCATCGGTTGACCATGAATTGACCTATGACAGGTTGGACAGCCGGGTTGATGTTTCAACATTCTGGTCGATTTTTCGACACTGTTGTTATTTTGTTGATTTTTTTTTTATTGGATCTTTTTATTGGAAAGTTTTTTGTCAATGGTGTATAAATTGTAAGCACTTCTAGTATCAATTTAGGAGCTCGAAAACTGCCGTAAATTAGTATATAGGCTTGATGTTTCGAATTACAGATTTGTATCAGTACAAGTGCGTATAGGACAAAAATAAAGCTTTATTAATGTGTTATTTTTTTTTTCTTTAGTTCAAACAATAGCTTGGATAAGTCTGTTCCAAATTGTGCTCCCATTACTCCAATTAAGACAAGCCATCATAGTCATAGCCATAGCGACAGTATTGGAACACCCTTGAATTCGGTATGCTTCTACAAGAATTTTTATATATTTTATAAATGTATTTTGCCCTTTACCTTAAAAAATATAGACAATAGTTTTCCTTCTCTAAAAGTTCAACTTTTATTTTGATTATTCCGTGTTCCAAGACAAACCTACTTTTCACAAACAGCGTTGCCAACTTGTTTAGTTTCTGCTAACTGACTATTAAAAGTTTAATTTGGCTAATTAAATTAAAAAAAAAATTAGCGAATAGGGTTAAAGATTAACTCTATTAAATAAAATGCAAGCACAATTTACTCAAATCAGTCCAGTCGGCCTATATAGCGCTAGTGATGTTTACCACTTTGGCCGGTGTCCTTGGCCACTTGCCACTTGGTCTATAGTCATTGCCGAATTCTGAGTATTTAACCTATTCACCTTGATTTCTCCTTTTTATATATTGTTAGGTTTAATTATTGCGGTAACATAAACTTAAAATAATATAAAAATAACATATCTAATTTTCAAAATGATGCAATACAACAAAACAAAGCAAGCACATTAAAACGAGTCAAAGGTTGAAAAGAAAATATGCCAGATTGTGTGTTTTCTTTACCAATTGGATTAGAATTTTCATATCAAGGTTAAAATAGGATACTGAAGCTAGTATGGGTAAGGGATCGAGGGAAGTGAGCCCGATGAAACATTACTAACGTATTATTAAATTTGATGTTTTAGTCTAGGTCATTACATACAATGTGTCCAGAGACCTAGGCTTTGATAATAAAATTAGATTATGTTTAAACTTAAAGTAACCTAAAACTACATTTATGAGACGGGGTTAATTAATGTTTAACTTATGGAGATTGGCTATCTCGCCCTCAGTCCCACTAAGTGTAAACAAAGGAATTGATTTTATTAGAGAACTCAAATCGTCTAAGCATCAGAAGATGGATTCGGTACCTGTTTGCTTTGTGCCATCGCTAAGTTTGTTATTTATAAGGTATATTTGGCCTTAAACGACAAGATATATGAAAGATTGGTTGAAATCAGGCTATTGGGTTTCTTCCTGCGAAAAAACGAACGTTTAAACGAATGTTTAAAAACGAATGTTAAAAAAAAGAAAAAACGCTAGTTAAGAAAAGGAAAAAAACAAGTGAGTATGAGCGGAACAAGCCAGAATCAGAAAGCGGTGGAAGTAGTGCCGGTCATCCTCGCTGGCGGCACAGGCAGCCGGTTGTGGCCGGTATCGCGAACCTTCTTTCCAAAACAGTTTCATAAGTTGCTGGGCCCTCACTCGTTCCTGCAGACTACTTTGCTGCGCGCGCGCAACACCACCTCAAGGCAGCCGATATTAGTCTGTAACGAAGAGCACCGATTCCTGGTGGCAGCACAGTGCAGGGAAATAGGTGTTGACTGGGATCAACTGATTCTTGAACCGGAAGGTCGCAGCAGTGCCCCGGCGATTGCGCTGGCGGCGTGGCATGCGGTGCAACAAGACCCGGCTGCTATTTTGCTGGTTATGACTTCTGATCATCTGATCAGTGATGAAAGCGCGTTTGCGCAGGCGGTGGACGCTGCTGCCGGTGGCGCCGCTTGTGGCGGCCTGGTAACTTTTGGTGTGGCGCCGGACCGGGCTGAAACGGGTTATGGGTATATCGAGGTGGCGGATCCTCAAGCAGGCCTACAACCCGTGCGCGAGTTTGTTGAAAAGCCCAATGCGGAACTGGCCGAAGAGTATCTGGCCTCCGGCCGGTACATGTGGAACAGCGGCATGTTTGTGTTGGGTGCGCGCTGCTTTCTGGATGAGCTGGCGGTTCATAGCCCGGCGATGGCTGCCGCCACCGAAACGGCTATGCAGGACGCTGAAAAAGATCTGGATTTTCTGCGTCCGGGACCTGCGTTCCTGGAATCACCGGCAGATTCGATTGACTACGCTGTGATGGAACACACCAGTAACGCCCAGGTTGTGCCGGTTGACTTCGGCTGGAACGACATTGGTTCGTGGGCGGCAATTCTTGATGAATCACCCCGCGACGAGCAAGGCAACCATCTGCACGGCGACGTTGTGGCGGTGGACACCACCAATTCCTACGTTCATGCCGGTAAACGTCTAATTGGCACCATAGGGGTTAACAACCTGGTGGTGGTGGAAACCACAGATGCGGTGCTGGTGGCTGACCAGGCCCGCGTACAGGACGTGAAAACTATAGTCGGCCAGTTGGCCGCCGGGGATCGTAGTGAACATCTCTATCATAGTGAAGTGTTCCGCCCGTGGGGAAGTTACGAAGGTATCGATGAAGGTGAGCGTTACCAGGTAAAATGTATCAAAGTGAATCCGGGTGCGGCATTGAGTCTGCAACTGCACCATCACCGCTCAGAACATTGGATAGTGGTTAAAGGTGTCGCCCGTGTGACGCGTGGCGATGATGTGTTTACCCTGGGGGAAAACGAAAGCACCTATATTCCGCGCGGCGCCAAACATCGACTGGAAAACCCGGGCAAGCTGCCCCTGGAGTTGATTGAGGTGCAGGTTGGATCTTATCTGGGTGAAGATGACATCGAACGTTTTGAGGACGTGTACGGCCGCTAGCGCGGATTGATGTAGACTAGGCCCATGCCGGGCCGTATTCCACAAACATTTATTAACGACAAATAAACTTTATCAGAGATATTCTTTTTGGTAATGGATACCCCATTCCTTTTGTCAATAAGATAATTAACCGTAGACTAAAAAGACATTCTTGTAAAATCGAAGAAGATATTTCACAATGTGAGGCAAATATTTTTAAAGCTTCTTTATGTTCTTTCAAGATTTCTTAATGGATATGCCTCATTCTCATGTGGGCTTTGCTAGGTATTAATATAAAGACATCATAACTTTGGGCTAATCAGGGCTACTAAAAAGAAAAAGTAATTTACGACTGATCAACAATGGTTATGTTTACACATTGATATGTAGCTTAGCATGTATTGGAATTGTATTTTACAGGCAGAAGAAATAAATACTTTACGAACCAGCTTCTGAATAGGCGTGAGCAGCTGAATCATAATCAGGCCTCCATTTCAGTAGAGATGTCTTCAGACTAAAAATAGAGAAAACTGTGAGAACATGTCAAACCAAAATTAAGGATCTATACAAGAAGTATTAAGTAAGGTTTTACACTTACAGATCCAATCTGCAGTGGAAGCAGAAGCTCAAAATGGCTGGACGTCATTCAAGACTGATTGATTGGAAGGAAGAATACAAAAAGTAAAGTTTTAACACAAAATTTCTTTGCAGCCAAAAGGGGTCTATTTCAGACTCCATGTGATGGTTTCCAGAAGAAGAATACAAAACTCAGGGCTTTTTAAGCATTCAAGATACAATGAAAATTATTTGTGATCAAAGGCACCATTTCCCAAGTATTTTTATGAGTGAGAAAAGAGAACACAATACATTTTTAGAGAAACAAAAATCAAACATCTGAATATCCCAAAAAGATGGGTCTGAGAAAGAAAAAGGGAAGACAACTTGGAACTTTTAATAGACACTGCTTAGTTTAGGGCTTTGGACTGTAAATTCCAATTTTCAGAAAAAAGTTCACAAAACACCTATTGAATTACCACAGTCAAAGGGGTAGAGCGGAAGTATTTGGACAAAAAGATCCCTTTCGTCAGTCCTAGTCAAACTACTGACTACCATACTATTAGGATGAACAGTAATACCAGGAATGGTAATACTACTATGTTTACATTGCTATATTGTAGTTAAAAGTTAAAAGTTCAAGATAAAAGAGGCTCAGTTTGAAAGTATAAATATTTAAAGAATAGTAAATTACTAATATGAACTAATTTCATGTAAAAATAACAAATGCAGAATATTATGAGTAACAATGTCAACATGCAATAGTTGACACATTCAAAGTGTTGACCATAAATTTCAATGCAAATATTAGCATGTCCAAAACTGCACACAAAATGACTATTGTGCATCATATGAGGCACCTTTAAGCCTTTCTTGTGGTTGTTTGTTGACCAATAACAAATTTTTGGGAGTTCATTTGCAATATGATCATAGAAATCACAATAAATAAACTGGCAAGTTTCTAAAACATGTTTTGAAATCCTAGATTTGTGTATTGAAGTTCGTAGTATGCACCTTGAAAAGTAGAACATGAAAAATGCTAAAGGCCGAGTTTTAGCGAAATATAGAATGGAGTTTCTAAAGACCTATATTCAAAGGACCTCGGGAAGCATTTATAAGCAGTCCTCCATCACAGAATCGACTGCCTCCTCTAGACAAGATGCTGCCTAAACCCATGCATACTTCCCAATAACATATACTATGCGTAAACAATGGGCTAATTTCATAACTTACAGGCCTCTCCCCTCAGACTAGGGAGGGGGAGGGGTCATTTCACACCTAAAGACGTAGTTATTTGATATTTCAACTACACTGACAAAAATGGCTATCTCAAAATTTTGATCAGATAACTTTGGATAAAAATGGGCGTGGGAGAAGGCCCAGTTGTCAAAAATGGTCACTTAAATAGAGCACTAAAACTTTTAATTTCCAGTCGAATGCATCCTCTCGCGATATTCTAGGACTATTATTTCATTACTATCACCCCTGAAAACAAAAAATAAATAAATAAACCCACATCCGTGATCTGTCTTCTGTCAAAAACAGCAAAATTCCACATTTTTGCACATATGAGCTTGAAACTTCTACAGTATGATTCTCTGACACGCTGAATCATCTGTTGTGATTTTCATTAAGATTCTACGAATTTTAGAGGGTGTACCCAATTTTTTTCGAAAATCAGGAAAATATCCTCAGGCTTGTAACCTTTGATGGGTAAGACTAAACTTAATAAAACTTATATATTTCAAATCAGCATAAAAATCCAATTCTTTAGATATTTATTATTGGTATCAAAATTCTGTTTTTTAGAGTTTTGGTTATTATTGGGCTGGGTTGCTCCTTACTCTTACGAACTATTTGATTGGGAAATTGAGGATCTTGTTTAGAAGTTGATATATAAACGTGGAAGAAGGACATCTTCTTTCCAATTCGCCTAATTGAAGCACTCTCTTTGGCAGACAGCAAAACTGCATTATGTAAACATCTAATTCCAGAAATATAAAAGAAATAAATTCTGACCGCTGGTGAAACTGAGAATAAGAAAGAAAAACTATTTCTATCTTTGAAAATTCTACTTCGGTTTATAATTTAAAATAAAATCAACTTGAACTGACCATAAAACGAATTTGGTATGAACGTCTGACTTGTTTTTGCTCTAAAATAACATTTTCATAAAATAGCTGTTTTGTAACTATCCATAAATGAATTCAGTAGAAACATCTGGCTTCTGAATTATTTCTGCTATCTTTTGTACAATGAAACTTTTCATGAAATAGCTATTTCATAAAATGGCACCTGTTATTTTCATGAGATAGGTCAAGGTCAAATTATAGGAGCGTTCTTAATTTTTGATTAAATAAAAAAAAACAAGTTTTTTAAAATGAAAGTAAGGAGCAACAGTAAAACTTAAAACGAGCAGAAATTACTCCGTATATGAAATGGGCTTTTCCTCCTCAACGCCCCCCTCTTTACGCTAAATTTTTTATTTTTTTAAAAGCAGAGTCGTGACCAAAAACAGTGGTAGAATAACCAAAGCCTTCCCCATCTAAAACAGTACCATCATCAAAAATTAGCTTTCCATGCTTTTTTGTGTGGCTTGATTTCTTTGTAGTAATTGTGACCCTCGTAAAGTCCGAGTTATTGTGAATTTAAGTTTTGTGTGTAACAAAGAAGATAATTTCGTGATCGCATCAAATGTAAACTAACTCAGAGAGCCTGAAATTCTTCACTCCACTTGTGATATGCACGAATCATCTCAAGTGAAACACTAGGTTTTCTTCTTGCCATGATCTCTTTGAAGTCTGCAGTTGTCAGATCGCGGGGTTGAATTGGATCTTCACCTTCAACTGGTTCGTGATAATCAGGTGAATTGAAGATCTCATGTACTGTTTTGATCTGTGCTGCTTGACAGATATCCTTGATATCACTTGCGCTGTAACCATCAAATAATTTTGCCAACTCATTTGGGTTTACCTTATAGTCTTTTCTCAGTGGTGCAGTATACTGCTCAAAGAGATTTTCTCGTGCCTCTTGTGTTGGTAATGAAACGTAGATTCTCTTTTGGAATCTTCTTAGAAATGGCCAATCAAGACTCCATGTTGTGTTGGTTGCCCCCATAACATAAAGCATCAAGTCCTTTCCTTTACCGTTAACCCCATCCATCTCTGTGAGAAATTGATTCTTTGTTCTTACTTCTCCTCCAACTTCACTGTTTCGTGAACCCAACAAAGAATCTACTTCATCTACAAACAAAATTACTGGTTTGCCTTCCTTTTCTGCATATTGTCTTGCCATGTCAAAGAGTTTAGAGACATTTTTTTCTGCTTCTCCTAACCATTTGCTCATCATAGAGGATGCATCGACATTAATAAAATAACCATCCATTTCGTTTGCAGTAGCTGCTGCGAGCATAGTTTTTCCGGTTCCAGGAGGTCCATAAAGCAGCATGCCTTTTGGCCAGCCAAGAGGGAACAGATCAGGTCTCTTCGTAGGATAAACAATAGACTCTCGTAGTGCACTTTTTGCATCTTCTAGCCCTATTACTTGCTCCCAGGTAACATCGGGTTTTTCCTTCATTACCAATTCTTCAAAATCATTTGCATTTTCTTGGCGCTTTACAGAAGCCTTTTGTTCTTCATCAGAAGCTTTGGGGTCAACTGCGGGTTCTACTCCGTGTGCCTGTTGCAAAGCATTAATTCGGTTATGATAAGAGTTGCATCTTTCTTTGTAAATTGGGTTTAGTTTGCTATTAGGATAGAGTTGAAGTAATTTTACCAGTGAATCTATTGCATGTTGATAGTGGGTGATTGCCATTCCACGAGCTCCTTGGGAGTCAAACTTTATAGCTTCAGAAGCATATTTGCTTGCAGTGTTCTCTAATTCTTGGGGGGCCATACTCATTTTAATTACCTACGCAATATCCCCTTGAGAATTTTGTTGGTATCCTGTAGTGTTAATCTCTATAACAGATTTGGTTAAATTAATTGCACTAGTCTCCGCTGGTGAAATTGCAGGAAATTGCATCAATTCAGTCATTTTGGGGCTAGGTTTAGTGTCACTAGTTTTTTCAACAATAAGTGCAGCCCTATTCTGCCAAGCTACAACCTGTTGCCCAAAGAGGGCCAAACGTGTTGATGTATCAGAGGGCTAATATATCGCTATCCAGCTGATTTCATGAGAAGTAATATGTTGTTGTGTGATTTAAACATTACAATCAGTTTTACCCATTGTTACCAGCGGTGTAGATAAGGAATCTTTCTGGAGGATTTAGCCCCTTCCTTGTCCCCGATTGTAAAGGAAATCATAAGATTATAAGAACGTGCATTGATAAAAACGTATATAATAACGTGCATTTTGATATATTTTGGACATGAGAAATATTTTACATAGCGGGCCCTCTCCTCCAGATACTTACTTCGCTGGACTCCTTGCTATCCCTCCCCCTTCCAAACAATATATTGCCGGTGAACAGTTGACATTTCGTTTCGATATTTTAAAGAAGTCATTAGCGAAAGAAGAAAAGTTCTATAAGACTGTAGACATATAATCCAGATATGAGATTCTCTTGGCTGAACACTTTCAGTTCAATGATAATATTGGAATTATGATACCAATCATAGCACTTCCTGGATAGCCATATTTTGTTTTAAAGTTCACTACATAGAAACGGCTTGAAGTATTTTTCGCAAATGTCGCAGATACAAGGTTTCCGGTGTTTATTGGCAGATTTTGTGGCCATATATTGGAGCAACTTTATCAATTACCTTATAGATTTTTATACTATTAATTACGTTATAAATTCGTCCAAGTGTATCATCTGCTAGTTTTTTATAAACGAATATCTAGATTTTTTTTTTTTTGTAAAATTAACTTGTTTTTGGTAGATGCGAAATGAATTAAGTCTAATTTTATATTTTAGAGTAATTTAACTTGATTGACTCTTAACTTCTGTACGGTTACAATGATATTTTCTAAAATGTGAATGGATATAAAAAATTCAAAAAAAAAAAAAATTACATAGGCCAATTGTTTTCAAAATAAGTTTCTTAAGTCTGATCATCTAATTTCACACTTAAATATAATCCACCTCCTGTTAGTTGGTATTTTTAAGTAAAACCAGCAAAGTTTCTTTTCTTTTTTAATTTTCTTGGTTTTTGTTTTATGGATCTGATCAATTTGGCTTCTGAGGGATTTATCTATGTCTGGATATGCTGAGCTGCTTAGTTAACCTTTTGTGCCGAAGCTACTCGCCTTGTGCACCTTTTTTAACTGCTACTAAGTTTAATTTTCAAAAACGAAGGAAATCTAATTCAATATCAAAACAAAGAATTAAAGATCTATATCTATTTTTTTAATGTTCGTAATTGCAGCGGTAGCTGCAACCTAGTAAAGAGCGAATTACAGCCCATAGTAACCAAAAGTTGAAAAAAGCGTTGTTAAAAAAAGTACCTAGTGAAAAGAAATTGCCGTCTGACACTGAGTCAGGAAAACGCATATATCAAAATAAGTATACAAATCCTCGGCGGTATATATAGCAGTTTAGACAATTTTATGGGCAAATATATGCAACCACTGTATTTCATGACTGTTTGGTATTGAGAAGATGAGAAATTCTGAAGTATTATTGTAATTGCATTCTGTTTCCGTGGTTAACTCAAGTTGTGTGAATTTCCACTTTTTATCAACATTTTGTTAGTAAATGTTTGAAAAATAAATCGATGCCATTTCACTGATTCAAACTGAGAATTTAGAGACCCATCTATGCCAGCTAGACAAAAAAATATACTTATTTATTTAACTTCTTTTATAAATAATTTTTTGAAAATTTTGGCCACCATTTTCCACCAAAATCTAAATCTTAAATTAATAACTTTTGCACTTCTCTTACATTTACTTTCTTTTGTACAAATCTCCTGAAAAACAGCAATGTTGTAAAAGCCACCCCGCTTCACGAAAAAAAGCAAACCCCCAAAAAAACAAACAGCCATAAAAGTAATGATATCAATTTCTTCGCCTCAGTGACATAGCAGGACTCAAAAACAAAAACTTCTGACGGTAAAAAGAAGCAAATTTTGCTTTTCAGCCCCGTTGTGACAGCACAATCCTGAAATATCCATTTCGACACCTTAAAAAAGTTAGTATTATAAATTTCCCATCTTTGTTATTACGAAATGAAGATTTTTGCTTCCCAGTTGGCATTTGTGGTAGTACGGACAGATTCCCTTCATAAGTCTAAATTTTATTAAATACTTTTTGGTGGTATATGACATTAGTAAAATCTAACAGAGACGGCACAAAGGGACTAAAACCTTGTTTCAAACTTGTTTGAAAAACTAAACAGTCTTAATAACTAATAATTTATCAAAAACTCAACTAATCAATTACATGATAAAATTGATAACTCAAAAATCAATTACAAGAAATAACTTTCGTCCCAACCCAAACCAGAGCAAACAGTCTTAACAACAAATCCACCACCACGTCAGGGGGAGGGGGAGCCCCCTGCACCCCCTGGATCCGCCACTGAGTCGTAGAAGCAGTAGTAACCCTGGAAGTTGCAACTTAGTACCCTCAGTCGTTCATGATATATTGCTGATATGTCCTTTTGACCACCCTCATACTTACATTAAAGTGTGTTTAAATTTAGTTCAACATCCCCCTAAATACTGTCTCGAAATTTCACCTAGCCATTCCAGGGGCATTGTAGATACGCCCTTTTGACAACCTGGATGAACATAGCTTCTTTTAATTTAGTTCACCATCACCAACCACGTGGCCTGAAATTTTCAAAACAATGTCCTTAACTTTTTTGGGGATATTTTACAGACGCTCTTCTTACAATCTTGTTAAACATGTAGTTTTTTTTATTTAGTTTTGAATTCCACTCAACTATGCCTGAAAGCTTCAACTTGATACCTTATTCTGTTCTTGAGATATTGCATCTATGCATTTTTGGCAACCTGGGTGCACTTAAACTGTTTTGAAAAGACATAGCTCAAACATTAACTATTGCATGTGAATAAGTTCGATTGAAGTCTAGAAATGCACTAATGACTAGAATCCTGTGAAAATCAGCTTTTCCTTTCCACAAGATTAGGCTGAATTTTGACAATATGTTTGGTAGGTATCCCGATTACAAGAATTTATCACACCACCCCCACCCATCCTCAAAACCCACAGAAGGAGAAATAGGCTCTTGACGAATCCTCAAAAACGCACAAGTAGAACACCCAAATGTTACTAAAATCTAGAAACCTATTCTCTTATTTGTCATGGTGACAGGAATAGAGGGACCTCTTCCCCACGCGCAGGTTGGGTTTGGTACGGACACAAATCGGGTAATAAGTGCATTATTATTTCTCTCAAGTTGGACTGAACACGCTCTGGTGGGTAGCCTGATGACAAGAATTTAGAAGCTCCCTCTGGCGTGGTTGGATCGTGCCCACAATAAAAAGCTAAACTAAAACATCAACGTCTACTTCTCGACAAACTTGGTTTGGACCCAACTCCCTCTTCTCGTAGCTGTGATGATGATGACAAACAACATAATTAGGACACTATCGATTACCCTTGGCCGCAGGAAAAGAGGCTGTAATTAGAAATAGTAAGAGTCACACCTTTCGATGAGTCTGATTGAGGTCCGATGGCTGCCTTTGCCAGATTCTTTGATGACTAGAATTTGAGGACCCGTTTCCTCCATCCTCATGGAGGAATAACTAGGACACTTGGTCTTGTTTTTCTGCAATTTTTGTTAAGATATGGCAGCCCCTTCTGTTTGATGTCCTGATGACAAGGATGTACCAACCCCTACCCACACAAATGTCGCGTCTGGCTCTGATCTCCAAAATTTGGACATCACCTGTCAGTTCTTATTGACTTTGGTCTATGTCCTGCAATCGATTCTGGAAATGCCGTGATGAAAAAACTTTAGGGATTCTCTCCCCCGTAGAGACCGATATGAGTACAGACCTCTAGAAGACCCAACTAGGACACCGACCCTTACTTCCAACCAAGTTTAGTGTTTATCTGTCCGGGTCTTTAATTGGATGCCCTGGTGAAAAGTATATAGAGATCCTTTCATTCCACCTCAAAGGTCGCATTGGGTCTAGATCTCCAAAGGTCGTTAATAAAACACTAGCTGTTACTCTCCAATAAGTTTGGTTGATATCTAACAACTTTTTATGATGTATTTCATGGTGAAATAAATTTAGGAATCTCGTCCCCATTCCCAGCAGGAGATAGACTATTTCATAAAGTCCTAAAGCTTTGACTAGGACACTTACTCCTATTTCCCATAAAAAATTTCGACAGAGATCCAGTTGGCGCCAATTTTTGTAGCCCCGGCTGATTTTGTACCTTGTATGTTAAAATATGTCATCAGTGATTTAACATTTTTTTCATTGGCCAGAATTATGAACGATGCATGGAAAAAAAATATCCAGAAACGAGCAACGATTAAGTCAATATATCATCCTCGTATCCAAAGAATATGTTTCAGATCGAATTCCTTGTTCTTAGAATATATGCAGTTATAGTTAAAAAATGAATACATATTCAATTGTAGTTTTGCTATGTTTTTCATAAATGTTTGATGATTTAAGAGCATATACTTTTCCTTTGATAAAATTAGTATCAAAAACTGAGTAGTAATGAAATCATATTTTTGATTTGAACACTGCAACAAGAAATGAATACAATTGAAGGTAAAAGGCGAAACAAGGGATAATACCAAGGTAATACAAGGGGTAATAAATCTAAATGTATACACAATCCAAGGTAATACCAAGGAGACGCTTACTTCCCAGATGTACATGGTTTCTGAGAGACAGATTTACCCCTCGGTAAATGCTGAAAACTGTTTATTAAGCTGTTCTTAATGAGATCAACAGAGCAATGCATGTTCAATCGGTGGCTGGTGTTTATCTACTCCCCATTAAAAATACTATACGTCGAAAACCTTCCCTCAGAAAATACCCTCCTCCCCCCCCAAGGCCGGTTGGTCTAAAATCACTTTCGCCTTATAGAAAAAGGACTTGAACTCTCAATGTTTTTATCCAAGGAGCTCCTTCCGAATTTTTTTGCCATAAGGTGGAGGCGTGGATGAGGAAGGGGCAGTCCCCCTAATATACGGGGTAAATTCTGCTAATTTTGGGGTTTAATGATACACTTTTCTTTCAAAATAATAGCTTAAACCATAAATATTTCCAGAAATCATAAGGGGGCAAATATCAAGTTCATATTTTTATGCATTCTCTAAAGTTCCTCTCGCAACCCTCCCCCCCGTTCTACATCCACCCTCACCTTGTATCCCCCTTCCTCGGAACTAATTCTGTACTTATTTGATGGCTCAATGAGAGTTGACAGTTTTTGGCATTAAAATGCACCCTTCGAGGTATCTCCTCCCTCAAAAACTACAAAACAATCAAAGAAACACATTGTAGAGGTGGCTTTTTGAGTTTTGTAATTTGTCCGTTGCTTACAAATAGTTTTTATTATAAGAAAACAGAAGGGCATTTTTCGCGGGGGAGGGTGGAATATCTGGGAGATTTTTAGTGGGGAGTAAATTCTTGGGAATAATTTATTTTCAGTGTGGATGTATTTTTGGGGTGGTACTTTCCCGAGGGGCGGGATAACGCCTAGAATCGTTCAATCTAACTGCTGATCCTTCTCATCCAAAAAACTTTCCATATGGTTTACAGCAATTGTCTCGGCAGTCTGAAATTGTCACATATGACCCTGACATTCTATTACATTTTTAAAATAAAACTAGTTCAAAATTTGAAATTTAATAGTAAATCAGCATAGGTTGATAGAGCTGTTTCCGGCATAAGATTGTCGATGAGATAAAAATTTACGAAATCGGTCGGACACGGAATGTGAAAATCAGGTTCATTCTGCACAATGCAAGTGCTGTAGAGAGATTTTCTGACTATCACATTGAAGAAGATACAAGAAAAACAACAATCGAAGATTACCTTTTTTACTGCTGCAAAAAATTTGGTAATGGAGGATGTCACCATTATTAGGTAAGGCCATGCAAGGTCACAGTCGGCTGAAGCAAGTTTACTAGGCATAATATAACTGGCATAAACAATATAAAAAAATGATAGACTTACCGATACGAGCTTTGATTAGTAAGATCCAAACAAGAGCTAGAATAGTCAGCTAAAACGAAAGGTACCACTGGATACTGCATTAGATCGTTATAGGACCGCCCAGCAAGGGTATTGAGATTCATTAAGTAGGATAAATTCGTCATGAGACCTTCTTTCCACAGCATAGTCATCTCCGTTAAATTTTCTTCCCCTGTTGCGAAACTGGGCAGATTTGAATTAGAGAGCTCTTTCAAAAATGACTCTCGATCCGCATTCGTTTCAAATGTTAAAAATAATGTGGTTGAGCTCGTGAAAAATAATTCCACACCTTGGTCTTGTAGTTCGTACCGTCTACGATAAACTAACCGAATCTCACTGAGTGACCAGTTCTCGCCTTCTCCCTCGTTAGCCACAAAATAAATATCAGATCGACCCATAAGGATTTCACCGTTAACTTCACCCAGTGGCAATATTCTCATACAAGGACTTGAAAACCGAATTACATCAAAGGCACTGATTCGATCAACTGAATTACCTAAATTCTTATCAATTGGGGTCATTAGATATTCAAAAACGCAACGGGGCTCTTTCTTTTTTCTCCTGCTATCAGGGAGAAGATATCTATCTCCAATATCAAGAAAACAGCGTTGCAATCGAATACGGACTCTATCGGGACCTTCAGTTGGGTCCATTTCCCAATGCTGAGGGAAACATTCAGGCATATACCAAGCAGCATGTTCGTGAAGCATACGATCAGCCAGTGATTTCCATAATTTTGGAGCATCAGCTAGTTTTGCTGCTTTCGACCTAATTGATTGCACTAGATTCCGTCGCTCGGAGTTCTGGAGCTCTACAACTTCTCTTGTCACAGATATTGCAGAGTCACAAACACGAATGGCAATTGGCTCAGTCATTTTACGAGCCCTAAAATAATAATTACCGTTAGCTTTAAATCGCACTGTGGTTTTATGGACTCGTTATATTACGTTGAATTTAACCAGCCAATTTTTCATTCAATACTAAGTTAAACTTACTTTATGTAACCTGAAAAGTTCTTGCTTTTGGATAATTCCTTATTTACGGATTGACATATCTGGCTCTAAATGACGAGGCCCTAGCGTAAGATTGAAGCGAACATTCATTTTTTTTTTTTTTTTTTTTTTTTTAGTTCAATTTTCAAACAGACAAAAATAGAATTGACAAAACGCTAATAGCTCCCCAGAGAAAGATACAAAAAGCACCTGTACTGGGGTAGTTGTATACACTTAACTACTTGAATTTATTAGCCAACAAAACAAAATTCTAACACCGCAGAGGAAGAGCACATTCAAATACAGTCTTAATAGTAAAAAAAAATATGTACCATAATTTTTAAACGCCCTGCAAAAAAAAAAAAAAAAAAAAAATAAAAATAGAAAAGATTCAGTCCAGTGTTGCCAACATATCTGGTTCGAGTACTGAAGGCATTCATTCCGATCAGGCCTGAATCTGCTTTTTTAAGCTTACAACTTTCGTGGTAAGTTGGCAGTACAGTCACGTAAAGTGACTGTAGGCCTTATCCAAGGCCTACACATGAGAAGTCAAATCACAAAATGCGGGTGTTAACTAGATTGGTTTTTCTTGAATCCGTTGCTGTTGTCTGGTACTTTTGGGCTTCTCGTCACAACAACACCATTGGCAGGAGTTTTCAGGATTTCCACTTTTGGATAAGACCTGAAAAATCAAGAAATCACCATTTAGATCATCAGTGTTCTTTTCTTAAACAAAATTACAACCTCCTTGTATTAGTAGTTTTCATGGGAGCCCTATTCCTTCGAATCCCGATACAGATATTTTTTTAACATTTCTTCAAGACGCAGGAGTTTGCTACGTCATAGGGAAGGTTTTCAGGTGATTTTTACGTAATAGAGTTTGCTTACTCTCGGTTGTTATGTAATAGTTTCTTTGATTCTTTAAAAAACCTATCAGATCCCGCCAAATCAGGATTTCTTTGGTTGTTATAACTAAAAATCTACGAGGGCTAAGAGCAAACCTACGAGACCACGCCAAATCAGAATTTCCTTGGATGTTACGTCATAGGGTTTGCTTGTTACATAATAGGGTTTTGATTGTTAAAAACCTTCAGGAGCAATCCAAATCAAGATTTCGTTGGATGTTATGTTTAAAAACCTACGAGGGCCAGGGAAAAACCTTCAGGGCCCGCTAGTGGGGAACCTTCAAGACACCGGACCCTACAGAGCAACTCCACCAGCCCCCTAGAGTCCAATTGTAACGATTGCCCTAACAACCTATTCCAATGGGGCCTCTAGCGGCCAGTTCCACTGCAGCCCTAGCATCCAATTTCACCGGACCCCTAGCCAAATAACCGGCGCCATTACATCCCATTTTTTTGGAGGGAAGTCTTAACATCCAATTCTATTGGTGCCCTAACATACAATTTTATTGATCCCCCAAACTAAACACCGGGGAAAATAGCATCCAATTTCATCGGAGCCCTAGCATATAAATTTTAAAAAGCCATATTCGCGATAATGCCTGGTAGAGGGTGCCTTGTGTC
The DNA here is from genome assembly GCA_010016025.2 of Alatinidae sp. Z8VKAUB7J3. NCBI lineage: Eukaryota > Metazoa > Cnidaria > Cubozoa > Carybdeida > Alatinidae > Alatinidae sp. Z8VKAUB7J3. The sequence continues at coordinate 60,610,080 of JAAAKM020073195.1, forward strand.
AGTCAGTCAGTGTCAGAGTCCGGAAATTGCTTGCACTAAGATGTTCTACAGCTTAAAGTTAAGGTGGGAGTTATTAATCGAATTTTTTTAGCGGTGGGTGGACTGAAATCTAACATCCAATTAAAAAAAGAGGGATTTTCATTGAGACCTCTCAGAAATGCCTCTTAATATGGTTTAAATTCGTCTCTAATAACAACCCTCCCTGAATTGCTTGCTAGGGGTGGGCCAGCCACATATTGTCACGGTTGCGTCAACATGAATAGTCTTGGCTCACAGAAACGTAGCATTTTCATTATTAGCAAATAATTCCTCTAATATTGTTTTGTGACTTTCTAATCTTTCCATTGCAGCTTTCTTTGAAACAAGTGTATTTGCAAATTTTATTCCTTCAAATACAAGGTCAATATTTGCGCAGAACAGTTCCGAAGTCACCCCAAGAATATTGGTAATACACGCTTTCAGTTCTTCATTGAAACTGCAACTATAAATCAATCGCAAATTTTCTCTTTCTTTGTGTTCGGGTATATACCCACTTAGAGATAAAGCCTCAATTCCTTTAGCAAGCACTATATCATCGTCTTCCATAAGCAGTTTTGAAGATAAACGTCTTATAAGCTCAACACCACTAGATGGGATTAGCTTCTTTTTAAGGTGACATACTAAATTGTCAAGAATTGATCTACGGACTTCGTATGTACTGTCAAAATGAATTCTAAAAATAGCTTCCAAATCTAGAATCACCTGCATTTTTTCTGAGATCTGCTGTAGCTGAATTTGGAAACAGAGGCAAACACACTGTGACTGCAAGACTTGTAAAGAAGGGCGACTGTTTTTATCTTGTATCAAAGTGAGTAGTCTTGAAAGTATATTATTTTTATTATTAGGTAGAAGATGGATATGTTCTTGAAGGATTTTCAATGCTATTAAAGACACATCTGCTGGTATTTCTGGGTTCAAAAGGCAGAGGCACTTGGAAAGCCACAGACTGAAAAATTGATACTTCTTGGCAACTTCATCCTCACTAAGAGAAACCAAACTGAGAACTGAGTGAATCTAAAAAAAGAAACACAATTTCAAGAAGGTGTTTTCACAAAATGCTTTCAATATTTAAATGAAAATCAACTCCTACTATTAGACTACAAATAGCTGGAGCACTAGGCCACTTCAGGTTAACATAGCTATGCACGCTCCTCTTCCATCCCAATCTATTCAAAGCTTCACTCTTTACGCCTCCCATAACGCTAAAATTTTCTTTAAGTCTTTTCTGATGATCTCTTCTACTACATTTGAGGATGACTCGCCTTACATTTCACCCCGGCTGGATGACCAAAACGCACGTTTTTTGACAGTCCGTCATCCTTCATCCGTAAGAGTTCACCCAGCATTCTTAGCCGTTCTTTCGTTATGGCCCTTAGCTTTATGAACAATACGCATGTTCTTTGTCAGTCCGTCAACCTTCATTCATATAACATTCCCTAGCCTTCTTAGCCTTTCTTTCGCAATAGCCCTAAAAAGGATAAGGTATGACAATTAGACAAGGCCTGAATCTAAATCTAGCGAATTAGACCTAAATCTTGAGACTAAATCACATATTTTCTTATAATTTCATAAACTTTTGACGTCTTGATAAGACTGGCGATAAAAGTTTAATTTAGAAATGTGAACTTTTAGTTTCTTAATTTAATAGAAATGCATCTCTTATGTGATAAGACAAAAGCAGATACGAAAAATATGAGGAGGTAATATTACCGTTCATCTATCTAGCGCATCGAAATATATAACTTGGGCCTCTAAAGGTCAGAATTAATGATACCAATATTGTAGCCTTGGCACTTTGAAGGAGAGGATTGTGGAGGCATCTGGCTTATTTTTTGGAAGGTTCATCTTGGTGGTATTTAATCGGATTTGCCTCATTGGCTTTTGGGGCTATGGTGAAAAGTCTCCACGCCTTTGCGCTACCGGTTTTACTGTTCCTTTCGCTTCTCTGGGTTCGACAGGATGGAAGGCCCATAAAAACCATTCCCTTTTGGTTTGGGTTTCTCGTCTTTTTAGGACTTCTCGGATCATATTATGCTTACTTAGGCCAAGAGTTTATTCAGCATTATATCTTGAAGGAAAATTTTCAACGCATGACTAAGTTGGCGGGCGATACTCAAGGCAGTGCATTCGAGGCGTATTTTGGAAAACGGCCAATCATCTGGTATGCCTTGGTCGTGTGGTTTGATTTTTTCCCCTGGTCGGTTTTGCTTCCCACGGGGTTACTGGTTTTGTGGAAGCAACGACCCCTGGAGCATTATCCAAAAGAAACGTTTGTGCTCTTTTGGATTCTGGGATATTTCCTAGCCTTCAGCATGTTTCCTGAAAAACACGAACGGTACTTGATGCCAATGGTTCCGGGTGTCGCGGTTATGATTGGGTATCTGTACCACCGGGTGTTCGAAACGCAAGATCTGGAGATTGGAACGTGCAAGCTGTTTAAGGTTATGCTCAGTGTATTGAGCGTGGTATTTGTTGTAGTAATTTTCACTGCTCCCTATCTACTACGAAAAAAGTGGAATTTACCAACTGATGTCTTTCCAATGATGTTTCAACTTGTCATGGTAATCGGAGTGGGGATTTTAATGTACTCCGTGGTCAAGATGCGTGGAAAGGTCGCTCTGAAGATGGTGGGGATGTTAGCCATTGGTCTGATGATTGCGGTGGTTGTGTTCATCGTACCAGGTATTAATGCAGTGGCGTCTCCGAAACTCATCATGACCGAAGTCCAATCGTTTTTGAAAAGCCCCAAGGACCCTATCTTGGCTTTTCAACATTGGCATTGGCGGAGCGATGAGGATCTATACTACTGGTTGCATGTTCACAAGCGAGCGGATGTGGTTGGTGATGGGCTTGGCAAACAAAAAGCATTGAAGGTCGTACGCAAAGAACTTATAAACCAAGGTTCACTCGTAATTTTGATGACCAAAGAGCAATACCAAGAAATAATTCTTCCGGTACCGTGGTTGACATCGACTATCTTAAGAGAATTTCATCGCCCAAAGCAGAAGATTGTTTTGGTTTTGATGACTTTAAAGAGTTAAACGACTCTTCACCTTGTAATCTTTTCATACCCTTGAGGGCTAACCTACGATTTGGTGCCCGCGTTAAGGCTAACCCAAATTCTTTTTTGGCCTTTTCAGGCTGTCCGAATTCTAAGAATACCTCTCCCAACATTTCATGGATCGGTTTAATGGGAATCGGAGGTCCATAATCATACGACAAGCTGTCTTCCAGGTCCCATAATGTTTTGTCCAAAACTTAACTTTTCCATAGGGGAAAAATTTTCTTTCGTGAGCTCCATTGAAAATGGGCTCTGCCTCTCCATCAAAGAAGCTTTGATGAAAAGTCTAAGTATTGATTTTGAAAGTAAAGTGTACAGTTATTTCTAAGAAGGACATGAATCTGCGTGTCAGAAGACTAGCACTCAAAATTCATGCTGTTAATTTTCTTTTTTTTTGTCAGAGAACCAATGGTCATATAAGATCGGGAGAGGGCTTACTCGAACGGAAATTACACTTCTAGATCCCAATTTTGTGACCAAAACCATCAGAGAGCAACTATATTCCTCCTCCCTTCCACGCTCATTTTTTTCCAAAGTCATCCGATCAAAATTTTGAAATATCCATGTGGATTAGCATAGTTGAAGGGTAAAGCAATCGTGCCTCTAGGGGTGACATTACCTTGAAATTCTCTGGGTAAAGGGTAGTAAGTTTTGAGATATGTCCAGTGTTTACTTATGGTATTTATTACGGGGAAGCAAACATATGTTTTCGGGAGAGGGTGATTTTTCTGTGGGGAAAATTTTCCGAGGGAGGGGGTTTTCCAAGGAGAGAATTTTCCGTGGGAATGGAAGTTTCCAGAGATTAACTTTTAAAGTGAAACCATACAAGGGGGAAATTACCAGAATTCTTATACGAAATTCATTTTATTTTGCCTATTTTCTCTTTGAAAATTCAATTTTATATTTGAAGATATTCCAGGGAAGTAGCCCAGGTAAAATTATTAAAGGAGTTGAAGCTGCCAGGTGGATATTGCCATGGTGGAGTTGGGGGATTTTCTTCAGGAGGGACTCCCCAAGGGATAATTTCACACAGGGTAAAGCTACTATTGAGACATTGTGAGAGGAAAACTTCCAAGAAAAACTTTCTGCAGAGGGAGGATTTTTGGACTGATTTGAAAAACTAGAAATTAAGAAAAACAAGTCTTTTTGAAATGAAAGTAGGCTCAAACCAACTTTCTGTGCAGAATTGTCCACAAAAAGTTTTCATGGGAAATATTCAGAGGGATTAGAATTGACTGGGGGAGATTTTCCCGCATTATCTGAAACGATAAGAAATTGAACAAGAAATGCTAGTTTTTCAACTAAAAGTAATGAGCAACATTAAATCGAACAGAAATTATCCGAGGTGAGGGAGTGGATCCCTCTCCGTAACAACTCGGTCTTCAGGCTAGTTGTAACTTTTTGTCCATATTATTTAAAAGCAACTCCTTAAACACAAGAGCCGATTAATTAGAGTCAGAAGTTTTTTGGGGAAAACAAACTTTGCCGTAAAGCGAGAAGTATTGAGCAGGGGTTATCCCTCTTGTCTACGTGGAAACTTCTTTTCTCTTGTTTTAATGTTGCTCCTTGCTTTCAGTTGAAAAAAAAAATTATTTAATCACTGAAAGGCTGAAACAATCTTACAGGAAATATTGACCAGTTGCTGATTTGAATAGCCAGTAGCATATAGGGGCTACATGAGATTACTAGAGGGGACTAGGGATAAATTATATAAACAAAAGTAAAACTGCAAATATGAAAATAAAATTGGCACTATAAAAATGTCTCTCTTTTTGCTATAGCATGTCTCCTTCTGAAGTGCTGCTTTTTAGGTCCTATCCATATTATGAAGTAAGAATTGTTGTTTTTAGTCCTTTTCCATAGTTAAAAATGAGAAACAAGTGTTTCATTGTTATGGGTCCTTAAAGGGCTTACAGTAGTGATTTAAGGTAATTTAAGGTAATAAAATTTTGAAGCAAAAACTCACTATATTCACAAAGAGCTATATATATCTCCAAATTTATCTCAGTCACTACCTTGACTGTTTTTAAGAAGCAACATTAACATAATCAAAAGCTGAAAAATGCATAGAGACTATAAAATTTGGTTTATATATTTGTACATTCAGTGGTGGGGGTAAGAGTAAAGTGAATTGCTTTTAGGAATGACATTAGTGCAGTATTTTAGTATTTTTTAAAAGTTGTTATCAGAAGAACTGTAATCCCCAATAGAGTATCCCTAACTCTAAAGTAATAAAATGGTTCTTTCCAAATACAATAATCAATTCTCTTAGAAATCCAATTGAAAACCTTGAAATTTACTCTAATGAGACATCTAATTCCTGCCAGTAGCCTACTTTATAAAAATAGTGGTATTACAATTAGTATCATTACATTCTTTGCTTAAATGCTTCAATCCATTATAATAGTAATTATTCTGACATTAGACCACCCTTTGATGGTCTCACAGGATATATAGTCCTAAAAAATGTATATCACTTATTATCTCAGGTTGTATAATGATTTCTTTGTTAAGTCAGCCTTATTGAACAGATTTACAGGACATGTGAGAACCACTCTGTCTAAGTAATTCAATTAAATCTAAATGATTCCACTGCTAAGTGTTGGCTCCATGGTGAGATGTCATTACTTACAGCATGGTGCCAAATTAAAAGGCTATATTTGTGAAAATTGCTTTTAAAAGCTTATAATGCTATGTCTCTTGGTCTTTAATTGTAATACCCCAGGTTATGTGACAGTCTGGGAGAGAGGCTCTCCTGAAGGAAAAAATATTGTAAAAAAAAAAAAATGGTCAAAGTCTATGCAACATTTCACATCTGATATAGCAACAAGTTAAGCATACTATGCAGTTGCTTTGCTATGCTCTTTCTAAACATAATAATAAATTCACATGCAAATGATCACAAATGATCCACTCCTCTGACAATCCTATGTATAGCCCAAAGAATATCTAAAACAACACAAAAACAATGAAATTCTTGCTTCTTAGTATCCAGGATGTTTCTATCAATCAGATTACCGTGTTCCTTTCCATTATTATACACCTCTTAAATCATTTAAAATAATGTTTTCTAAATTATGCACTCAATCACAAACAGACATAAATTGCAAATTTAGACAAAAGTTGTTTAATAGACAAATGGCTGCAGTGATGTAATGCATGTCAATAAAAAAAAAAAACAAAAAAAAAACAAGAAGCAAGAAAAGACAGCGACATCAATTAGAACAGCAAGTGCTGCTTCAAGGTCAAGAGATTAAAATGAGTCATAAACAGAATTTATATAAGTTATGAGTCACAAAGTTTGTGCCAGTTCGTTTAAGCTCAGTGCCATCGCAGGAGGAAGAGGTAAAGGTAGACATTGAGACGGTTTTAGGGGGGCGCAGAGGGGGTACTTTAATCTTAAGGACGCAAAATTTCAAATAAATAACCTAGTAGTTACAATTGTTCTGTAATTTTTGAAGCTTTATTTTTATTAAAATAAAGTACAGGGCGCAGTTGGTAATAAGTGTAATCAATTTGATCCAAAACTTCCATTTTCCTATACCTTCATTACCATTCCTAACCAGATAGTTAATACAAGATGGTTAGTACAATTTGCAGAGGGTAAAACAAAATTTCAGAACTGAATAAATGGAAAATTTCGTCAATAAATTAGAATTTTGTTAATAAACGAAAATGTTTTTAAAATTTGGCCAGAAAATTTTTGGGAGATTTTTGGGGGGAATTTTTGCTAGAACCGCCATTGGGTAGACACTTCAAAATATATTCCCATGCCATAGTTTAGGCTATGGAAAACATACCTGAGAGTTTCATTCACCAAAGTCAACTACTTTGTACGAAACCCCTGATCAAACCCCTGAAAACTTCTGATCAGACAACCCTTGATCAAAAATTTTAGCGAAGCAGGCGAACCTACCCTTGAAATCCTTCCTGTTTATAAACCTTTCCACTTCCCTGACGAAAGCGTCGCATGCTTCGTCATTTTTAGTAGTGACTACCACAACAGGCTTCTTCGTTTTCATCAAATTCTGTAACGTATGAGCAATAAAATCCAGCTGACGTTCAATTGGGCGGCTTGGTACCACACTGACATCCACAAGACAGAGAAAACCATCAACGTTAAATCTACCGTCGGGTATGACTTTCTGTTCGTATTCTTTTTCGATTCCTAAAAAAAATAAATCTCTTATTTCCTTCATTTTCAAAGAAATTGGAGCATTAAATTCATTTTTTACTGATTTTGAATTGAAGTTTTTGGGTTTTAATTGTTTTTAATGCATTTCTTGTAGTTGGTCACCAGCTTTCTAGGGCTATAATGAAAGAAAGGCATGTTCGTATTCTTTTTCAATTCCTAAAAAAGAAAAAAAATCTAGTATTTCCTTCACTTTTTAAATAAATTGAAGCATTAAATTAATTTTTCATTGAATTTGAATTAAATGTTTTTAGGGTTTTGATTGTTTTTAAATGCATTGTTTGTTTTTCATTGTTTGAGTAATTGATCGAGAGTTAAAAGTTTGCAGCCGCCTTTTATCAGATCTATTGTGCCTTCCCTGGGCTGTTGTTGTGATTAATGTTTATTGTATGAGTTTCGTAAATAAAATAGGCATTACACGCAATTTGACTCTAAATTATCGCAGAATACTATTGTAGATAATGAAATTTTGGTCAAAATCGTTTATTACGGCTGTGGCCTATCGGGAAAAACGACCAATCTCCAAAAACTCCACGAGATGACAGACCCGAAAACGAAAACCGATCTGTTCAGTGTGAACACCATGGAAGATCGGACATTGTTCTTCGATCTCCTGCCATTGGAACTCGGGTACGTCTACGGGAACTCCATTAAATTACAGATTTATACCGTGCCGGGCCAGGTCCATTACGATTCCACCAGGCGCATCGTGTTAAGCGGCGCGGACGGCGTGGTGTTTGTGGCTGATTCGGATACGCAAAAGCTTTCAGACAACATCCAGAGCATCAACAACCTCTACCATAATCTCCAAGCGAATCGCCTCAACATCAAAGAAATCCCTTTGGTCATGCAGTACAACAAAAGGGATCTTCCCACGGCCATGGCCGTTTCCACACTCGAGAAGAAACTCAATTTTAAAAATGCACCGAGTTTCGAATCCGTCGCCATAAAAGGCGAAGGCGTCTTGGAAACGTTTCTGGAAACCATTCGCCAGACCATTCGACATATCTTTGAAAAATACCAGTTGGGCAAAAACATCAAAAATGTAGAGGGCGTCATCGAAAAATTGGAAGCCGCCATATTAGCCAAAGCCGAACAGGCCAAAGAGGCTGAAACCCAAAAGCCCGAAGAAGAGGAATTTTTAAGAACGCGGCCCATGGGGCAAACTGTCCTGAAATACACCCATTCTTATGAAAAGGGTGAAGAAAAGGCTTCCCAAGACCAATTGCTCAAGCAGGCTATCAATTCCAATATGGAAACGGCCCAGCTCTATACCAAACTCAAACAGAGCCAAGAAGCACTGGTCAAAAAGAACAAAGAATTCCAGGTCCTTTACCAACGGCTGGAAAAGTCCAACACAGACAACCTCAAAATCCGCCGTTTTTTGGAAAGTTTGGTCAATTTCGCTGGGGAAGCGATTATGACCTTTAATGAATTGTGGCTGGTTCAGAACTGGAACCGGGCAGCTGAAGAACTTTTCGGTTATGACCGTGCCAGCGTCATTAACCAAAACATCAACAGCTTCTTCGCGCCGGATTCCCTACCCGACCTAAGCAGGGTTTTGGCATTTGTGGTCAAAGGCAAGGTGGTCAGAGGGTTTGAAACCAAAATCAAAACCAAGACCGGGGATATCCACACGGTGAACATCACCTTTTCCCCGATTAAGAACCAAAACCAAACCATCATCGCGTTCACGGCCATTATTCAGGACCTTTCTCATTTCGAAAAGTTCAGCCGGCAACTCCAAACCTTGCAGCGCTTCGAAAGTATTTCCAGCTTCTTACCCACCTTGCTCTCTCAAATCCAAAACAGAGTACCGCATCTCGATTCGGATCTGAGTTCCATGCTCGAGGTCGTCAATAGCCTGACCATTCCTCCCAACGGTTTAACCGAGTCTGCTCTAATATAACAGTCTCCCTTTACCTCGTCCGTGCCGCATCAATTAGTTAGCTTTTGCCCTAAGGTGTTTCTGGGTATTGCTTGATAAACCTAAGGTATTTCTGACAAACCTTTTTGATAACCGACATGCGCACCACGTGTTTTAGTTTACTTCAACATCTCCCTCAAAATATCCTGAAAATTCCACTTTAATACCCTTCGCCTCAGTTGTAGTAATAGTAGTGGTCGTATCAGTAATAGCAATAGCAATAATATTAAAGTGCCCACAGTACCTTTTGGTTTGTTCATAACCCTGCTTTAAATACCCTGAAAGTTTCAACCTAATTCTCTAAGCTGTTCCTAAGATATTACTGACTCTACCATTTGACAGCCTTTCCGCACATAGTGTCTTTGTTTAGTTTAACATCGCGCTCAACATTGTGTGAAAGTTTCGCCTTAAAAGTCTTAGCCTCAGTAGTAGTAGTAGTTGTAGCGGTCGTAGTATTGCTAGTAATTGTAGTAGTAGTAGTGGTAGCAGCAGTAGTAGTAGTAGCAGTAGTAGCAGCAGTGGTAAAACGAACATAATGCCATTTTGTTATTGCAACACCCCTTTAATATACCCTGAAAGTTTTGACTTACTACTCTAAGCCTTTTGGTTAGCTCAACATCTCCATTAACATGCCCTTAAAGTGTCTTCTTAATATTCTAAGCTGTTCCTGAGAAAAAATTACCTTCGTCAGGTTAATTAATAGGTTTTGTTTGCGAAGAAACAATTGTACTTCGTGGTATTAAGGGGAGGGGAGGATTGAGATCCAGTCTGTTCCATTTTTATTGTCGAACAATTTGGTCTTAAGTTTTTGGCTTTCTACTTCAAGAAGTGTCAATGTTAATTTTATTTGATTTTATTATGCCGGAATGATGGGTCAAACTTTTTGAAACTTACTTAGACGTAGAACCTCCTACACCTGGGGGCGCATAGGGCAGCGTTGGTTGACCTTCAGCTTGACCTATAATGTTCCAAAGACAAAAGGTCATTCAGCGTGGTTCGAAAACTCGTCGTCTCTTTCTCCAGAGATCGACGACCAGCACTACGTTGTCTTACCCCCCGTCGAATAGCGGGTTGGGTGCAATATCATACATTGTGTGGAAGGTGCCTGTCGCTTATGTGGGTCACATATCCCCAGTAAATCCATCTTCTCATTCTGGTTTTGTCGGTCACCAGTGGTTGTTCAGTATCTGCCCATATCTGGACATTCGTTACTCTATCGGCCCAATGCATCGCAAGGATTTTACGCAGGCAATTTTTCTCAAAGCCGAGTAGTCTTTTCTCAGCATTCTTTGAAAGGCTCGAAGACTCACATCCCTGCAAAAGGACAGAAAGTGCATTACTCCTAAACAATCGCAATATCAACTTCTGAGAGTAGTTTCTACATCTCCAAATATTCTTCAGCCGAGAAAACGCTCCACCTGTATACACTATGCGTAGCATGACTTTTCTATCATTATTCGCATCTTGGGTCACTGTGATACCAAGATACTTAAATTCTCTGACCTCTTCTATGGTCTTTTAACAGGTAATTAAGAACTGCATAATTTTTATGCGAACAGACTCCAACTAAGAAAGCCCGGGATAAATACAAGATTTTCTTTTAGTTACGTCAGAATTCATTTAATAACTAAAAGGCAAAAAAAAATTCTGTTTCTTCTTTCTGGTGAATTTTCCAGCATTTGCTACTGCGTTTTAGTATGCCTGTTAAGACTTGTACGCCCATTCTTGAAAAAAAAAAAAATCTAAACCATTGAACAAGTATAAAATAACACAAATCAGATTAGAATGAATTGCCAACATTCGATTTTGGATAGTATTATTTTTGGCTTACCGTTTCTTTCATAGGACTAACGAAGAATCCAAGATGTTGCTACATTGGAATCTTGACAAAAGCCACTGTGGGAATCCAGGCCCTAGTTGTTGAGACGAATTAAAAATCTGGACCACATCCAAAGTTTATCTCCGAGATATCTTTATGGAGAAAGAAAAAATACGTAGATCAATAAGCTTAATGTTTGTGAAACTTGGACATTTTTTATTATTATTATTAGCTCTTAAAATTTATTGCTGGCATCTTCATTGAGTGAGAGATTTTGTTATATTGTTTTAATTGATTAAGAGAAACCTATTTGCCTTCTAAAAAATACTTTCGATTCACAGTAACGAATGTTTTAAGTTAGTTTACTCTTAATAGCAGTAAGTAGCAATCTTATTTATGTTTTACTTGGGAAAGGTTTAGTTCGTGCTCAAGTTTTTTTGTTTTTTTTGTTTCATTTTTCCTTATTTGTTGTTCTTTCTCTTGCTTTATCTTATTTCTACACGTGCTTTAATTTCTTGTTTAGGGTAAATAGTTGTGCTTTTGTGATTTTTTTTAATAATAGCATTATATAGTTATTATTATATTATAGTAGAAAATAATATATTATAAAGTAAATTGCATTAGAAAAGTTTACAATGTAGCTTAAAAAAGTAACTCAACCAAAGAAAGGCGAATGGAATTGTAAGCTTAAATCTGGTAGTAATTTTCGCTAAACGACAAACGGAACCTGCTCGCTAGATAGACCACAAATTTCAATTCTATTTCGAACTTCCTTTTAGGTTCATTTTATTCTCATCAAGTTTGGAAGGTTCCATTACAGGTCGATTTCATTTCTTTATACTCTTATTTTATTGATGTACAAGAACCATTTTCTAGCATTAGATTAAAGATGACCGTGTTTTGCTCTTGGTCTGAATTTCTGCTTTCTAACGGGGGAAATTGAGAGGGAACAAAATGTCCTAATAAATTGGAAAATGCCTTCGAAAGGAAACAAAAGTAAAAGTATGGTAAGTAGCAAAAAAAATATAAGCCACATAGAAATGTATTATTTTGAAATTGAGCACCCATAAATATTTGTTTCACTATTTAGGTAACAAAAAGATTTTGGACAACCGTAATAACACCCTATTCGTTTAGGATGTTTCAAACAAATATTACACCGATGTCTTCCCTTGCACTCCGATTTGATACTCCTTTTAACTAAAGCCGAGGTATAAGTTCTTCTATGCTTTTTGTACGCTTTAGATAAGGTGGTAATAAACTACTATTAAATTTCATACCTTCTCCATTTCTATCACGTATCTTTGGTATCTTAATTTCAACATCTCCAATGCCTGTCTGTATTGTTCTTGTCGGTAAATATCCGTTGCGAACAAGTGATTCTCTACCATCTGAAAGCTTGCAACTATACATTTTTAACATTTCCTCCAATTCAGCTTCAACAGCTGCTGCAATAAGTGATTTAGCTCCATTCCTCAATAATTCTGTTAATGGATCTACCTCTACTGTTTTTTCTGGTGTTTTGACTAATTTTAATTTACTCTTATTCATGACGTATCTCTTTTTTATTGATTTCGTTCGTTAAAACAATCAACAGGATACGTCACCTAATTATTTTTGTCATACACCACTTTTGACTATAACTCCACTCCCCTTGCTATTACCTTTAAATTCTTCGTATCTATAGTTAAATTCTTTGGCGTAAAATAAGTAGTAATGCCAAACTTCCTATGCTCCTCTATAGAATTAGCAAAATACTCCTTTATATTCTGCAAATACTTTCTATCACTTGCTGAAGTATGCTTAAGTATCATATCCCGCTTATGCTCTACAGTTTCAGGAGATAAATCTAATAGCGTGCTTAAATATAATAATGACCATTCCTCTAAATACCCTTCTGATACACCGCTTTCTGATATAGAGATAGTTCTACTTAGTCCCGGTATCGCCGTTACTATCTCTTCAGACCTATATAATTTAATCGACAGTAAAAAATTCGATACCAATAACATCCCTGCAACGCACAAAAATAAATTTCTCTGACGCAATATTTTCTCTAAATGCACCGCTGCTAGCTTTAATTCCATCTTTTTTCTACCCCTCTATGTTCTACAAAAACCAGTTACGCCACGATGGTGGTACTTTCCTACCACCAAATAATATCCTCAATGGCAAATTCCTGTATAGCCAGCGTTGAATATTACCGGGCAGCAGTTTTGCAGATATCCAACTACCTAAAAAATACCCTGGAAATAAACTAATCAGTGCAATATAGAATCTATATTTGCATAAAACTATAATTCCCACTATTACTGACATTAAAAGACCTACATATTTCAATCCCCAAATAGTCCCCTCTTTATTTAAGCATTCATTAGATACTTGCATATTTTAAACTCACTACTCCAAAACGCTAAAAATACGTCTCAACTTATATAACTAACTACTCCTTGTAGTATTGGCATAGCATCTAAGGCAGAGGCCAGCATATCTTCATTTAAAAAACGATCCTGTATTTGTGATAATCCAGCACCTCCCAGAACGCCAAGACCAAGACTAGCACCACCTTTAACCTTAAAATCACCTGGAGTTAATACTAAAGCACTAGCGCAAATCACTCCAAGTCCTAACCACATTACTGCAACGACCGCCTTACCTATTGATTTACCAACTCCCTGACCCCGGCACAGACCAACCGCATCCAGGAGGTCGTGCGCCAGAACGCCCAGGCCACCAATCCGGCCCTGCGGAACTGGCGGGATTTCGCATCGCTTTTTGTGTCCACCGACGATGGCGGCGATCTGCACCAGCGCCTGCTCGAATGGACCGAGGACGGCCGCTATGGCTGGATCTTCGGGCAGAGCCTCGAGGACACGTTCTCGCTCAAGGGCGATGTGGTGGGCTTCGATCTGACCGGCATTCTCGACAGCGAGGCCGACAAGGAACGGATGGCGGTCCTGTCCTATCTCTTCCGCCGGGTCGAGCGCGAGATCGAGGATCGCCGCCCCACAATCATCGTGATCGACGAGGCCTGGAAGGCGCTCGATAACGCGTATTTCGCCGAACGGCTGTCAAACTGGCTCGTGACAGCGCGCAAGCAGAACACGGTCGCGGTGATGATGACGCAATACGCGAGCCAGCTCGAGCGCACCCGGACCGGCAAAACCATCGTCGAAGCTGTGCCGACGCAGATCCTGCTCCCCAATATCCGCGCGCAGCCAGCGGACTACGCCATGCTGAACCTCACGGAGAAGGAGCTCGATGTCCTTCTCAACACGGGCAGCAACAGCCGCTTGGCGCTGATCCGCGACGATCAGGGCTCGATCGTCGTCGATGCCGATCTGAGCGCGCTTGGACCCAATCTCACCATCCTTGGCGGCATGGAAAAGGGCGAAGCGCTTGTCGGCGCCGATTACCGCGACCGCCCTGATTTCTGGAGGCTTTCATGACCCGTATTTTGATGTTCGTTGCCGCGCTCGGTGCGTTGGCCTCCTGTGCCCAGTACCAGGAACCGCAGGCCAATTGCTTCACCTTCCTGGCCTCGACGGCACCCACAGCACCTGATTGCACCTTCTCGCCCCTCGGCGCACCGGAGGGCGACGTTGAAGTCTAGCCTGCCCCATATCCTCGTGCTTTGCCTGCTGCCCGGTCTCGCTTTGTCTCAAGGCGTGCCGACCAATGACAGTGGGCTGACCGCGCGTGACATCGTCGAGACTGGCGATCGCGAGGCTGACTTGGCCGTTCAGGCCGACAAGCTTGCCGTGCGCGAACTCATTGCCGAGATCGAACGGGAGCAGCTGGAAACCCTGCAACGCATCCTCGATGCCCAGACCAGCTTCGGCGGTCAGGGCTTGCCGGCTATGGTCTCGGGGCTGGAAAGCGGCAGCGGGGATCCGGCCCGGTCAGTCGAGGCGGTCTATGGCAATGCCGACATCGACCCCAATCCCGGCGGTGCGCAGATGTTCGGGGATGCGGCGGAAAACATCGAGCAGCTCATCATCCGCGTGGCTCAGGAGACCAGCGGCTTTGCGGGTGTTGGTCGCGCAGGGCTCTCGCCCGTCCAGTGGCGCGCGTTGCTGCAAGCGCTGATCTGGCAGGAAAGCCGGTTTACGATTGGGGCACGGTCTCCCGTCGGCGCTTATGGTCTCACCCAGATCATGCCTGGGTTTTACTTATTTAGAATCAGCACAAATAAAAGATTTTCTTTGCTGTATATATTCTATTCAAAACATCGTTTCTTTGAGTTACTGTTTGCTACTACTAATCATTTGCTCTCTTAAAGGTGAAGGAGGCCTCCTACTCCATCTTACGTCCGTAGTTATTTTTATATTCAAGTTTAATATTCATAAGACAATGGTTAGGGGATTACAATCATCCCCGAAAAAATTCAACAATTTAAATGTTTGTTAGGAGAGGGAGGGTTTAAAATATCTGCAATTAATTATAGGATCCTCATTTTATGGTTTTCAAGGGGGAATTATTCGAAAAAAACCTGTTTTAGAAAGATGTTCACAATGGACAGTGATAAGCCGGTAATGCCCCCGATAAAACAAGAAGACATTGAACAATGTTAATACACAGGAAAATGAGAAATATCCCCATTCAAATCTAAAGCAAAGATCCTGACCATATTTGCCTCCTACCTCTCTCCCCAATAAAGTTCTTTGCGTTGCTCATGCCTTTTCATCTTTGTGGTGGTTGGTATGTGACTGTAATGTTTATGTTACAAAATATAGACTGTTTGCAATTAGTGGACACTAGCCCCCCCCCCCCTAAGGCACCAATAGTACATACATATTGCAAGCATTACTTCAAACTATGGGGGAGGGTTGGAGATCAATTTTAAGCCTACTCCCCAAAACCTCCTTCTATATATATATCTGCCTCAAAAACGCCTAAAAAATGGCCATAAAAGCACTGTTTCCAACACTTACAAAACACTCTTCCCTCCTGCACAAAGATCCACTAGTTCTCCTTTATAATAGCTCATATAGAATTATACATCAATATGTATAGCTTTAACAAGCATCAAGTGAATTAAAATAGCTAAATTTTATCTTGAAAATAAAATTATATATTAACCGCTGGTTTTGTGTGAACTATGTGACTTCTTAGGAACGAATGCGCTACCGTCTGACAATACTGCCTCACTCGGAAGCTCAATGCATCGTTTTCAATTAGTCCAATTCGATTGGCTATCTCAGAATTCCTGATCAATAGCCACTAGTTCCTCTTAGGCACAAAATTGTAGATTCGTCCCACGAAATGGCACGAAACACTACTCTTTTCGGCTACTTAAAAAGGGGACTAGGACCTTTTCTTTTCGTTTCAATGAAAATTCTCCCAATTTCCTACATCTATCAGTTAGGCATGATCAACCTTGTAAAAAAAACAAAAAAACCAGACGCATCACTTTGTATAAAGACATAAATCCATGATCTTCCCTCTAATAAAAAAAAGGCGAAATTAGTCCTTTTTACTGATACGAGCTTAAAACCCCTACAGTATGGTTCTCTCATATACTTAGGAGAAGTTTAGAACTATCTGCGACAAATTCTAAAACGCTTTCTAGACAGCTTGTTTGTCTGCAAAAATATTAACTGAAAACAGCTTCATAGACGTCATCGGCCAAAGCATCATACAAGCCACTCAACCTATCTTTCTTTATGGATAGTGACAAAAAGCAAACTTATGCGTGAAGAGTGAGGGTTGAGGAGTAGTCCCCCTCATATATGGAATAATTTTTACCTTAAGTTTTAATATTGCTCACTGCTTTCAGCTGATTTTTTCTTTATTTACTTTCTAAGCGTTCTTAAATCATTTCAAGAACTCCCTCTTCCCCCGTCTGAAATTTACTTTAGGGGTCACATTACCCCCAACGGCATAGCTACTGAACCTTTCAACTATGCTGAATTAAATGGCTAACTCAAAATTTGATCAAAAAGGGGGCGTGGGATGGGAGAGGCTAGCTTCCCTCCATTTCTTATGGACACTTAAAAAGGCATTAGAACTTTTGATTTCAGCTTGAATACCCCAGGGAAGAGCAGAAAAAATATCAAAAAACAAACAAATAAACACACATCAGGGATCTATCTTTTGTTAAAAAATAAAAAGATTGAAGATTATTCTCCATGGTTACAGTTTGGTCTGCACATGCATGGTCTGACTTCACCTGAACAGATGCAAGCTCCACCTTGATCACATGCACATCCTGCTGCACAATCACATGTTGTTCCATGAGTTATTTTCTCATGTACTGATGCTGAAGTACCACCCATGAGAGTTTAGTTTTTTTAGATGGCCTTTTGGTGTTTATACAAAGCATATAGAATTACAAGATTTGAGCCTATCCACAAGACAGAGGCATTACTTATCCAGTCACCATCTAAAATTTCTACATAATAGTATGCAATATCACCAACTGTTCCAATAAAAATTCCCAAAAGTAGCAATAACCATGTACTAAACAATACTGTATCTCTAAACAAAGTAAAGCCAACAATAACAAAACCTAATTGTAGAGTTGCAAAAATTACAAAAATCAATGAGAAATAAAAATACAAGATATCATCTACAGGAGTACTAAATACCAATAATGAATAAAAAGCTGTAAGTATTACTGGAGCCAAAACAAGTGTTGCCTTTTGAGGAATTGAGAATTTTTCTGTAAAATATCTAATGTTGATTATCAAATGAGCAGTAGCAAGAGGATAGTACGCAAATAGAAAGTAGTCTGCTAAAGGAGCTTCTTCTTGATTTAGAATATCAAAAAAGTACACATATAGAGATTCAGCTACAAATGTTGAAAAAAACCCGATACCCAATATCAAAAAAGAGAATCCAAAAACTTTAGATCCTCCATATAGTTTTGAAACAATAAACGAGTAAATTGAAACTCCCAGAGGCAATAAAATTATCAGATAGTGAGGTATAAGATTTGTTTCAAAAAATTCTGGTTGAACTTCAAACCCCACTTGTAATGAAATGATACCTATCAAAATAACTAAAAGAAGTTTGTAGGAATTCTTTATTTCATAAAAAACAGAGCCTGTCGAAACTGATGTCAATTCATAAAGTTAACCATATAATATTATTTATCAATTTTGATAATTATAAAATCACTTCTTTTAAAAGAAAAAAGATTAAGGGGCGCAGTCTTCACCAAGGTTCACTTTAAAGTACATCCCACTGCCGAACCTCCGACACCAGTATGGGTCGAGAGCAAGTTCGAGCAAAGGAACCCAATTCTTTTTGTGTCGCTTGTAAAATCGAGGTATCGCAAAGAGGTCACAGCTATATACAACGACAAATATCTTAAATCTGAAAACCAGCCTGTCCATCTGGGGGATATATTCGACTGTTATCAAATCTTGTGTCACATCTCAAGAAGGCCGTAGACAGGGTCAGTAAAAGAATACACTTTTTACGTCAAGAAGTTAGGCATAAGCAATTTTGGCGCAGTCTTCACCAAGGTTCACTTTAAAGTACATCCCACTGCCGAACCTCCGACACCAGTATGGGTCGAGAGCAAACGTTCAAATCCAGTTGATGGCGCTACAAAATAGGCCGTACGCAATGCCTTTGAATAGACGATACTTACGCTAGACATAAAGGTGCTGATTCTTACAGGCATACGACCTACATGACACAACTTTGCCCTCACAATTGGCCGAGAAATCCTTTAGAACCGACTGCCTCCTACCAGTATCAATGCAAGTTGATGCCTCTTCCCAACGAATCTGCCACAGTTAGCTACCTCACCCTTGCCGGCGACATTACTGAGCAACCCCAGTCATCGTTTATTGCCCGGGATCGAAAGAGAGGTGGTGGTTGCCGTTAACTACCACAACTCAGGCATTCACTTCAACAAGTCGAGTTGCTTGAAGTGTCTCCGTAAAGCATGAGTCTGTCTCAAAAGATTGGCAGCCAGTTGGTGTTAATAGACGCCCTAAAAGCCGTATACGCTTAACAATCGACAATTATCTCGCACTTTTGGACTGTTGTTTATGTTTTTTTGTGATCCGCTCGCTATGGCTTGTAGGCACATAGCAACTACACGCATGGCGTTTTGAGGGTTGTAGCGATCTAAATTCCGTCCAAATTTCAGACCTTGATACAGTAAATCACAATAGAATTACTATCTTGCTCAAGGACAACTTGCCCTCCTCTGCCTGTAACGGGTAGCCAGGAAAATAGTCTACTTGTAGATTTCCTACCTCAAGACCGCTACGTCAACTGCGCAATGTGCAAGGAGGCTATCGAGGCATCAGTCTCGAAGCTGGGGAAATAGCCACTTAAGTTCTCCTCAAGACCGATGTATCTTAATAGCGATAACGCTATGGGTTTCTCATCCCCTGACTGAAAGACAGCCGAAGTAAAAATCTTCGAGTCTGTACGTCTATCTCTTTGCTGGTGAGTTGCTTCTCTTACATTCTCGACACTATATGGATTTCCTTGATTTAAGATTTCAAATCAAACACTGCCGACACTACTCGTTCAATTTGAATACCAACATTACTAACAGCTTTGTAGATTCGATACTTACACAGTTATTACTATCTCTCCTTTATCTTTGCTGGTGAGTTGCTTCTCTTACATTCTCAACACTATATGGATTTCCTTGATTTAAGATTTCAAACCATATGAGTTTCGCCCCTTCTCTTCCTTACTTAGTCGTGGATATAATGCCTCCATTGCCGCCCAAAGGCGATTCTAGGTGCAAGAATAAAAAACGAGATAACGAGAATAGCGTTTAGCTATAAATTTGAAATGTCACTTTCAAAAAAGAACTCTAGAGATATAGAAAAAAAGGCACAATAATTTGAAATACAGTCATATCAGAAG
Source organism: Alatinidae sp. Z8VKAUB7J3 (assembly GCA_010016025.2). Lineage (NCBI taxonomy): Eukaryota > Metazoa > Cnidaria > Cubozoa > Carybdeida > Alatinidae > Alatinidae sp. Z8VKAUB7J3. The sequence continues at coordinate 60,629,962 of JAAAKM020073195.1, forward strand.
AGCCAAATGTATCCTTGAAAATCAACAAAAATATTTCTTAACAGACAACAACAATAACAACAAACATTATTTATAAAAGTTGGTTGGGGTCGAAACTGTGAATATTGCGTTGAGTAACGGACATATTCTGGTAAGCGTTTCACCAGACACTGGTTATAGCTTTCGTCTGAAAAGAAAACGTGTCGATAACGCGCAAGTTATATTTTACGGTGTATTTCCGTTTCCTATGAATACTTTGCTAGAAGCTTTCTTACTTATTTTCAGACGGTTGCTGTGAACAGTGTCTCGCGAAAATGTTTACTCTATGCAATATTCAACAAACACTATACTCTTCAATAACTTATGATCATAAATAGGAGTTGTAAGCGGGAAGCGTAACAGGGAAACGACAAATCTAATTAAGGACTTTTGTGAGAAGTAAAATCACTCAGACTATACATTCACATATCTGTTGGACTTTACTAAAGATACCAATAAACGGTTAACTTGTTTCCTGAGAAAAGTTCCCATCAGGAATCCATCACTCTAATTAGATCTATGACTAATTGGCTACTTGAGTGTTCTGGTGAATACCTCCTAGCAGCCCTTTATCACACCCTTCCTGCTATCTTGGATTCGTTTTACCTTACCCCTGACATATAAATCAAAAATTGTATTTACTAAATTGCATGTACCAAAACATTGCATGCAGCATGTATCAGCACTGTCATCGATTTAAGCAATAGTCATATGGAAAAGTAAAAGAAGAATTAGTATATTGTGGAATATTTTAAAACAATGCCAGCGAAAATCCAACAGAGCTGCAAAATATATCATTCGATCTTCGACCCCTCCACTTTCTTACCAAGTAAATTTTTTTCTAGCAAATGAAACAAAGAAAACTCTGTAACAAGAAAGCATTAGGAAAAGCGAGTCCCATGTGATGTCTTGGTTGTAAAAATAACGAAGCCTTCTCTGAAGATCGAATAGAATGAATAGAGAAGCTCGTGTCTATAAGCAGCCCTCCCGCCACCGATCTCGTGGAGGCGTTCCTACTTTTTCTTGATCTTGAAAATCATCAGATTTCACAAGCATGAAACAGAATCACAGATCAAACTCAGATAATAAGATTCTCCTTACTTCGTCAATAAATGGAATCAGAACAACTGCTTCCCACTCCTGCTGTTTCCCATTTAAATCAGTTTTAAAATTCACCGGATAATAATCAATGATGGGAGAACTCTGCGAAGTCATCAAGCTCTACAAAGGAGAGAATGGTAATCACAATTCAGAATTTTTTTTATATACTACTACTACTACTACTACCACTACTACTACTACTACTACTACTACTACTACTACTACTACTACTACTACTACTATCACCACCTGTTTTAATACCATATATTCTAAGTAAATCTTCTCTGTCTAAATTTCGAGCCTTTTCTACTTGCTGCTCTATCAAATTCTCCTCATACCCCCCTCAGCGCAAATCAACTAACCAAATCCTTTGCCTACTTCTCAAAATCTTCGCTCTTGGAACATATTCTACGTAGTCTGATTGCCTGACGGAATGGTATTGCCTTCTTGATATGTGCTGGATGACATGATTTCTTGTGCAGGTACTGACGAGTGTCAGTTTCTTTGCAAAAGAGATCGGTCTCCAAACAACTATCTACCGTACGAACTAAACTGTCTAAGAAATTTATGCTACTGTAGCATTGCCGAAAAGTAAACTTAATGAACTGATGGCTTTTGTTCAAAAACTGCTGGAACTGACTAAGCTTCTCCTGCCTTTGGGTCCGGACAAAACACAATCATCTAAATATCTAATCCAAACTGTAGGTCTAAAAGGTGCCTTTCCTTGTAAAGATTTCTCCAGCTTACCCGTAAATATGTTAGCACAAGCTGGAGCAAACTTTGTACCGATGGCCGTTCCTAACTTCTGTCTTTATACCTCGCCATTAAATTCGAACACATTATTTTCTAAGACTGCCCTGGCTAGACTAACTAAACTACTTGTAGCAATTACCTTCTCCTGTCTATTGTCTAAGATCTCCTCTAAAGCTTGCAGGCCCTCATTGTGAGGAATACTCGGGTAAAGACCTACAACATCCGCAGTGCAAAGAATTGCTCCTTCTGGGACGTCTGATATACCCGACAATAGAGTAAGGAAATGGCCGCTATCTTTAACAAGTGATGTAATACTACTGACTAGTGAACTTAAATGGAAATCTAAAAACTCTGAAATGTGCTCTGGAGGAACTTCCCCATGATTCCACAACATAAAGTTGTCATCAATATATCTAAGCCACGTGACTGGCTTCACCTCAAAGCCTCCCGTTGCCTGTTCTTCTACGTCTTGGAGAGAGCTTGCACAAGGAGGCGTGACAAAATATTGCTTTGTAGGACAAACTCGGCTAAGGACCAGAAATGTATTAGTCGACACACATTTAACCTTCCTAGCCTCTTTTGTACATTTTAAGGCTGCGAGACCCTCTTCATGAGATATACTAGGGTAAAGTCCACTATGTCTATAGTACAAAATATGTTACCCTCGCTCACTACCGGCAATTCTTTCACCTTTCTTAAAGGCCGGTTTCCACTTCCTTGATCACCCCTCGATTCGATCGACATCGACCGCTTTGGACATGCGCACTCTCATTATCGTGGCATCCGCCTCGATCTGCCCTCGATCTCTCGATCGAATTCGTTCAAAAAAAACGATCAAAGTCACTTTAACTTTTTCCTCGACCGCCATCGATCGAGGGGCTCACTGACCAATCAGATTGCAGCTGAAGAAAAGTTTTGAAATTTCCGCCTGGTTTCTACGTCATTACCCTTTATGCCCAAATTTCTTCACGGGCCTGTCATTAAGGAATCTCGTATTGTTAGGTTGTAGGACTTTTATCTAGACAATTTTAAATGTAAACAGGTTCGAACCCACGACCTCATGATTACTAAACCAAAGCCTCAACCATTGAGCCACCAGGTCAAGGTGCACAAAACCATTAGATACAATCATGCCTTATTAACTTGTGACAAAAAGTACAACAGAACCTTTCCGGAAATCCCCCTAGTTACGTATAGAAACGGTAAAAATTTAAAGAACACTTTAATACGAGCTAAATTGCCGCAAGCAGGCGGGAATACGGGATGTTCTAAAAAGTGCGGACAAAGATCTAACTGAGCGGTTTGTCCAATGATTAAGGAAACTATGACTTTCAACAACAAAAACAACACTCGTTCTTACGAAATTCGCAAGGGTCCTCTACACTGTAACTCAAAGTTAGTAGTCTTTTAGAATGTAAAACTTGTGGGATACAGTATGTCGGCAGTACAAAACCCCATTTCGCTATTGTGCAAATAATTATAAATCGGCTTTTAGGACGTTTTCGAAAAATCCTAAACGGGACGTGCCACAGAGCAATGTTCATTCGCATTTTACAGCCCAGGACCATTACGGTATAGAAGACTAGTGTTTCACTCTCATAGATAGCGCAGATAATGAAAACCAGCTACGCCGTAAAGAATCATTTTGGCAGTACCAGCTCAAAACTTTGGCACCGTTAGGTTTGAATGAGCGTGACGTTAGTATTTCTTTATAAACCAAACAAAGTCAGGGCCTGTGTTAGTAACTTTCAGATGTCAACTTCAATTGCTGGGGCTAGAGCCTCGTGTTGCCATCGCGTTCAGCCACGTCCTTTGCGATGTGAGCAGCTTTACAGGAATGAGGGGTTCTGGGAAGGTCAAGACTCTTCAAGGTGGTTATGTGTCAGATGAGGTTGCAAGCGGGCATATTTTGGCTTCCACACTACTACATTTAACCAAAACCGTTAACTAACTTCTAAGGTCACGTTCTAATACAAATACAAAATTCCACGGACTTTTCGCGGATACTTCATTCCGAAAACAGGCTGTTCTCAACAAAACAATATAATTTTATATCGGCTAATATATTAAGTACTTCATAGTTTAACTCTTTTCCAACAAATTGAAAAAAAATATTTTAATTTGGTGTAAATGACGTCATCTAAGACAATGAAATGTTGCGCAATATTCAAAAACTTCAAAAATTTTGTAAAAGGGCCTTAAAACATTTTAAAGACTTTTTAAGGGCTTTTAGTATCTGTAGGGTATTTTTGCATGTATACGTTGTATTAAGGCAAGATATTTTAGATTTTGAGAAAATTATTTTTCAAATTGTATGAGTTTTGAAACTACCGAAATGGTTTCTTACTTATAATCCACTGGTTTTTATTTATTTTGAGCATTATGACTAAAACTGGACTTCCCCGGAACTATTACTTTTCATGTAATTAACTTTTTTCTCTCTTTCCTTTTTTCCTTTGGTTTTTTTTGTTTTTTGGTTGTTGTTTTTTTTGCCGCTATTGTATTCGTAATTAAACACTCCTGTATATCAATCCTGCTGTCCCATGTACCATGCCAGGTGAAAACAGCGGGAAATGTTATTGTAAAATGAAGATTAGCAATAAAGGCATTGAGATAAAAATTATTATTATCATTTCAATACCGAACCTTATTAATTCAATAGTTTCTAATAATATTTTCTACGAATTATATGGCATGTAATATAACATAATGACGTAAAACCCCGGATATAAGCCTTGGGCTTATAAATGGTTGTAAACATTTCTTGGTGGGCCTATATTTAGGGGGCATATATTCGGAGGGTCTTTGGGGCTAACAGGTGACTTGTGCATTCCAAAAAGCACATTTTTCTGTGTCCAATCAGAGAGACTTATAACAACATTTAATGCATAAAATCTCACAAAAGAACAAAAGTAAATACAGAGGCTCTATACTCTGTCCATGTTCATTCAGTATCACTGCCTTCTGCACTACCAATTTCAGATCCAACACACAGAATCCAAAATGTAAGCCGGGGGTACCATATTTGGAAGGATTTTTTGTTTAGGCATTGATGGAAATTTGGGGGGGGGGGATCAAGCTCCCTGAGAGCCCAGCTGCGTGGCTACGGAACTGCACGCATGACATAGCTGACTCGTGTTTTAATGCATTTTAGATCACGTGACTCAAGTATGACGTCATTGGCTTAACAGCTCTGTTAAAAGAAACTAACACGAAGTCGAAAGTGATAGATTAAAGGTAATTTTCTTTAGAATTTTTCCAAATCACGTGCTTTTTATTTTTATGGAGTTGCCTTTTCCTTTTCTCGGGGTGAGGGTTGGAGGGAGCATTCAAATTCTCTATCTTTCAAAAGGAGGGAGGAAGATATGAAAAGGTCAGGAATCCTTTCTCTTTATCGTCATCTGATATTTGATATATGTTCTTTTTTACCAGGTTTTCACCACGCTGCCCGGGTTAATGGAGAACTTGCCAACCCACCACGATCAGGCTGCCATAGGTATTGCCGTGGAAAAAAGATATGTAGAAATCACTGTAGATACATACTTTATAGTTGTCGTGTAAAACGTTGCAGAAAATGGTGGTTTGTGAATCCTTGCTCCTTCGTACGTGCCACATGCCCTCGCAGAATTTGCAGTCCTCGATGCCATAAACTGCCTCCATGCCAAACCAGGTGCTGTCGATGCTCTCTAGAGCATAGATGCCGTAGGGGGAGCTGCTTCAGACACCGAGTCTGTTGGTGTAACGTGGGGTGATGGTGTACCTTGGAGGCATCTATCGAATGCCTTTTGATTAGGAAGCGTTGGCCACATGGCGTCATGCGCAAGATTGACAGCCACGAAGATAGACATTTGGCAACAGGGAACGATAGCAAATTTCAGTTAAAAGGGCGACACCCCTCAATTTGTGCTACCAGGCAGAGAAGCAAGCCATGAGGCAGGCTCAACCGCCTAGTAGGACCGAGAAGCAAACTGGCACCTCCCTTGTCACAATTTATATAGTGCAATTATCATTACGGCATTTTACTTTCCAATTTTATATAAAAGTTAACATGCAGATAGCAGGGCACTTGTCTACTGTTCAGTGGGTCTGAGTTCAATCATCGGAGAAGACAATGTTGGCCTCTAGCTGAGGTTTTAAGTACAGCTGGCCCCAACTAAGTGCAGAATACTGTGAATGCAATCCTTGCCCCTCTGGGACAAAGTGCAAGGCGTCGGACGTCATCGGCACCTACTCCAAATACGGTATTTAAAGAAACTTACCTGATCCATGCCCTCGGGCTCTCCTTCTGCAGTACATATCAATATCTCCTGCACAGGCTTTCATTAGCGGCGGGTCAGCGTGAACATCTTCGACTCCTTCTTCCAGTAATCTTCCTATTTCCTAAGTAAATGCAATTACAAGGAAAGGTAATATACAAAGGTAATGGATGAAAGATAAAAGAATATCGTACTTGCAGTAATATCATAGTGAACAACAATGGCAGATTCTAAATACTTGGAAATGTTTTATGGGAACCTATTAAAGTAATGGAATTTAAGGGCAACTAAACTCACTTTCATCGCGCTACTCAGACATGTTTTGACAACTTTTTTGCGAATTCGTTGATCTAGTAAGGCTTGTACTAACTCCACATATGATGGTTGTTCACACTTCGCTGACATTGTCAAGAAAACATCTTTGCCAACAAGTTACAACCTCTGTGCGGCTGGCGTCTTCTTATGACAGTCAATGTCTTTTCATCACTCCTATCTTCGCTCCTTCCAAACGAGTCATTAATAGCTATTGCCATGGTTCCCAGTTTGTGATGTGTCCCCATTTGGGTCAATATTTGTTTGTAACCAATCGCGTACTTAGTTCTTCAACATCTTGTAAATTTCGATCCCTTTCTTTGTTTCTTCGTTTATAATTATGACGCCAGGTTCTGATGAGAGTCATACGAAAAAAGCGTTTCAACCTAATAACGATAAGTCGTCTTTTCAGAGCAGTCTTTGGATTTTGTACCACAGACAATTTATTTACTATTATAATTCAGTTTACAATGCAGTTTTAAAGCGCACATGGAGCCAGTGATTGAAATAGTTTATACATATTTTATAAATACCAATACGTGGACGTGAGCGTCTAAAACAAGAAATCGAATTTTTGCGGAATTTCAACAAATTTTGCATTTTTCACTTCAAATTTTGATAATACGAAATTGTCCGTACATGTTCAGGAAAGAAAATCTAAGTTTAAAGATATAATAATCATGTTTTTCAAAGAAAAGTAACAAACGACACGGAATTCTATCATTACAAAAACACTAAAACGTGGATAGGAGCATTAACTCGGCATATAATTGTAAATTAAAAGCAATTTACAGAAGTTAGCAGCTCTAATAGTATTGCCTCGCTGGTTCAAGTCTCCTCGAAGCTTAATTTGTTCGTCATTTATCATTGCTTAAGTCTCTAATATTATTGCCTGGCTGGTTCAAGTCTCCTTCAAGTTCTTCATAAAAATATTTAATCTTTAAAAAAATTTATATTAATATTTATAATGTTTTGTTTATTATATTGTTAATTTTTGTCTTCTGTTTAACAGGGCTTTATTTCTTCCCATTATTGACCGTTCTCTTTAGACTGCCACGGATTATTTTCATACTGACATGTTTCTTTTCTTTCTTCTTCCATCATTGACCATATTTTCGTTTTCACCAGCATTTCTTTCGTTCACCTTCCATCATTGATCAGTCGGGATGAGTCTTTGGGAGGAGAGGGTCCTTGGGAGAAGTGGAACCCTAGGAGGCGTGGGTCCTCGGGAGGGGTAGTTCCTGGAAGTAGTGGGTTGACCGTGGAGACGGCTGTCATTATGGAAGTGAAAAAAATATATTCTAGAATGAGACTAGATAGATTCTAGGAAGCTAGAAAGGGGCGGTCCCAGGATAGAGTAAATTCCAGGAAGGTTGGGGTCCTTAGGAATGGTAGGTTAGGTGAATTGTATTTGAAAGACAAATGGATCAGATAATAGAAAACCGCAGTCTCTTCGAATTTGGACCCTGGAAATTGTGGGTTTTTGAAAATTACAACCCTTGGAATAGCGGAGTCCTGGGAATTGCAGGTGCTTGGGATTCAAAGAAACTTGAGATGGTAGGTACCTGAAATGAAGGCTCTGGAAGGGCCGTGTATTTGAGTTGGCTCTGAAAAGGTCTAGAAATTGCTATGGTCTAGAAATTTGACGACCCCAGGATAGCATGCACGCCATTAAAGGTTTCGTTTTGGTATAGAGTATTTACTTAGTTTGGGGAAATCTAGTTGGCAACTAGTTTCAAGAGCCTATGGAAAGTGCAGTCCTAGGAAAAGCAGCACAGAAGGGAAAGGGAGAAAAGGAAGCACAAGGAAATTTAATTTCCGCGGGAAAAGCAGTGCAAATGCAAGAAAGTACCTGGGGTGGACTTTGTTCCAAGAAAGGTATTCCACCGTAGAGAATAGAATGCTTCACAGGATTTGTTGTACATTGATCGTTAGAAGGGATAGAGAGAAAAGCTAGTGTTGTAACCCTGTTAATATCCAATGTGGCGACAATACTTTGGCCGTGGAATTGAAAACCGTTTTGCAATCCTTGCCAAGTGTTGGGGTTTCTAACAGAGGCATATTATGTTCCAAAAGTGCGGCTTAATTTATTTTCATAACAATTGTGATTTTCCAGGCTTCTCATATGATATATACCGCTATGCCAGGAATATGGATCACGACGAGGACTGGTTGGCATACAGAGTCTGAACAGAGTTCACGATCCCTAGAATGCGTGATATCCAATACTGCATCAACTCTTCGCTTTCCATGTATTCGCCTTCCGCATTGACGTCTTGATCCTGCACATATGGTTTAAACCAAATACGTAAGTATATTTTACATGTATATAAAAACTAAAGAATTTGTAAGACGAGATTTCTAATTACAATACACCAATGACAAAGGATTTGGCCCGTGTGTTGGTTTTCATCTTTTCTGTGCTGATTTTTACCTACCTTATTCCTTTCAAATTTTGCCTCCCTATAATTTTCGCCCCCTTTAATTTTCGTCCCTTTAATTTTCGCCCCTTGATCCTTTTTCTGACCCCCTTTAATTTTCGCGCCCCCTGGGGCGAAAATTAGAGGCAGACAAAATTTCAGGGTAAATTGTATTTCTGTGCTTGTTCCGTACGTTTTTGAATTTTCCTTTGGTGAAAAATATTGCAAAACGGCATATCCCTGCAAACCTGACTATACTGCAGCCCCCGCAATTAGATATAAAAGGCCGCAGCAAAGGAAAGGCACCGCGGAAATTACCGTGGCACTTTTTTCCACGGCAGAGAAAAAACTCTGACTTACATAACGCTGTAAACAATCGCACCCCTTGAAAAAACTACTATTATCCTATATAATTTTATAATCTGTGGTATTGAAGTAGACTACCTTCTTCAGAATGCTAATGTATCTATGTCTTTGCCTTCCTGATTGCCTTGAATTTTGCCCCCCTCCTGATGTTTAAAAATTGATTTTTACTCCCTTTAATTTTCACCCCCTGCTGCTGACTGTCAAATTCGCTCCCTTTAATTTTCACCCCCCTGGGGGCGAAAATTTAAGGGGGACGAAATTTGAAAAGAATAAGGTATATATGATTGTCGCCGCGTACGTTAATCAAAGCCTTAGAAAATGCCATAGATGCACATATAGTCTGGTAGATAAGGAAATGGACCCGGAAGAAATTGGTACCAAGCTATAATTTTTTTCTGGAAAGACTCAAGTATTCTCTTTTGAAATTTCAAAACTCCTCTTTTCGACTGCCTGGGGACAATTTTTTATTGGTCTCCAAATTTTCTTTATTTTGGGGGAGTTCCTGATCATATGAAAGCGTTCTTATATTGCGTAATACCTTTTTTGTCAGTATTATAATACTTATTCCTCTTGTAATCAAGCGTCATCATAGGACAGATGCTCTCTCTGAATTATGTTGTCAAGGTTTTAATTGCCCCCCTTCACCCTACCTAGCACGGGGGGTGTGGGTGGGGGCTAGTAGGCCCGCGACCGTGAATATTGTTTAATAACTTTTGAATACTAACTTCGTGACGTTTCCTAACTTTTACATGGCAAACTTCAGGAGAAATATTTGGCCGTCACAGCCTGTGGTCTGGTCACGTGACCCTGATAAAAACCTTGACCATATATAGTGGAAAGTTTGAAAGGGCTGAGACTGGAGATATTTTTCATGAATTTAACAAATATTTTGTAGAATGATCTAAAATTAAGTTCTTAATGCGTATCAAACTCATTCATGCTAATCAAAAGTTAATTAGCATTAATTAGTGTGTAATTAGAAAATTTGATGACGTCATAGAGTCGTTTACAGTCAAGTTGATGACAAGAAACGTGAACTTTTGAAGTATCGTGCCAATTTAGAAATATCATATTTTGAGATAAAGAGAAGTGAAATCACGTACAATCACTCTTATTCGATCCCGATATAACCGTCTACCGAACGTGGACATATTGTACATAACATTAGTGAAAGATAAATGGTAGAGCAGTTCTGCAACGATCGTTTTCAATGGTGATGGTGATTTATTTTAAGCAACATCCTCAAGGCTGCAGGCAATAGAGAACGTCTGCTGTTAACAACGAAAGAACCAAGAACAAACCTGATCACCACACAGACAAGTCAAGACTGTGTGAGCAAGTTTCTTGTCTTTTTGTAATTTTGATTGAGTCTGTAATCTTAAGGGGGCAACGTTATTTAGTTGCAAAATTTTTGTTTCCGTCATCATACATTTTGACGACTTGCTGACAGATTCGTTAAGTATAGCTAAGTTTACGAGCGTTTATCACTCCCTTCTGGCCATTAATATGTACCACAATGATTACTGTGTTAACGACAAAAAGAAAGTAAGGCCCGGGAACCCTTTTCCTAAAATAACAGGTCAAACAGGTCACAGGTGAGCCCTGATATTAAAACTTGTAATTGTGGTGAGTTGCATTTGGCAATCTGTCTCTACCTCCCTTCATATCCACCCCCCTGTGGTAGCCCTTATCCCAGATTTTTAAAGTAGGGTAGTATCCAACAAGCTCACTCTACTAGTGTTGAAGAATTCCAGTTTTATAGTTCAGGATGGGTTCACCATAGGATAGAACATATGAAACTTTGACTAGTTTGGATAAACCCACTTCCTGCATCGTCATATATACTTTTTCCAAAGGAGTTAGAGCGATACAAAACCATATCAAACATACAAAATAAAAGAGCATAAATGCTTCTGATGGTCAGTACTCAAAGTACTTCATCCTTTGCATCGTAGTCAACATGCACATTGTGTAGCACATTACTTAACATACAAGTGGAGCTAAACGTCGCAGACTTGGAGTTCCTTATGGCTCTTAAGGATGTCCTATAATTCAAGTTTGAATCCAGATAAATCTGTTGATATCCTAAGCTCGGAAGATAAAGACGTTTTTCTACTTTATTTAACTACTAAAAACGATTGCCTACATCTTGTGACTCTACTCCTAAATAACCATGGTACAACACAGCATTACTTCATGGTAACGTCCATGTCAAGACTGCTTTCCTCCCAGCTTTCGTCATACAATCATGCCAACATTTCCCTTCCATACTGTCTTTATGGCTTTACTTATGGCTCTGCTTTTGAAAAAATGTACCTCTTTGTATGGATCATGGTCTTCAACGGACAAAAATGCCTGATGAAAAAAAGCGATTACTCTCATTCACCTACACAGAAGACATTATACTCTCACCCTTCGTTATATACACTGGCTTTGAAAGCTTTTTGCAAACTATCTCAACCTATTCTCCCCCTGCTGCCTCATCTTGCCAGGCATGAATGATCAGGAAAAACTGATGGTTATCGGAACTTGAACTGGAAGAAACTCAAAGGAAGGTTAATGCAGGAGTTTTGGGAAGCAAGACAGAAAGTAGGACTGAGCAAGAGAGTACAGGAAATGAAGTCAAGGATGGAGGAGAGGTAGGAAATGCAGAAACCAGAGGAGGGTTAGTGAATAAAGTGGTTGGCAATGATTTAGAAATTGATGAAGGCGTGACTGAGGCAAACGATGAAATTAAAAGGATTGTTGACAGACTGAAAGTGTCAATGGCAGAAGGAAAGAGAGGTAATGGAATAAAGTTCAAGAAACTTGACAGAAAAACCCTCAAGGCACATTCAGAGAAGGTTTATGAAGCAATGAAATATATGAAAAGAAGAACCATCTCAGAAACAAATCAATTGATTCTTGCAGGAAGTGTGTGTGTTACTGAAAAGCTAGGATTGAAAATTGGTAGCACCCAAAGAAGAAATGAACGGAGGTGGAACAAGAGAACTGAAGGTGACATAAAGAAACTACGGCAGGATGCAAATTTACTGGAAAGAGAATTGAAGGGACAGTTGGGTGTGAAGAAAACACAGAGAGTCAAACAACTGAATGAAAAGTACGGAGTGGAGAAAAAATGATTGAAAATTGTGTTAGAGGAAATAAAGCAAAGAATGGTAGCAAAGAGTGCTAAAATAAAGAGATATCAGGATAGAATTGAACAGTTCAGACAGAATAGGTTGTTCGGTTGTGATCAGAAGAAGCTCTATGAAGAGATGAACAATACTTCAAATAGTTCAAGTGAAGTGCCAAGTGTAGAAGAATGTAACGAATTTTAAAGCGGCATCTGGAGCGTTAAAAGGAACACAATGGAAGTGCTTTATGGCTACATGATCTGAAAAAAGGAATAGACAGTAAGTTCACAGAAACCCAAGACGTTGTTAGGGTGGACAAGGAGAAAGTTTGCAAGAAATGTCAAAAATGCCGAATTGGAAAGCGGCTGGACCAGATGGCGTTAAGGGATACTGGATAAAAAATTTCAGCAACTTGCATGAACGAATTGCATCTCAAATCGATAGAATTTTGACAGAAGATGCCATTACGTAATGGATCACACACGGACGAACTCCGCTCTGCCAGAAGGATCCATTAAAAGGTAGTGTAGTCAATAACTATCGACCCATCACTTGCCTTCCATTGATGTGGAAACTTATCACAGTCATTGTGGCAGAGGAAATCAATCAGTATTTGTAACAACAAAGTATCTTGCCGGAGGAACAAAAAGGGTGTAAGCGTGGTGGTCGAGGTACCAAGGATTAGCTACTTATTGATAGAACAATACTCAGAGATTGCAAGAGAAGAACGACTAATCTATCCATGGCATGGATAGATTATTATTAGGCGTATGACATGATTCCACACATAGAATTAATATAATACACTAGAATGGAAACGAGGCTGTTGCTCATTCATTTTCTTTGGGGTAGTATGGAGGCCATATTTCTTTGATTCACACGCGGCGTATTATTTTGAACAAATTATCGAAAAGTCGATTGCGTGTAATAGTCCGGTTTCATAGTTTTGATAAATTTGACTGAAGCGTGCGTTCGCATCAGACTCAGCTTTTTTTCGAATCTTCTTTACAAGACAAGTCGAATTAACTAATGACAACTCAACAGCAAGTTTCAAAACTGATATTATGACATCCTGAGATACCAAAATATTGAAATATAGTAAGCAACATGGTATTCCTTTGGCCGTGTTACCCTGTAAAGAAATAAAACGATTATTCGTAGTTATGAAAATGTGTGCAAGGCAGGCATCTCCCTGCTGTCATTACTATCAAACCTATCTCATTGACACCATTGCTATCATTGGTAGTACCAACGCGCTGTAACTAAACAATCATCTGAGGTTGGTTTGTTTATCAACACCAGCAAAACAGAGAGCATGATAACTGCTTAAATGACCCCTAAGCAGAACTCTATAAAACATATGTGCTAGCCGTTGCACCCTATGAACTTGACTGTGTTAACCGGACATTTCCGTTTTGCAGGCTTTTCTAAGATGTTTCATAACTCACGTCATGAGAGTCCTGTACAAATTACAAATTGCTGGACCATAGCGATATCTAAGATCTTCTGAGAATTATTACTCCTGTACCAATAACAATATGTATTAGCTAATTAATTAGTGCTCATCCTAAAGCTGTATGGCCACATAAATCGATATAAGTTTGGCTTCCCCAAGATTTACACGATTAACGGTAAATTTTTAAAATAGAATAGAGGCAGATGGCGCAAAAGACGGCGGGCCGAATGGTCAGGCCGAAACCTGTCAACCGTCAATTTTATTGCACATTATCTCTGAAGACGGCTCAATCATGATAACGCTTAATATGTTGTAGGTGTACCTTGGTAGCGAGACTTCTCTGATTGTCTTTTTCCTCCAAAACAGGTCAGAAATGCAATAAAGTGGAGGCAGTGTATTTGCGTGCCTAGAGTAGCTGTTTTTGCCGTATGATAGTAAAAATTCGCGACGGCAATCATACTTGTTACGTGCTTGTGGTGATCAAAGGTGCTTGAATTATTACATTATTATGGAGTGTTTGCCTCGCAGCCTCAATTATTCCATCGGGCCCACTGAACGCTCAACCTTATCTAGAAACTCTTCGATCACTGTTTTTCAGCACAACCTGGTCCAAGTGAGATTCTGATTCTATCTGTCACCCAGTTTTATGAACGTGCGGTTCTAAGTAATTTTGCCTAAGGAGTCATTTGGTTCGGAAAATCTACATGTCCTAGAAGCTGGATAAGGAAACCCTACATAGTAGGCCCAGACCACTGAGCCATCTTGCCGTGTAAAGCGCTTTAGGATGTTCGTCATATAGATTCTAAGAGGCCAGTTTTGTCATGAACATCGTTTCTGAGAAAACCCGTTTGTTATTGGTCGATACTGGGATGAGAAATAAGTCCAGCCAATTGCATCTGCTATTATTTTAATGAGGATGGCTATCACTTCGCTTTGTCTGGACGACCTGGACATGGTAAGAAGGCGACAGTATCAACTAGGACTATAGTAAAGAGCTATATCGGGGATGGAAAAATCAGACAACTCAGTACATAGGAGGGAAAAGGTCTATCGGAATAGGGAAATTCAACCTCTAGGTTAATAAGGACAGTGGGAATCCGTGCAACATCAATCCATTCAGAGGGGGGAGGGGGGAGTCAATATCGAAACAGACAATAAGTAAAGATCAATTTTTGAGAAGTTCAACCGTAATGTAAATGCGGCAGGGGTGTCAGAAACGTAGATGAATCAGTACATGGAAGGAAGAGTGCTCTGTCAATGAGGGAATTCATTTTCACAACGGAGACAAACAATTCTTGAGTTAAGTGATGTTGTTCTCCCAATGTTTGGCGTTCTAGTAACATTTTCGCTGTTGTTGATATTCTTTACTCTTTTGTTCTAATTAAAAGATCATAAACTGGAATATTCCCTCACGAATCTTATGTGAATGAGAGCTAATGGATGTTTTCAAGGTTTCGCTTTCCCGTCCAACGCTACTCGAGCTTCCTCTCTAGGCGTAGTCCACAATACTGTGTTGGAACAACTCTCAACCAATGGAGACAGCACTAGACCTTTTGCCTCCGTTTTGAGGTCCCTAAACCACAATGATCCTATTGAGAAACTATAAACAAACTCTGCTTACACTTCAATGTAGTGCCTTGCCTGTTTACTGCGGAAGATGTATTTCTCTATAGATGACGCAAAGAAGCCTACATGCTAAACGCATCATACTTTTGGAAAGATTGTTAGAGGCGTTGCTTTTTTGAAAGTCATATTTAAGATTGAATTTCAATGTAGGTATTCTACCATTGACCTGCGTGGGCGGACAGGATGATGTAAAATGGTTCAGGAAACTGATTGAAATATCTCCAAGGATCAGACAATCCTTAACGAGCGTCAGGAAACTAGTGGGAAGTAGGCTGTATTCAATCTCTGGTACCTATTTGGTTGTAGTGGCATTCTAGGAGGATACTGGCATCTCATTGAAGGGAAGCACAACGCGGCAAAATAGTGATGGTGTTTAATGAATGAAATACGATGTGTAATGTATGGTGTAAGGATAGCAGAACCTTAGAATAGAAAGATAACAATTAGTTCAGTTATGGTTAATGGATCCGTATTTATTTGTACCAAATAAGTATTCTCTCATCAAAGCCTCAGTATTGAGGCCGATATTTAGAAAATGAACACGTGAAAAGAGGCATGTAAAATACTGTGCTCTGACGCATTGATTAAGGCATTGACTGATTGACAGGTTAACTAAACAACCAACTGTCTGACTGACTGGCTGGCTAACTCTCTGTCTGATTAATTCTCTGACTGATTTTCGGAAGGATTGTTTGATTAATTTTCGGACTGATTATCTGACTGATTGTTCTGACTTGCTGTTTATCTGACTACCTGACTATCAGCATCTTTTGCGGCTTTCTCTAGACTCAATAGTAACTGTTAGCAACTAGGGGCAACTTGCTCTTAGAAATTGAAGCAGATATTTCGTTTCATAGTCATTTTTGTTCAGGTTTTTTCCAAATTAATGATGTTTTTGTCGTTGTAGCTTGCTCACAGATGCCATATTCAACTTTACGATAATTACATGCTTAATATAGCATCTTGATATTTTGAAACATATTGCAAGGGATCAGCTGTTGTTATTTTCTATATCTGCAGCTGACAATTTTTAATTTTACGCACTGCTACGATAAAGTAAAATAGATCACGAACCTTGTTTGTAGAACGAGGATGTCTGCATTCTCACCATTAAATATCCATTACATTGCAAGGCAACCAATCTAAATTCACATAAGACCAGGTTTCTATTCACGGGTGGCTATGGGAAATTAACTCCCTTGAACTTGTCATGACTCCCCCTCCCCCTCCCCAACACACACACACACACACGCAAAACACTCGTAGAAATTCCCTTGTAGAGTTTATAACATCTATAGGTTTTCCTTACGAAGTTTCAATGTCACCCCCCCCCCCCCTCCCAAAAAAAGTTAAGAAAAGACCAGGAAAGTTCAGAATAGCCCCTCCAAATTTTTAATACTGGCCTGCATTCAATAGATGGACTTTTTGAAAGAAAATATAAGAGAAAATATGTCACCACCAGGGGTCGAACCCGGATGACTTTTAATAAAACCTATTTTCTGAGCTTACAGGCAGTCTCCTAACATATAAGAGAAACTGTAACGGTATGATTTAATCAGAAATTAATTAATCTGACTGCTCAGAGATCAGAGGTAATTCTATGGTTTCGTTTTCTATTCCTATCTTTATAAACAGGTTACAATACACATCTTCAAAACATTCCGTCTATTTTGATGGAAGTCTGAATTATATGCAAAATTGCCTTTTTAAATTCTCTAAAAACAAAGGACATAATTCAAAAAGACGTAAGCTTATTGAAGATCATGGCGAAGTCTTTCACTTGGAAAAATATTCCATTCGATGACTTCATACAGCATTACTTCAGGGAGGAATCCCATAGCAGACTGCGCAAGCGCTAAAGGTATTTTCTGTTATGGAAAGTTAAAGCCACGTGATTAAACACGATGTAAGATTCTTTAGACTATACGAAATCTAGGCAAAACATAGAGAGATTATCGCCCAAGAGAGCAGTGCTGCCTTTTCCACTAGTCATTTCGGGTAATCTCAAACTCCGGCTAACTGCTCATCAGGGGTCTTTAATTGACAGATTGTCAGTTCCGCAGTTTTCGCCTCCAATTAGGCTGCTTCAGGTAAAGATTTGAGGGAATATTTAGGTAGTCGCAGGTTGCGGGGTTTTTAGGGCTGGTATTCTATTATTTACCACCTACATGTTCTTTTTTTATAAGCAACTCAGTTGCTTAGGTGTGAGGCCTCAATTTGGTCCAAAATCTAAGCAACAAGCTAAGCAACCCCACGTTTTATAGAAGTCATAGACGTTAAAACAGCCGCGGGCCTACTAGACCCCCCACCTGCTGGCTTAAGTCATAAAAAGCCCGTGCTAGCCAAGGTTAAACCAAAGCCGATGGAGGAACTTTACAACTTTACATACTTTAGAAAGACCCTGGTTAAACAAAGTTTGTTTGCATCAAGTTCATTCAGTTACAAAGATACTTTCACACTGTGTGTTTATGATTTGATGGAAATTCATTGTCAATCCTTAGATCATTTCTATCAAAGTCATTTTGCTTATTTATGTAGGCGTTTATAATCAAGTGCTCTTGAGTCCTGTTGTGATATCGGACACAACACAGCGTTCATGGAAAAGCGCTCACATCTACAGTATATGTTCCTGTCTTACCAAGAGGAAATACCAGTGTCTGGTTTGAGCTGCAATTGCAGGTTTTTATAAAGTCAGACTAAAAAGACCTACTTTAGTCTGCATACAGCTACAGTAGGCTTAAAGGCTGCTTTTCTACGAAGAGTTAAGTGCTAGTACAGAGGTACTGAATGAAGCACATTGATAAGACTTATTGCGGTTGTTGGCATGGGAATATTCACGCTGTAGCATGCCATCGTGAGAACTTTCAACAATTTATTTCGCTATTTATTACCAACATTTTATACGTTGGTTTTCGAGTAGGTTTATTCCTGTTGAAATCTTGACATAAACAAAACATTTCTAATGAAAAGCTTCCTTATAGCTATATAACATACCGCATAATGTACCAAGTATCTATATGCTTTGCAACGTTGAACACCTTTATTTAACTCCTGTGTATTAACAGAGAAATTAACTTGATATATTCTACCATAGTTAAACAGCGAATCCACGCAAGAAACAATATGCTAAATTGTACTAGGAAGCTAAACTGAATAGAATGACTGTTAACCTCAAACAGATAATACACCCAAATCAGCAGAATCACCTGGCAACTGCAAATAATCATTTGCAGTTAAATGATTACAGTCACAAGCAATTAAACGCCTTGTTATAGTACTTTTCTGGTAATTTCGAAAACAATAAATTCCATGCAACGTTCGAGTATTTGTTGCAGTTATTGTGCATCTAGCTATAGTGTGCGAAACCGCATGTAACCTAGGATTTGAAGTGATGGATTTTCCCAAGAGGTACGTCTACTTCGTGACCGTCTAGGATACAAATGCGATGAGACATGTGACCGAGAGTAAAAAAGCTATGACATCAACCCTTCTGACACAATATCGACGAATGCTCTACTTTCAAGAACCTTCCCCAACAGATTCCTTTACTTTCACAGTAAGGAGCTGAAATAAGCCGGTGTTTTTTCTTTATGATTGATAGCCCAACCTCTATTCTTTTCTAAAAAGTTCCCGTTGGTGCCCTTGCTCTGCGCTTTCCAATGAGATTCAGTCTTTCTGTAAAAGTCATTGCATATTTTGAAAACTATATGAACGGTGATGAAAAAATAAAAAAGATAGAAAAAGCTTTTAAGTACACAATGTTTTCGCTATTTCGTGCAATATTCTTATTTTGTACCACAAACAAACTATTTGAACGTTAAGTTTGTACAGCAGCATGTCTCTGCTAATTTTTACCAAATCATTTTGCACTAACCTGTCCATAGTAACAGATACAGGTAAGAAATAACACCTAGGCTATTGTTTTGCATTACGGGCAGGCCCGCCCTTCATGGAAGGACATTTGCTAGCTTGTCCATCAAAAGCGAAGACAGAACCAGTAGACTTCAAAGGAACAAATATGATGCCATTACTATTCAAGTACGGAAATTAAGGAAAAAGCACCATCGCTCTGCTTTAACGTAGGGATAAAATCATAATCTGTGCAGCTCCCGCCTTAATCCATTCTGAAAAATATTCTTTGAACGCTCTCTTGCAGTTGCATCAGATCTTACCGCTGTCTCTTGAGATATTGGAGAGTTTGCAATCCATCAATCGTGACTTGGAAATTCCTTTCCCGCTCCCAGTAATCAATGATCGGTCGCCAAAAACTGAGGCGAAAGCTGATGAAACGCAAATAGAAGCAGGGAAGAATGAAGATGCCAAATGTTCAGAAAGCGTTGCGATGGAGGAAAGTGTAGCAGCTGAGCAAGAAAAGGAAAAACCAAAGGAAAAAAAGGCAACCATTATCTTTCCAGAGTACAAGGAAACCTTTACAGTGCCGAAAGATCATGTGGTGGCGCAGGTAGGAAAATCGAGCACTTAGAAATTACGATTTTAGATGACAGTGTATTAGAATAACAAAACAGTAATGTCATAATTAACCTTAAATAGAAGACTTTGAAAACGTGTTCATTGGAAAACAGTGATCACAATCTTCTCGCAAAATTCGTATGTTTGCCTGCCCTTCTGAGTGAATGGCCAGAAATTTGTGTTTTATGAGAGCTACGAGTTAAGCTATTAAGAAGTCCACACGTCTCTGCATGAAGGCAAAAGCAGATGACAATCAGCGCCATTTAGTAGAAACTGATTGGTCTTAAACTATCAAACTGAATGGCCCCTCACCCTTTCAGCCCCTGGCTGATAGGTGGTCTCGAGCTCCAATACCGTACAATCGTTGAAAAGACCCATATTGGCTTGATTCAACCGTATTGAGAATGTAAATCAGTACTTATTGCTCACACGTTATTGCTGTTATTGGTCAGTATCAAGAACGCTCTAAAATGTCTCTTACAGTACTTGTATGATTTTACGATAGTCAGTCGTTTCCAATTGTTGTCGATCATGAGTACAAAGTGTTATCTTTGAATATCAATAAACACAAGCTTTCGGTAGCGCAGAGGAGCACGAAAAGAGCAATGCTGAACATCACTCGGAAGGACAAGATCAAGAGTGAAGTTGTAAGATCAAGAACCATAGTGAGAGCATCATCGAGAAAATAGAATTCACAAAAGGCCAGTGGGCAGGACATCTCGCCCGAATGGAAAACAACAGATGGGCCAAGAAAACAACTATATGCGTTACGCAATTACTGAATGGTTTTGTATGCAACTATATGTATGGTATGGCCAGAGGCGATGTCGGAAAACGTTTTGTGTTATAAGGCTCAAGTTTGATGTGGCAGCCTCCTCTCTCCTAACCTTCCCATTCTACATTATCATCAACGAAGTGACAATACGAAATGGGAACGTAACAAGATGGGAGAAATAGTAACAAGATGACAGGAGGCTACGGCAAAAGATAGTATGATGAAACTACTTACGTAGATTATGGTAAGAAAGATCTATAATTGTTGAAGACATATAATTCTGAGAGTAAAAGAAACACTCATGTTAAGTTGTTAAACTTGGGTAAAATCTGCTCCATTAGCAACAAAATGGGCTGTACATACAAGAAAGCGGGTCAGTACAACAGGAAATGACTTGACATACAGCAAGTTAATACGATATGAGAGAAAACAAAATAACGATAACAGGCTTTGTGAGCGCAGTAACATTAAAGTAGCCAACACAGGTAGTCCACTGAAAACAGCCGGGCGGAAGGCTGCAGATAAGACGTCTCGAGAAGCACAATGTAGATAGTGGCTAAGGTAGATCGAGGGGTACAGCCTTGAGCCCTTTCACTTTTGCGCCAAGTAGTGTTTTTCTCTGGCAAAGAAAATAAAGAAAACATCAAAACATGAAAGAAAAAAGGAAAGAGAGTCGTCATCAAATCATAGTGTCAAAGACGCCAAATCGTCTCTGATTATAGACGAAAATAACCCCCCAAAACATTACATTAAATGTCACCTCTCCTTCTGCCTTTTCACTTGGTTGAACAGCTCTTGTAATCTAAATTAAACCAACTAAGAACTTTCTAAAATTGAGTAGCTGAGGCAAGGGAGAAGGTGTTAGCAATAGATGATAAGAAAACGTATGTTTTTGTTGCTTCGAAAAACATTCGTCCTCAAAATGGCGAGAAATGTGGCAGTATACCCATTTTATCTCGACGTTTCATTTGAGATAAAAAAGAAACCGAAACCGCTTCATCCTCTTTTAACAGCACAAGAGCCATCTTTACCAACTTGGAAGATAATTATAGACACACAATTAAGATTATTGAGAACTTTACCAGTAATGCATTATGGGTAGTGTCACGTTACATGAACTATTAATAAGCTAACGCTGGAGAGGCTGAAAGCAGTGTAAGGGGTGGTTTTTCCACTTAATTTTCAAGATTTTAAACATAGATAGAGCATGGACTAAAGGCGCCTACAGCAGAACCAATATAACACCACACTTGACAGGGGTTATTGTGAGGAGGCAACTAAATTTTTTCTGTTGCATGTGATAGGAAAATATGAGTGGGAAGAGCTTGCTCTGATAAGCAGAATTACTGGCAAGAGAGCTTGGGACTTTTCTAAACAAGCTGTGAATGAAAGGTGAACATTCCACCGACAAGTTATCAAAAGTAAAACGCCAAATGTGGAAACTTTATTGACAACGTTTCGTCTAACAGACTTCTAAAAATTTGGAGACCAATAAAAAATTTTCCCCAAGCAGTCGAAAAGAGGAGTTTTGAAATTTCAAAAGAGAATACTTCAGTCTTTCCAGAAAAAAAATTATAGTTTGGTTCCAATTTCTTCCGGGTCCATTTCCTTATCTACCAGACTAAAAGGCCCGAAAATATAGATTTGAAGGTTATGGAATATTTTGTCGCTTATTTTTTGTTTTAAGGGAAATCCTTTAAAAAATCAGTTTGACCTTCTAAAAACTATCTTTAACCTTTTGATATTTGGGCTTCCCCTTGATAAATCCCTCGCTACTATTGGAATGCCATTGCACTAGCAGCGTTTCAAAGTCTTGTCAGACACTTAAGTTTGGTGAATCATTGTCACATTTCTCGAGAGTGCTTGCTTGATTGTTTTCCTTTGAGTTGGGGAGGGGGGAGATAGCAGTGATCATCGGGAAGTTATCCCTCGACAGCTCTCCGTAACTACGGGCCTGTGGTCAGAATAGGGTCCTTAAGTGTGAAGTCAAAAGTTCATGAATATCAGAAGTTTGGTAATATTTTGCACTGATTGCAATTTTAGTGTTAATATGTATAACCTGTCAAAATGCGAGGACGATATGTTAAACAATGGTTGAGATATGGCCTTTCAAACTTAAATCATGCCAGTCAAGACCTTTTAGTTTGAAACTAGTTTATGATTTTGTGAACTGCGCAAAATTAACAGTGTTTGTTAAAGGATTTTGCAAAAGTGAACGGCCCGTTCTCACATCTGACATGAGATTTGAACGCGATGTTTGTCTACGTACATTTGGTGGCAAGGTTAACAGTGTATTATCGTTATAATTGGGATTCGTCTTTGAATAAGTTGTGACGTCATTGCTTTAGTACTCTCTTATGAACGTGTTAAGGAATAAAATGTCGTAAATCGTCAGAAATATCGCTACCACTTTAAAGTTCCTGCATCCTCTAACGCATATTTTGACAGGTGCGTTGTAAATACAGATATATGCAGAGCCAACTTTCAACAGGCAATACATGAGATGAGAAAAGAGTTCAAAGACAAGAAATTGATAAGGAAGGATGTCATTTGTTTCCGTAAAAAATAAGGAAATCAACTAATTAGAAGAATTCTTTATTTTGTTTTTGTGGACATTGATATTTCCTTGATTTAAGCCACGCGCCTTACTTGCCTTAGAATAATCTTGAACCAAGGAATACCCTTGATGCAGAAGTAGTTGGTCGAAAACCATAGAGAATAAAGAGCATTTCTAAAAGATACCTAAGAAATGTTGAAAATGCAAATTATTACAGCTTCTGTTCAATTGGCGACCAGCGGGCTACACGTGCCTCAGAAAAAATATATGTAGGGACAGGGCCGGCGAAAAGATATTTAAAGGGGGGAGGGGGCATGGGAAGTTATTATAATAGTTATTTGGTCCTATCAAAGACCTTGCCGCACGGGTGTTCATCTCCAGGGAGTAATAATGCAGTTATGATGCTCGAACGTGGACGATCGTGGATTGTATGCACCTGGACAGTTATGGTTACAGAAAAAGGATGTGGTGGGCCGTGCAAAGGGGTAAGTAAAGTAAGACTTTATCCTTGTTAGATTTGCTCCAACAGCTGTTGAATAATTTCACTGCACCAGAAGTAAGTAAGCAAAGAATCCACGTATTTACTTACTCTTAGGTGCCTAATAGATCTCCCCTCCCCCCTACTAATTAATTTTTCAAAACTTTAATTTTCCACCGGTGACATTCTTATTCTAAACCCTTCTCCCTCCACCTATTATTAAAAGTAATCTCCCACCCATGACAATACTTTTAGGAGGTACTTTGGTGGGCAAGTAGAAAATATCTTTATTAAAATATGAAAACCGCACAATAAAAAGGTGAAGATGGCCTTTTATGAAGCTCGAAATGTGAAGACGCACATTGCAAATGTTAGCAATAGCACTGTCATTGAGCAGGAGGATGAGGGGAACATTTTTAAAATCTTGGAAAGCATGTAGGAGACTACCACGACTACGAATAACTGATTATTGTTTGTGTTGTATTACCCTACATTTGGGAAGTTGCAGTTTGGTTCTAAAGATTGATTTTTTTACACTTTGGTCATTTTCCAATCCCAACCCTGTCTATTCCAACCCCCCTGTTTATTGAGTTTTGGGGATTTTTCCAGACCCCCTCCCTGATTATTCCAACCCCCTTCTATTAGGCACCCAAGAGCACCAACATGTGTACCATCTACAACAAATATGATAGAAGACTATGCTAAAGTAGGATCAGATACCCAAGGAGCACATGTACACTTAAGTAGAGATGGCCAGCTCTCACTGTAATTTCCTTGTGGCGATTCACTGGGATATTTCTGAAAGCTTACCCCTGGTTAGCAGAGGGTGAGGAGGGAGATTAATCTATCCCATTTTCAATCATCTATTGAATCAACATCTTTACTGATTTAAAAAATTTAAATCAAATGTTAATCATTCTACTTACAAGGACTAATACATAGACGATTACAATAGGTGTGTACATATGGAAAAGAACAATTAGTTACACGTAGAGAATTATAACACATAGTGATTCACTAGCTCCCTGGATTCAGACAGCCGCTTTTTGATAATTGAGTTTTTTGAATATCGAAGAAATTTTAGGTGTGCAACCCAAACCTGTTATTCTGGTCTGAGGTGTATTTATACAGTAGAGTGCATGTGTACTGGAGCAGAGATAAGGAGCTCTCACTGCTATTGCCCTTTTCTAGTTCTAAGACCTTTATGAAGCTGTTTTCAAATTGCACATTACTAAATATTATTTTGGAGCGCTTGAAAATCATGGAAATGTGGAGAAGACAAGCCGAAGTTGGTAAACTTTGTTGAAGATGCACTTTTTTAGGCAGTGGGAATGTTCAAGCACATATGGAATAGCAACAATATGTCACTCCACAATAATGTCAGAATGTACAAAGCGTGGTGCCGCCAATTTTGGTCTGTAGTGTAATGGTCTTCTTATTTTGCAATTGTGCACAGAGTTTGAATTAGCAGAATTAGGAACACTTTCTAACAAGAGAAGACCATACACAAAGAAACATTTTGGATCATATCATTACATGTAACCGTGATCTCTAGGACATCTGTACTATAAGGGTCATGCGAGGTGCAGAATGCTGAACCAGTCACAAACGTGGGAAGTTGAGGATGCTCGTTAGGAGATAAGTGAGAGCAAGTGGATTGTAAGTAACGCAACGCATAGATGTGTCCCAGCAAGAAAATTTGAAAAGGTGTAAAGCTCTCAACAAAACCTTTGATTCCATTGTATTTGATGACAGTTGGGAACAGTTATAAACGCAAGTGTATACTATGGATTTATTCTTGGTCTTGAGAAGATAAAGCATAAATACTGGCTTGATCAAAACTATACTGAGATTGCCAAACACTTGCAGGTGAAAAATAATTTACATACGAAACTTATTAGTGCAGTTGGTTCAACACAGACTGTCGTGGATAAAGCAAAATTGGAACTGTAGCGTTTTACTCCACAAATGAAAATTAGGGGTGGTCTGATATCCCAGCGAAAGGCCTGTGACCGCAAAGACGTAAAGGCGCTGCACAGCAATATCCAAAAAAGGCTTTTTAAACTCTAAGGAGGGTTCTACCTTCATCAAAGACTTTATAGTGATTGTAAACTTCTGTACCTAACACTTTACAGATTTATTTGACAGCCGGTCGATAATCGATGACTCTGCTATTAATGCTCTACCACAAAAAGATGTCATTGCCGAGATGATGATGGACCCCAGCGTGGATAAAATAACATCTACTATTTAAGAAATGAATACCGGGGAAGCTCCAGGCTTAAATGGAATACCTTTGGACCTGTTATGTTTTGGCGGTAGCAAAATCTCCCCCGCATTTCATGCGCTCGTTATAGCTGTATGGCATAGCGATCCTGTCCCTCAGGACTTGGTAGAGGCTATGTTGCTGTTACTGTATAAGGGGGCGGGCTCCAAGTCTGACTGGCGTAGCCATCGTGGCATTAGCTTGCTAGAATCAGTAGGCTAAGTGTTCTTCAAAGTCCAGAAGAGGTTGCTGTTAAAAGGGATTTGTTGGGCCATTATTCAAGAAAGCCAATGTGGATTTGAAGTGGACGGGGTACTATAGATATAATTTTTTTGGCCAGTCAACTTATGAAGAAATGAATTGAGCAGAAAATGCTTCTGTATCAAGTGTTGGTTGGCTTAACTTACGCTTTTGAAACTCTCAACCGTAATTCCTTCTGGATCATATCGAGGAAGCTTTGATGCCGTTCTGAAGTGGTTGATACATGTCAAAATCTTCACCAAAACATGCAGGCAAGATTCAATTGCAATAGAGTTACTTTCTGAATCGATCCAGGTTGAAAATGGTGTAAAATAGGGTGACATACTAGCACCTATTTTATTCTCAATCTATTTTGCAGTGATGTTAAGTTATGCTTTTCAAGGCCCATACCCATTGACTGGAGGAGAATTCGCGAAAGATTGACACTAAAATCTTCACCTTAGCTTTTGAGCCTCGATGGCTCAATGGTCACACTAAGAAAGCTATACCTTACAGCCAAGCGCTTAGAATTAGGGAAGTTGTTCGGACAACGATTTATTCAACCAGAGATGTAAAGATTTAGAAGGTTGGCTGTTGGCTAGGGGCTATAATAATAAGTTGGTATCCGAGCAATTGGCAAAAGCAAGTGCAGCAGATCGTGACGAGCTTCTCACGCATAAGGAATCCGTTCAAAGTTCACAAAAAAGGGATTCCAGGGAGATCCTAACTTTATCTGATAACCCAGCATTAAGTGGTACTGTACATAAAATCGTGTCTGATAATTACAATATTGCGATAACGAACAAAGGAAAGTTTTTCCCTCTAAACCCATGGTGTCCTTCTGTAGAGCAAAATCTATTAAGGATAAACTAGTACGTACTAGATTGCCCCAGGGAGGGACCATGGTTAATAAAGGTTGTGGTCCATGTTTGCACGGAAGGAATTGCGATGTCTGTAATTATTTAGCTAAAAGTGCCACATTTTCTAGTAAAAACAAACAGCGAAATTTCAACATCCGGAAAGGCCCTTTAATTGTAATTCTAGAAATTTTATGAACCTACTAGAATGTAAAACTTGTAATATTCAATATGTAGGAAGTACGACTACGCAATTTCGTACACGATTCAATAACTACAAATCGCAGTACCGCAACTCTTGCAGGCATAGAGGAGGAGAAAAGAAAATGATACCCAGAGTGGTCTATTTGAACACTTCCTAGAATCGAGTCTTTTTTGCAGCACATGTTAAAACTTTTAAACCCGACAGTTTAAATGAAAGGGATGTAACAACTATTATTACGGTAGCTTCCGACCAGCAGGACTGGGGGTGGGATCTCAAGACGGCTACTCTCATAGTATGAAGGAATGCCTGACCTGTCATGCGGGGTGACCCTTGCTGCGTCGGTTTCCCTATTTTAATTAAGGGCAGTACCTTGATGGCGCTATGACCCTCCCCACAGGGGCGGGGACCTCATGACGGCGCCTCTCCATAATTTGCAAGTAGCCCTACACTTTCCAGCCTCTCGGTGGGATTCTCAAGACGAGGCTTACGTCAACATATTTACAAATTCAACATCTCAAAAACAACTTTTGAAAACAATAGAAGCAACGAGGCTTCCCCGCATTCCATTCCTTATCTGTGTCATTTTTGTTGAGAAACAGGAATTTTACAATAATAACATTTTTAAACATTTCTTTTATTCATTTCTATTACATTTCTTTTAAATTCTTGAAAGAAAATTTTTTATTGGTTTTATTATTTTAAATTAGTGAAGGAACTTTCTGTACAGTATATCAATATATACTGTCAGTGGGTATGGGGAAATTAATTAATTAATATTTATTGTGTTTCGGCTTTAAGCCTTCATCAGTGCCAGACATATACATATTCTCAGTGCTGCCGATTTGTTTGCCCTCCACTTGAGCCGTTCACGTGGCCTGAGTACCGGAAATGGCTCAGACTGCAAACGACTTATAGCATTTTTCAAATGCAAAGCCAATGATTTTGTACATGCAAATTAAATTTTCTGAAAAGATTAGACTTTCCTATACTGTCCTTGTTAATCAATGAAAATGTAGTTCAAAACTGCAACTAAATTGCAGAATACCATATGATAATTGACCTTAATTTTGGTTCATGTGTCATTGTTCTACTTTACTGTGCAACACGTGCATCTTTTTGTCAATAAACTTAATAATTTGTAAAATGTCATAATTAAAATACTTCTAGAACACAACTAGCTGCCTGATTATTGAAATCTGAGGACTCCTCTTTCACAAGACCCTGAATTGGTTCTTCATGATCAGCAGACTCTTTGACTTTGCATGAGACCCCTGCAAATAAAGAAAAACTGTTTTCCTTCTGCAGGTATGTAACATATGTTTAGACCTCCAGTATTCATAATATTTAGCCCGAAATTTTCAAGTACATGCAAAGTGCATGATCTTCTCTCTTTATCTATGACATCATGATGTTCCTGTTTTACAAATGGTAATTTGTTTATAATTGCTGTAAGAAAAGCTACTGTAGTCTTAATCATCTTAAACAATCTATTAAAGTCAGCCAAGACCTAGAGCCAAGACCTGTTTTCATACGTTCAATCAGATAAGCATTTGCTTTAAATTGCTAAAAAACTCAATAACATCTATTGATTCATACTATCAAGAGTGATATTACAAATACAATGTACTTTAGCTATGGTACGTACGGTGCTGGTACACTTTTGCACGTCCCTCCTTTATTTCCTATATTTTCAGTTTTTCAGCCAGAAAACATCATGGATGACTTATTCAATACTTTGAGCAATATATTACCTAATGTTAAACTTACATAGTACAAACATTAACATAAAAATAGCATTTTTAGAGTCCAGTATAAACACGAAGGAAACAATCTCATGCAACAACGTACATATCTGAGGCGAATTGATAGCTACAATTGATTGACTGTTACAATTGTTTACTTTTACAGTGCAGATGAGTTTTGGAACATTTATAACACATGGAATGCATGTGCAATTAACTTTGGCAAGACATGGGGTTCGTCAATAGAATGTAGCAATAACGACCTTTCAACGGTAAGTAACTAAATTTACATGGTTGCATGGCATCGTTTTTAAGGTTGCTACTGGAATTTAACTAAGCTATTTCTACTATGATTATTTGTAGGTTACTAAATATATTTCAAATTAGTCGATATATTACTTAAAGTATAGGATAAGCCATCCGTGATGTTTTCTGGCCTGAAAAACTGAAAATATAGGAAATAAAGGGGGGCGTGCAAAAGTGTACTAGCGCCTGTATGTACTTCACGGCTGTTTGACTCGGGAAGTGAGAACTTTTCGCGCCAAATTTGAAAACTGTTGGTACCTTGACCCAAAAATTTATTTGTTGTCTCTCGAAGCTGGCATATTTATGGGAAAAGCGTATGGCCTAACCCAAAGAAAAGGGAAAAGGTTTTTGCGAAGAAAGAAGAAAATCCCGGGACGCTTTTAATAGATCCTTACTTCGTTGCATGGATGCGCAAGTCACGATCAAAATTAGTGGCAGACGTAGTTGGACATATACCAAGGGAGATTCTAGAACAATCTTCTATTTTTGTGTACCACGGAGATTCTGTTGAGGCTATTATCCATGGTGATAAATATAAACCATCCCCGATTCTTAAAGGCAGATTTTGAAATTGTTTTAGAAGTGACGTTCATGATAACATTTGAAACAGGGCAGTATATATCGAGAATAAAAGGTCTGATTGAGAGCAATTACGACTTGTGTGTAGAAGGTATTGAGAAGGAGGAGACGGACAGTGGAGATGACGAAGATTGCATTGTATTGTTTAATGATCAAGATTAAGAAATTGTTTATGTTTTACGGTATATAATAATACATTTGGTACACCACATGGGTTGTGTTTTCAATATTTGATACCCTATTAGAATATCAAGGTCTTTATAGCAACCCCCAAATTTTCGGACACCAAAATATTGAAACAGTGAAATTTTCGGACGATTCAATTTTCGGACGGAGGTTTTGTCCGAAAATGAAACCGTCCGAAAATTTTGGTAGTTAATGTACCACAATCTTTTGCAGCTTTAAGAACCTTTTAATACCTATTAAATCTTGATCCGGCTTGATAAATCGAAACGCTATTAAACCTAGGGTATAGTCAAACACGAGCTTGTATCAATAGTCGCTGCATGATTTCCCGACGCACCTTGTAACTATTTATTGTGAAATGTACTTGGAAACTTGAACAATACTTTACTATCCTTCAAGTGATTGCGCTTAGAAAACATGGGTTTGATTTGCCAAACATACCCGATTTGGTCAATATCTATTCCCCTAGTTTGTTTGTTTAAGAGGGAAGAAATCCCAAGATCCATTGTCGAACTGCAGAGGAGAAAGATTGACCGCCCGTTAAATAGGTTGTCATTGTGCCAATCTGATAATGCATAGAATTATCATTAGCATTTTAATTTCATTTTAATTTCATTGTAACAAAATTTTTAGTGACTTTTAGTTTCAATATGATCAAAATGTTCGTCTATGTTATCTTGCAATAATATTTTTCTTAAGAAACTTCATCAAAGTCTGCCGATAATAGCTTTTACACAGATGTGGTATGTGGCGCACGTGCCAGAACATTTTGTTGGCGAATACGAGGCTAGGAATCACTGGTTCAAAGGGAGCACACACGCTGATAGAGATTTGGAGTGCCAAAAAACCACATAACATTTTAGATTGCTCACAATAATAACATACGTTGTTTCTAAAGTAACGAACGATTCGATGAATACCAAACATTTGTATTAATAATTAAACGAGGAACATCGAGTAGATTGCTGTTGCAATTAAAGGCCAGCACTCATTCAAGTTCCCCTCCCCCCCCCCGGCTACGGGCCTTGTACACTACTGAGCCTGACCATGTCTTCAAAGCTGGCTTCGCCACTGCTTATATTTACGTTTACTGATTCTTTGTTGATATAGATCAGGGTTTTTCAACCTCTGAAAGCGCATTACTCCCCTTTGAGTCATCAAAATTTCTAAGTACCCCCTTGGTCCATAGCAATTGACCATTGTTTCATAGAGATTAAACCAGTACCCCAATGAAATAGACAGTCAATTAAGAGTCCAAAATTACTTACCAGCTGTAGGCCTACAATGAAAATGTCAGCAATTTGGAAGAGAGGAGACAGTATTTGTTGATCTTTTTGCTAGGGTTTGGCATTTTGACATAATAAAAACAATGCAACATACTATAAGCTGTTGGATCCCCTAACTTACCCCTAGTACCCCTTTTCTCAATTTTACATACATTAAAATCTCAAATACCCCTTTGGTGATCCTTGGAGCCCCGTTAAGAAACATTGATATAGATAATCTGTCCAAACATAAAAATGAAATCTTAAGCAAACGTCAAGATACCTCGAGATTCAAATTTTGAATCATACCTATCGAAACCTTGTTATTCAAAGACAGTTCATAATTTTATTAATCGGGAGAAATTATCAGTGTTCAGTGAAGCCTTTCGCAAATTCAAATAGACGTTTTTCGCAGACGATATGAAATTTAAACGTCTTATTGTATCAGGTACGGAGCCAGAGAGGGGCAACGGGGCATTGCCCCCAAATGCTAATTTCGTGCCCCACATTGTCCCCATACAATTTCTTGACGTCCCCAGAAAATACTCTCTGCAGGCATGCGTTGTCTTTGTACATATTCACGACAAACGTTTATGAAAACCACATTCACACCTTTGCCCTTTACTTCGGGTCCTTTAAACACGAAGCTCGAAAGGACACTGTGGATCTAGTGAAAGTGGCCACATACTTGGTCACGAATCATTGGGAGACGGCAACAGTTCTGACAATGCTATATCGCCTTGCTGTCACAGCCGGTTATGCCTCGGCTCGTTGTGAGTGCGCGTTTCATCACTGGCCAAAATTGATGAACCACAGAGACAGCGCCAGAAGACCAAACGGGAGACAGAATTGACATTCCTCAACTTCAAAGAAATGCCCTCATGAAGCTAAAATTTGAAGATTTTTTGAAAATTTGGGAAACAAAGCCTAGAAAGTTATCTTTCAAATAAAATTACCTTCAATGTTCAGTAGCCTAATTATTTTTTCATGTTCTTATGTTCTCGAAGGTATCATTTTTCGTTTTTCGAAAGTATCATCGTTCTTATTTCTTGTCGTAATGAAATTTTCTTCAGAAATATCAATTTTGGCAACGTTGTAATTATTTATCCTTGCTTTATATTTCCAATTTGTTTGTCCTGTTTGCAAACAGGGATCTTTGACATATGGATTGGTAACTCCAGATCGAGACAATAGATTTCCTTGTTCTGAACAAGTCCGATGTTGATAGATAAAGGAGTGTTTTTAACCAAAATGAAAGCGATGAAAATCATCCTTGCTTCTTTCATTCATTAAAAATGCTTGTAAACGTCTATTGGTCGTGGCATCGACCACAGTGATTATATATAACGATGAGAAGATTTTAGCCTCATCATCGAGGCAGTATGTTATCATTGGCAATATCACAGCAACATGAATTCACCTTTTACTCTACTTCTAGTCACTATGACAATATTAACTCGATACAAACATTTAAATGACGGAAAAAAACTTTATAAACAGGGAGAATTTGTTTCCACACACAGTAGCCACTCAAGGACACACACGGGAACTCTAGAGGGCACTGTTTTGCAACCCCTAGATGAATTTCTACATGTTCATTTTTGATAGTAGGTTTAGCTTTGTTTTGTAAAAGGCATTTTTAAGTCTTTGACTCCTTTTAAAGCATTCTCTTACTTTAAATACGTAAAATAACATATTTATTATTTAGGTTAACAATGAAAAGAATTCACCCGGCCAAACTTAAATCAAGTTTCAAACCCCAATCTCTTTGGCAGTCTCTCAATCAAAGACCCCTGATGAGCACTGGACCCGACATACGCTAATAAGGTAAAAACTAGAATGGCCTTGGTTACGTGGTGGCAACGACATGCTCAGCACAGTATTTTCTACAAGAAACTCAAAATATTACTACACGTTTCATGTTATCACCGATTAAAGGATTCTGTCTACCAGCTATATTTGTAAGCTAATTTCATCTATTCAAAATCTTTACCATATCTTGTGTGATGCCTCCTATAATGTAAACATTTTTCATCGGCATTTAAGAAACATTGTATTCAGAATGCCGTTGCTACCATGTAACCAAGGTCGTTATGACCAAACAAGCACTTCCGGTTTAGTCAAGTACTAAAACTACCCTAAATAAACCGAAAAGCCTCCAAACCAGCTAACTAATAAATACAGGGCAGCTGGGGCGTCCAAGGGCTCAATTTAGATACCGGGCCGAGAAGCAAGCTTACGAGGCAGGCTCAACCGCTCAGTACGACCGCCTCTCGCGGATTATGGAAAGAATCTGTAGACAAGGAGAGTCTCCCCCTCAGTTTAAAATCTTCTTTGCAGGCCTCGATATATATAATGTGATTAAAGTACTATCTCTGGGGCTTTTAACCTCTGCCCATATGTCCTTTTCAGTAATAAATGAAGATTTTGTAGTGTTGACAGACGAAAATAGTGAGGTGGATACGAAAATAGAAATGAAACGCTATCATGCAACTCAAAGGTTCCGTTTCAGGGTAGATCTTTCTTAATAACCTATCAGGTGGTTCCGTTACAACAAAGAAGTGAAGACTGAAAATTAATTTATTTGCTTGTCTGGGATAGATACTGTATTCCAGGGCATCAACGCCCCCCTCCCTTAGTTCTACAACAGCCGCTTAGCAAGATAATGTGGTAATAGCCTCCGTTTGACTCCTGTTTTCTTTTTCTTTTACGTTCAGTGCATTGTGTAGATTGTGTACTATTGGTTAGCGGGAAAACTGAGTTGCCGCTTAATGTTTGTCAGAAAGCCCTTAGATTATTGAAAAGCCGGTTTTGTTTTATGTGCTATTACTGGTCGTTCTCGAGAGATCTTGCTGGAGATCGCACAAAAGACTTCGATAGATTGTGACTGACAGTGTGACTGACAGCGTGACTAAAATTTATTAAATGCCAGGAAGAACGTACAGAAAAGACAAGTTAGTTGTCCCTTGATTTCTCACTTAACATCATACGCATTTCTGTAGTAGATATACTATGATCGAATGTCTCCTCGTGCAGAGGGTGGGGCTGGTTATCTGGTCATGAGGATTCTACCGAGAAGAAATACAATTGAGCTTGAGCTTAAAGGAATTGGGATCTGGTTTAATTTTCTTGTGAATCAGTACCTTTAAGCATGCTATTTATCTCTAAACAGCCATATGGATATTGATTTCGAGGTAGCGTAGGATAACAAGATGGCTACATGTGCAGTTACGACATCTAGTTCCGTTTAGTTTTTCATGATCTTTAAATAGGATTATGTGCCCCGCCTAGACTAAACATGATTTTGCTTGTGTTGAACTCAAGTGAAAGGACATTTGTTTCTTCACATTACTGCAAATGGTCTCACCCTTAATCAAGTTTTTTCAATCACGATTCATATTGGGCTAATCGCTGGCAGTGGACAGGGGACAAAAAACTCTATGATAGTGTTATTGTATCATGGAAGTGTCGCCTCGACATGGCATGAAATCTCGAATTGTGGTTATGATGTTTAATAGAAGTTGGTAGATTGAGACAAATTAGTTGTGAGGCTTCCTTTGGCCTGTCCGCAGAAAACGCCTTGAGAACTAATGGTATGGAAGGTTTTGGTTCATTATAAAACTTCATCAATAATTTATATCATGGTGGATATTCAGATGTTGGCCTGAGAACTGCATACAAGTTTTGCTTTGGGTCTACAACCATTTGACGCGAAATTGTGGTGGAGCAGCCATAGTTTTGTGGCTGCGTTGACCGCTTGTTTTATTTATAGCATTTAAGATTTTCGAGGAAACGATCAACCTGTTATGGTGAGTGAGGATTTAGTTGTATTATTCAAATGCAGAAGTTGGCTCAAGTTGAAATAACAAGTTCCCACAATCACTATGTTTTAGTATTGAAATCTTGCTTCCGAGTGACCACAGTAAACGTGGAGAAGGGGCTGTAAGATTAGTGAAGGTCTTGTGGCATGTGGTACAACTATAAGGGCATGTTGAAAAATAATGGGCAGTACTACCCCAGACAACCTAGTTGGGCAAAACATCATTATCATCATTGCCGTCGTCTTCTTGGTCGTTCACGTCATGGTCATCGTCGTCATGGTCATCATCATCATTATCATCGTCATTATCATCATCATCGTCATCATCGTCGTCGTCGTCGTCGTCATTGCACATTATCGCACATTATCACCTTTGTCATCACCGGCATTTACAAGTAGGCATCTACAAGTAGGCATCTAAGTAAGTACAGGATATCCATCGATAAATCTTCAGAATATTGACCGATGTTAATTTCAAACGTCTCATGATTTATTGGTAACCTAGCTACTGTTTCAGTCAAATGAACTGATCGATGACAAATTATTAACCCAAAATGATTGACGTATGATGACAGTTTTATTTACATATGACTTCCGTTAAAAGCAATATGCGAACAGTTCGTGAAACAGAGAAAACGCAGGAACGATTGATACAGTAGAAAGCTAACCTGAAATATAAGTTTACTATAATTGCTAACCAAAGTAATACGAGAATTAATGTTGAAGTTACCGTTCGTGGAGATTAATCAAGTAGATACGCCACGGAAGTAAGTAGTAGTTTACATATTGTATTCGTAGCGTAGATCGCACTGAAATCTGTTAAAGTTTGTAATTTAAAAACTTAATGTTATGCTTGTTTATATTTTTGTAGATCGAATAAAAACAGTTATAAAAGTGGATAAAAGTTATATGATTTGTGGCTAACCTAGATCTCCGCGAAACATCTACAATGATACAGGTAACTGTGATAACAGGACGGTGGCTTCGCCAGCCCACTAAAACATTTGGGGGCGGGGGCAACTTCCAATGTTTCATTAACAATCCTAATTCAATGACTTCATTAGCATTTCACAGAAGCGGTTAAAACAAAATGGACCAAAGTATGCGAGTTGAAAAGGCGCGGGAATATTTTAAAATCTCGAATTACGACCATTACACAAGTCATCAATTTTCTTATCACATTTACACGAATTGAAATTTGATCTCCGAGACAAGTGGGGAACAAGTTACCCCAGAACCGCCTCTGGCGCCGCTATTGTATCGGGTGATGCATTGCATATTGTACCGATATGATCGTTGGAATCCCTTAAACAGAATCTAGAAGATCAATTCGGGACAAGTATAGAATAAATAAGAGTCCGCCATTGTGATTCATTAAGCCCAGATACAGATAATGGGTCAAGAGGTACAATCCATGTCAGAACGTGTTGAGAATTTTCGGTCTCTCCAGCAGTACCCATCTGAATATTTTCAAAATAGTCGTTTCAGAGAGCTATATTCCAGAGTCCTATAATACCCCAAGGAAAGATGACAGGTGCCAAGAAATTACAAAAGTGAAATCGTGTGCTATGTGACGGCTCTTGTGATGCATTTTCAGTCGCTGACTACAATTTTACTTAAAAGTTATCAACCCTTTTGACCAGCACACGGATATGGAAAAGATCCAGGTCTGATCTTTTCACTGGTAAAAGATATTCTGCAAACTGTCAGAAATCCTAGACAGTCTCATATTTCTATGCTCTTCCTATTGAGAGATTAATTCAAAACATCTTAAAACTGCTAAAACATTTTCCCAACTGTGCGCCTTGGTGGAAGGGAGGAAATAAAATGAGCACTGTGTTGCCAAAAGTCAACTTGCGACTACGTAATTGTGTGGATTTCTCTGTTGACTCAGCTCGTTGTAAATAACGTGTTTTAAGGTAGTCCCCAGATTGTCCGGATGCTGATTTACCATTTCCCTAATGAAAATAAAAAATCGTTCGGAACAATATACAAGAATGAAACATGGAGATATAGACAATTGCACCCCGCTGCAGGTAAGGTACCCACCATCACAAATACAAGCAATAACAGCGAATTGAAAATTAGAAAAGGCCACAAAGGTTTGTGTCAAATTCTAAATATGCCGCAATCCTATTCGCTACTTTTTCAGCCCATTTATAATTTACCTTTAAGTACAAAATTTGGCACAACAAAATATGAACGATGCATGCGGTTTCGGTATTTACTACAGCACTAAATAGAGTCGTACTGCCATGATTAGTATCTTAAACATTCAGTGCTTTCCCTTTATACCACACAGTCCATGTACCTATATCGTGAGGCAATGAACATGACAGTTCTGTTTGTAGTGCAAAACTAAACTATCTACGTCTTTTTCACAAATATTCCAAGCGACGTTTCACAAT
Source organism: Alatinidae sp. Z8VKAUB7J3 (assembly GCA_010016025.2). Lineage (NCBI taxonomy): Eukaryota > Metazoa > Cnidaria > Cubozoa > Carybdeida > Alatinidae > Alatinidae sp. Z8VKAUB7J3. Next base: position 60,667,540 of record JAAAKM020073195.1, read on the forward strand.
TACGTGATCTCTACTTTTATAACAGTAAATTCTGTAAATCAATAAGTACACAACTAAATATTAATTAATTGACCAGTTTACGTCATTACATATTTACCAACGGAGCTAATTACTAATAAAAAATCGCCTATTGAATTGAGCAAAGCGACATGAAGTAGATATGTAACACACTTCCCAATTTCCGAATACAACTTATTTCGAACTTTATATTGAGAAAGCCTTAGACGTACTCTCTATTTCTCTCAGTAGGGCAAGAACCAAGAATTAGGTAATTGCACTAACAGTACAATGTAGTGGATATATCTAGACCACATATATACACACTCACCTTATGCAATTAATGTAATGATTCGCCAAGGGCTTCGTTTTTAGTCGCATTTTCCCCATGTTACCAATAACGTCGATATCTTCCGATGTATGAGTATTGCAGTTAATTGACACAGCCATAAGGAGATCTTGAGCAGGCCTTGTCAACTAAAAAAATAAATGATCGATGCACGATTGTTATATGGCGATTAAGTAACACTTTAGTGCTCATATTCGTAGGCAAACTACGGTGTTTGGAATAATAAATCGCCTTAAATAAGCAAACCCTTATTTGAAGGCTTACAAAGTATTACATTTGAAGAATTTGAACTGTTGCTCGAAATCTAACCATAAATATCAATATGGCTGTTGTTCCGAGAAATCAATTCGACATTAAGCATTTTACTAAGATGAAAAGAGCGGATTTTTAATGATCACTTCTCCGCCACTGTGGCCTACGCTGACTCCCGACACAATATGCTCTGTTGTTCTCTAGTCATCCATCTGGTCTCAACTCCTACTGATGAACACCAGTGCGTAGCTAAATCTGAAGACCAATCGCTTCTGTGCCATGTGACGTGATCATGGCTAGTCTGCGAACACAGGTTTTGGAGATCAAAAGCGAGGACTTCAAACGATACAAGTGGTAGTCACTCTTGTTAAAGTTAGTTGATATTTCATGACTGTATCTTTATATACTCTTACATTATATTGATTATGAACACAAACAGATCTCATTCCTGAAAACTGTGCTACTCTCCCCTCTTTTATGATGTTTGCCCTTTTAAACAAATATGGCGGAAAATGAATTTTTACCACTCATTAGTGCTTGGAAATTTTGTTGAGATTTTCACTGATAGCCCTTGCTTCAAAACTTCAAATGTTCCTACATAGAATAGTTCTAGTGCAGAATTTCACTGATTTCTGGGTTGCATGACTGTGAAATGTTACGACGGTAGTTCTGCTCAGTGACATGGGCGCGCGAATGTTAACTCACTGCGCGAAAGCAACGGCTGAAAGAAAGCCAGTCCAAAATCAGTTTCCTAACTGAATTTCCTTTTCCAAGATTGCTTGAGTTTGAAAACACCAGGCACGCTGGTCTGAACACATAAGGGACGACGCCAATCTGCTCCTATTAACTGCAGAAAGATTGACGCAAGATAGGACTAGATTAAAGCAAGTTGTACAGACGAAAGGCTCTGGAGTACGCTGAAAAGCCAAGTAAGTCAAAATCAGGTGTTGAAATGTACGTAAAACAAAGGCGTTTTGACACAGTTATATCAGGTCTTAATCCCAATTGCTTTTCCCTTCCATAGTCTGTAAACATGATTAAAGCAACCAATAAAGTAAACAATTAATTGACGTTGAGGAATAAGAACATTTTTCGCAAGAGATTCTTTTACACGTTGAAAGAGCTTCTTCTCCTCTACATGAAGCATTTAGTTTAACCTTCGGATAAAGGTTGTACAGCATCCTACTTCATTTTGACAGATTGCGTTACAGTCGTCAAATTTTTAACAACGCCCCCTTTAACAATTCCCCCCCCTATTGCTATAAACAATTTCCAGCGCCCCCAAAAATTTCAAAACGCCCCCGTTAGGAACCACTGATTTACATCGATAAGGTGTATATACATAGGAGACAATTTATAGCTTAGGAATAGAAGAGAATAAATGTTACAACATAATGCTCTTCCCATGTCAACAGTTCGTCATAAAGAATTTCTGCAGAAATTTTACTCGATTGATGAAATTTTTTACTCTTTATAAATCACCGCCCTCTATTTAAAACATCCCTTTATCTCCAAAGCGCCAAACCGGTAACTTTAATCCTTCGCTTCTCACGTTACATTTCCGAAATTAACCAACGGATGGAGAAGAGAACTCATCTGCAGCATATTGGAGGCCTCAACCTCCTTCTAAGGAAATGTTTGGCAATATGATAGGTAACATGAAAAATAACATCCAAAATTTCTCTCATTACTCACTTTCTGACGCCGAAGAATTTGTTTTAAAACATGGCTTAGAATTTTGCATTCCGCCGGATAGAGTTAACAGGGAAGAAATTTTTGCCGAGTTTGAAATTCTGTACGCGCAATTGAACAAACACAAGCCTTTCTCTGCAGATGAACTTAACTCTCATAGTTCCTGTATACCTTTTTGTAAGAGAGTACTGGAATTGTATAAGAATAATGACAATAGATTGAAGTTTTAAAAAATCATAAAAGAGGAAAAGTTTTAAGTTACTGTGATATTAAAAGCATTCTACAACTTTAAGTGATATAAATATTACAGTAATTGGATGTAAATGATATGTAACTGTCATTCTGGGAGTTGTGTCTTTTCACGATCATTTTACATTTTTACTTTTTTAATCTCGGGCAAGGATACTATGTTTAAAAACTGAAGTATTAAGAACGTATAGCCTTTATTTCATGCAGCACTGGGAAAATTTATGAAGTTTAAGGCATTTTTTTCAAAGATTTAAGACCATGTTTAGCCTCGGCTAGTTAGAATAACCTGTATGTGATAGGTTTATTTATAGGTAGTGGAGAGGTGGTAGCATGTTTTGTCAACCTCGATACGGTTTTCATGTAAACGAGTCTACGTGATAGACAATTTCATGCAGTGCCCTTAATTCTTAGCCCAAAGTCACCTTGGAAACTGGAATTCCTGGATAAGTACTTGCTGGAATACAATACCAAACTCTTAGAAACTTTCCTCGTTCATTATGTTCATCATTGGAATGTTCTCAGAGAGCAGATAAAACTGTAAAAGACTTCTTAAATTTTATTCAAATTTCCTTACTCCAACATGTTCTGTCCCCTTTGGCCCATTCATAGTTGTTCACGTCATCGTCTCTTCATAGCTGAACATTATACCATGTTAAAGAGCTTGATTTTTCTCATTCAAAAGCTTCAAACCAAGTCTGTTTAAACACAGCAAACGTATCCATGACTGGCAGGTGTTCGCTCATCGACAGGTTTGGAGCTGACCATTTAATGCTTTGTCAGGGGGTATAAGACTTGTTCATAACGGCACAAAACATCGCTGGAAGAGATTATGTCAGTTTCTCATTTCCCGTTGAGTCAATTCAATGATTTAAAACTTGTAGTAAAGCCATGTTTTGCTTAAGAGATGATGGACCGAGTTGTTTATAAAAAGCGTTCGTTAGAATGAAAGAACGTTCTATACAACACCACGGATAAATCAATTCCGATTTTATAATTTGGTCAAAATGATTGCAACAAACGTGAGGCAAACAGGAATTAAGAAGTTATTAGCAAAACAAATAAACCTTGGCTGCTTGAATGCTTGATTACAGCATGTGTAGGACTGACGTCCTGAGTGGCAAAGCAGGGACTAATACAGCAGATATCAGCGGAGATATATAGGTGTATTCCTTGCCGTCAAAAAGGCAAACTTCTCCCTTTATTCACACTAAACTACTTCGTCAATGAAGAGGATATCAAAATCTTTGCTTCGTATGGGTTTCGGTCGACACCATTTAGCTGCAACTCCCACTGTTATAAAAACATCCTATTGAAATCCGATGTTTATGAAGTATGGGCCGCAAAATTCTCGTTATCTTACATCATCCACAAATCCTGCTCAAACTCTTTCCCTCCCCAGTATTCTCTCTAAGGTAATACACTGTTGTACTACATAGATTCAAGTAGAAAAGACGTATTATAACCTACGTTTGCTCGGAAGTCGCTATGTCATTGCATCATTTTGCGGTTGTTTATCGTATAGAGTAGCTGAGACCATTTGAACGACGAGTGACATTTCGCGAGCATACCTAAATTGAATTTAAAACATAAATCAACTGAGTAAATTATACAGTGTCGTCTATTTAAACAGAAACTACAATTCATGAAAAGAATGTTCATCGAGGGAAGAGACAAAATTGTTCTGTATTCGTTTGTCTAACTAGAGAACTTTAGTCTGACTCGATAACCTACGGCCTAACCAAATACACTGGACTTGCCCATAGAAACAATGAGAAACAGATAAGTGAGTCTTTACCCTAGTCCTCACATGCCAAGCTGATCATGTGATGTGAACAAAGATTATCCTGATTGGCTGAGAAGCAACTGTGCGACGTGGCATGATTTTGAAAAATGGTCTGGTCTGTTTCTCGAGTGGCACAGAAGTGGCACGTCGTATTTGCCACGTGGCGTGTAGGTTCATTCTCAAGTTACATGCCACGTCGCATGCCACGTCGCATATGCCACTTTGGTGTGTAAGCTCCCTAAAAGGCGGTGTTTTGTTATCTTGATGGTATATTTCACCTGGTGGAAGTTGGGATAGGAGGCAGGTCTGTAAGATTTGTGGTGCCTCGTTTACGCGTGCTTTTAAGTTAAAAAAGGCATATGGATACTACACATCTTGATGAAGCTAGTGATATTGATGCAGATGACATGAGCGATTTTCAAAGTCTTCATGGCAATGCAAGGAAACGTATCACATTAGACGAGGAGATGGTTAGCGAGGAAAGTAACAACACTACTAATGACGAAGATAGTCTAGAGGAAGAAAGTCAAGATGAAGATCGGCTTCCAGATGATAGAGAGCCAGCAGAGGAAGATATATGGATAGGATTTGCGAATCGTGTATACTACAAGTACCAAGAGGACTTAAGCAGTATTACGAGTCTATATTGGCTGAAGGGGAAACTACAGAAAGTGCACTTAAAAGCCCCAGGAAGTTCTTCCTACCAAAGATACGTCAGGCTATAACTGAAGACTATCTGAGCCAATTAAAGTTATCGAAAAACATGGAACAATATGCCGTTCATGAGGAGATCATGCAAACTGTTGGAAAACTGGAGGACTAGGATGATTTTGACTAGAGGTAGACGATATTAATGATCTCTCAACAGATGAGGGAATCATGGATGAAATACAAGAAAGTGATTAGATATGAACTCAGAGGTGTTTAATATTCACTACTTTTATTTCAACATAAATTCAAAGTTTTCAGGTTGGCATGTGTTCACCGAATACTTATGGCGAACATTTGTAAGCCTCCTAAGACCAGTCATCCGGATATGGTATAGCCACATGGACAGTCGTGATCTAGTAATGATACGGGAAGACTATCGCTTCTATCGAGTCTTCATCAAAAATTCTCGAGGTATAGCCTTTTAAAATTTTCCCCCGTATATGGTCAACTTTTTATCAGGGTCACGTGACCAGACCACAGTCCGTGACCGCCAAACTTTTCTTACCAACAGTTTGCCAGATAAAAGTTGGGAAAATTCAAAAAGTTTCAGCAACTTCGAAGAAGCCATTCAAAAGTTATTAAACAATATTCACAGCCGCGGGCTACAAACAGATCATGAAGCCCTGATTACAATTTGTTCATTTTGATTTGCATGATGTATCTCTGTCTAATAATTGTGCGTCTTTTTTTTGCAACCTGTTTATTAATCAATTCAAACCTAAAGTTAACGACTTTAATTTGCATGTCTGACAACGTATTTAGTACATGTTCTATTCTGACAACTTTTCTACAATCTTTAAAGATCAGACTACAAATGTGGCATTAGAAAGGAGCACGAGTCAATCTTCAACAGCAGCTGGAGGAGTATCATCAAGGGCAGTAGATGGTAATAGAGCAAGTCACTATTTCGACCATTCATGTATGCACGCATATGATTCGAAGAACCCTTGGTGGAGAGTTGATCTTGGAGTTTCATTACACATTAGTACTGTAGTAATTACAAGCCGAGGTGATTGCTGTGGGCATTGGTTAAACCCGTTTGATATAACGATTGGAGACGAGGAGAATTATAATGACTGCATGAATTGCAGGTATTGTATAAGGGAGGTTTTAAAAATCAGAAAGCAATTGGTTCCTTCTTTAGATTTTTAAATTCATAAAGCATCTCTGTTTAATAAAACAAACTTTTACTAATGTTTATGTTAAGTGAAAACTTTAATGCGAGGTTTATTAATTTTTTTCAAGTTATCCATCTAATCATAGAACTTCAACCTTTAGAATGATAACTCAGCTAAACCTGAAACGTATGTTGTGTTAGCCTCTTTATCGAAAAATGGGTCCATAATGGTATCCGTTAACCAAATTTACAAGGCCTTACAGTGCGAAATTTTATTATAGCGGAGATTTTTGCGTTAGATAAAAATATATTCCATAGCAGAATTATGCCCTCATTTCTTGCTCAGGGGCTTATTCAAGGGCATAATATTCACATCCTAGCTTGTTTATAATTCTCACGTGAAAATCTCAAAAGATAGAGAGCGATAACTTTGTCACATCTACAGGTAGGGCCGATAAGTCACTTGATACGTTGAATCATGAATTTTTCCACTAGTTGAATATTAGATTGTTGGACTAAGGTAAAGCATCAAACTTTGTTACTTTTTGACGTTCATGTCAGAGTAACTAATCGAATTTTTTCCGAATCTGCCTCCCAAAAATATTATGCCTCTCTACTTAAGCGGACCCAGGGAAATGTTTGCAATGACACTCAAAGGTTTATAAAAAGTACAATGGCTAGGTTATGATTAGCTTTGCTAAGCGAGGAAACGTTATCATTGTTTTATTAGTTAAAATTAGTTTAAGATTGTGTGTCTTATAGATTAGTATTACTAGGAAATGATTGCCACAAAGCTCAGTCTACTTCTGCACCTGAAACAATTTCTATAACACACACTTCTTCTCTCATATTTGCTGTATCATATACTCCTCACCGCATTTATCTTTATGTAACATATCTTAAGAAGATATTTTAAAATGTTTCCAATGATACATGAGGCCGTGAAAAGCTAGCCAAGTTTTTTGTCTAATACTTTTCTTCTCATCTGGTTGGAAAAGCTGAACTGAAATCGAAACCTCGGTAAGCAAATACAAATTGATTATATTAGTCAGAAAATGATAAGCAAACTATTGCGCTGTAAACTGTTTAAAATTTTATAATGAATAGCTGTTATAGTTAAATTTTAGGAGAAAGATAAATATTAGGACAAGAAAATCAAAGATTATGGGAGGCCAAAAGAAAACAATCCTATTTGAAAACATATGGCTGTGCCCACTCGTGCTTCTTGTGTAGCAGCATTATGACTATGATTGAAATAATTTTAGCTTTTAACAATATTGATAAGTATGCTTTGTTTATTTTGAAATGATAAAAAACAATTTTAATTTGGAAATAATAAATTTCTCTCCGGACGTCATCACCATTACTCACCGGGGGTGTGATTCTTTGAGATATCCTAGCAATGTTTTCGTATTACTTGGGTTATGGCGCTGTATTATAGGATGACATAAATTGTCTTAACGTACTCTTTTCTAAAGTTTTCTTAGCTTACATAATAAAATTTAGTTTGTAATTGTCTCATCATATTCCTGTATTCCCATGATGCACGAACTTTGTAATTACCTTAATGTTACTGATCTTATATCTATTTTCTACAGGCCAATTCTATGTAGTATTGATACCCTTCTATTCCAGGGCTGTAGCAGAAAAAGCATCGGGCCTCCTGTTCCTTCATGAATAGCTACCAAAAGAGAAGGTTCAAGGAACTTCAAGGTAGACGATTTGTCAAAAAGTAAATGCATGAGCACAGTCAGAGCTTTCCCGTAATTATAAACATGAGAGCAATGTACTACTGAAAGATGATGTGATAAATTCCCAAAAGGTAAACAAGAAGTTACATAGTGTCAGCATCGGAGGCTCATGAATGAATTAGTACTCTTTTCGATAATCCAAATTCTAAGATGATATGTTCGAAGATGATAATGTTTTCTGAACATTCGAACATACATAAATTTACTTCGGTTTGCTCTTTTCTATCATCGATCATTGGAACTGAGCACTACTCTACTTGAAGTATCCATAGGCGAGGAAATGGTCTTTAGCTATTAAACTTGATCCAAAGTTAATACCCCCCAGGGTACTGCTTTGGCAGTTTTGTTTTACGGGAAATTATGGACAAGAGAGAGAACATAACTAGTAGGCTTTGAGGAAGCAGAATCGCGATATATCCATCGATTAGCTACTGCATAACACGCCGGAGGCAAAGGGCAGTCTACGGATTTTCACTCAATCGAGCATAGGTTTAAATTATTTGCAGCCAAGTTACCTATTTCACTATATTTCCTAAACTAAAGACAATTAGACGCTGATTTCTCGCGGAATAGTCTTGCAAGACATCAATCTTCATTATAAATACATAAACATCAAAATTCACGGACCTTTTTCATTGACCATTTTTCCCCATTTTTCAAAGCCTTAGTGCTTGAGAAAATGCCTGAATTCTGCCTCTCTCCCAAGTTACCTATTTCACTATATTTCCTAAACTAAAGATTTTTAGACGCTAATTTCTCGCAGAATAGTTTTGGAAGGCATCAATATTCAATATAATCACATAAACATCAAAATTCACGGACTTTTTTGATTGTTATTCCCCATTTTTCAAAGCCTTAATGCTTAAGAATATTAGAGAATTCTGCCTCGCTGCCAAGTTACCTATTTCACTATATTTCCTAAACTAAAGACAATTAGACGCTGATTTCTCGCGGAATAGTCTTGCAAGGCATCAATCTTCATTATAAGCACATAAACATCAAAATGGATATACCTTCTTGATTGACCATTGCAATGCTTTTTTGTCACTGCTCATAACGTTATTTAATGGGTGCCTAAGATCTTAAGGGTAGTTTTTGCTTGGATTATGGTTTGTGATTTTTCGGAATATTCTTTAGTGGGACTTTTAGAAGATTAGGCAAATTCTTAGTTTTAGAGATGGATTGCTTGAGAGAATTAATTAATGTCTTTCTGAAGCACAGAGATTTCTGCAGATTTTGACCTGTATTCACTTTGTGTACTTAGGTAACATTCAGAACCCGGTTGAATATTACATTGGTGCCTTCCTTTTCTGCAGTTTCCAATTCTGTTGAAGTTATGAGCACTCTTTACAAAGAGGCTGGTTAAACTCTGTAAAATGATTGATATATGTCAAAGTTGAAGTATTGTTTTGACAGTTTTAGACCAAAATGTAAATAAAACTGTGCGAAGATAACCAAACAATGGATTACATCATGCAAAGGTTGATTTTGATACAGCAGCCACTTACACCCTCATTGAAGTAACATGTAACTAAATGAAAAGGAAATAGTCAAATTTTGTAGTAAATCCTGGCTAAATTAATAAGGTTGATGGAGGTTTTAAACATTTTGTCTAACTGTCCTTATGCTTGTCCTTGATATTATCTTAAAATTATCAAAATAAGCAACTTGATCACATAAATCTCTGTTTCACCGACAATATGTAAGACAGAGTAACATTTAGTAGCAAATTCCTTTCAGAGATTTCCACTTTATGCTGATAATAAAGTTAATTACTTCTAAAGAGTACCAATAAATACTATTTACGCGATGAAATGTTGAAACATTTTGGCTGATTATCATTATACCAACCGTTCTTCTTGTTTAGAACACCTGACATGTGGAATGATTATAAATTTGTAATAATTTACTCACTAAATTATTAATATTTGTGGTTTCCTTGTAACTGTAAACTGTAACCGATTGAGGTAGTAACAGAACATGCACATGAGAAACTACCTTATTCTATTCTATTTCTTTGCCTTTCATCCTTTTTTCTTCTTGTTCCATCACTCTAGCCCATTCCGTTCTCTTTCATTTCATTATCCGAGTGAGCGAAGTGAGTAATTTAGGCTTCTCTACTGTATGGAATGAAACTGAGTGGCCGGCGAAATTTGGCCATCAGTACGAGTTCGAGAATATCTTTCGTCCTGACGAGTCATCTTCTAATCGATTTTTCACACCCTTTACAAGTTTCACCTGATCTGGCAACTTTCTTAGTTGGATGACAGATGTCTCAATTTATGAGAATAAGCTTTGTAAGTTTGAAAATTAATCCTTAAGTGGGAGACATATCAATTTTGTTATAAATTTGGCTCGGAGAGAGTAAAACTTTCAATTGACCCGTCATCTTTCCAGACGTTTCAAGCCATCTCTCGATTTCAGATTTGCTTGTAACTTTCCTCCTTTATCCGTTGACAAATGTCTGACGTTATGGAAACAAGCTTTGGAATTTTGAAAATCAGTCTGCAACTGTCAGAAATATCCAAATTTTTAGGGAAAAATTGGTTATAAGTTTATTTTGCGGGGATGTTCCTAAAGCGTGAGCTATGACACTTCCAAATGTTGAGCACAGATGTCTGTTTTCGAGAACAATTCTATTCCATGTTTAAATTGTCCTTTCCAAACTCTATAACATTTCATCGCGCTCTTTTCTTTTTTATTCGTTTCTATTTGAACTTGTTCAGTCATACTACATATCACTCGGTTTGAGAAAAAGGCTTTTCACCGTTTCATGATTATATAAAATGTGGTAACTTCGCTAAACTTCAAGTAATACCTAATAGTATAATACATCTCATGGCTCCCTTGGTTTAGTGCTTACACAAAAGATTTGAAGATTACAGAGAAGTCCCTTATATTCAAAGTAAGTGTTACCTTTTTGCTAAATATACTATAAGTGTTACCTAGATAGCAGATGTTAACGAGAAGCGGTCAGTTTCCCAGACCGCCTGTTTTCCTAGACAGTGAAGGTACGGTATCGCCAGAAAAGGGCCATTATCAAGTTCTTAAACTCCTTTGGCTGTTGTTCATTCGACCAAATGGTAACATTGCCAGGTATAGTGATAAGGTTTCATGTGTAAGTCTTTTCCTTGTGCATGCGTTAAGTCTCTTGCAGCTACTTTTTGCTTGCGCTAGACATGTTTCTAAGTTTGCTAAAATCTAACTTGCAAATTACAGCTGCGGCCTCCCAAACTGGCACCATCGTTTAAATTCCGCCCCTCCCCCTACCTCGGGTTCACTCGAGTCACTTACAGTTCCTTACTTCTAGTTTTGCTCACCCCTCTTGCAAAACCTTTGCTATCCAAAGCCACCCCTCTATTTACATGGAACTAAATTCGTGGTTGTCAGTAATTTTATAACTTATAACTTATATAATTACATAAGATATAAGACATAACAAACGTCGTGTACAATTTTAAAACTTTATATAACGAAATGGATGTAGGTTCTTTGCCCTGAAAATATACTTTGGCATGCCTAAACATAGGTTACAATTGGCTTACTACTTACCTGCTCAAGGAAAATCGCCTTTCAATGCTTGGTATTGCCGGTGAAAACAGTCCATTGACGACAATCGAGTTGGCAAAGAAGTAAAGAGACAAAGCGCAGAGTAGCCACTTCGCCGAGTTGAAACATGAAAACCTTTTCGGTCGCCATCCTCCGACACCCCATGTATATTCCGTTTCTTGTTTTTGCCCGTCAAGTGAGTACTTATACAAAGAATCCATTTTGTATGTTTTACTTAATCACTGCGTTGTGACCACTGAATTACAAATAAACAGTCTTTTATTTACAGTTCGATGGTTGTGACTGACTAGGAAGTCAATTAATCATAAATCACCGAATGCATTGCTACTTCCTTTTGCAGGCGAACAGAACAATACGTTTTGGCCTTCGACCTTGTTTCTGCAACAAATTAGAAATATGTTACTATGATAGTAAAACAAAAAACTATCTGTATGTGCCCAAGAGCATTTTAGTTTCAAATTTTTCGAAGGGTGAGCTATGAGTTAGGGTGTTACGCCAGGGAGCAGGGATTAAACAAATGGAAAAATACAGTACAAGGGGCAAGGGCTACGGAAGATATATCTTGTATTGAATGTGCTGAAATATTCTGAAGGGGGCTTTAGCACCTTTTTTTCTTTCTTTTGCCAGAAAAATGCAGTGGTGCAGTGGCGTACCTAGGAAGGCTACCCAGGTTAACGCTCTCCTATCAAAGATCCTCTAAGAAATTTGCTTTAGTCATTCTGACTAAAGATAGTCTAGTTCGGTAGTTTGTTGGGTTTTAGAATGTTCGGCAACGATGATCAGAGTATGACAAAGGCAAATTCGTGTAATTCATCCTTTAAACACCAAAGTCTCTCCCCCCACGCCCCCTTAAGTTGCTGTACATAATGATCAGTTCCTGGATCTTCCACTGTATTAGTGGCTTTCTTCTTTTATCATAAGGACGTTTTCTTATATATTGCTCTATATTCTATTAACAACTCAAGATGTTCGTAACTCAAAATGTAAACATAACTCACAGTGTAAACGCAAATTGTTTTCAAAATTATTGAGAGAGCTATACCCCCTTAGATTTTATACCATGTTGCTCTCTGTTGGTTACAGTGGGTTTCAATAATTATAAAGTATATATCAAAATCTATTTTTAGTATAATACAAACGTTTATCAACTTCAAAATCAGTGATTATGGATTAGGTTGAATTTCTCTGGTGGAACCAAAGAAGAAGACGATCCACAGCCACCTCTCCACAAAAATAATTGCCACGGTCCAGCGCTTTAAAGTATTACCCCGCGAATTAAATTTGTTAAACGGGATAGGCCACGTCATTTCTGCATTGCTTCTCGCCGGAGATATCGGTTCTTTCTCAAAGGCTGTTAAAAAAGTATATTATTGTAACTGCGAGTCAGCCGGGTTTCCAGCTGGGTGCGCAGAGAGGCTGGTCTCCAACTGCGTTGAGCTGGATGTCGATGTCCACCGGTGGATGATTGGAAGCTAATGTGGCTACTAGAGAAATAGAGTATGTTAACATCGGAGGTCACCTAGCTCAGTTGGTAGAGCGCACGCTGCGAAAGCGTGGGTGACGGGTTCGATCCCCGGTGGTGACATATTTTCTATTTCTGTAGTCTTCTTTTCAAAATTATCAAAATTCTAAAGCCCACGATGATAAGAGAGTTAATCTATCGGGTGTTACGATGAAGAGTGCATCTTAGTTTGAACTCGAGATGAAGGAGGTAAGGCTATTTTTAATTTTCTTTCTAGCTTTGCCATTGGCTTTCTTTCACGGATATTTAATTGATGAAATATGGAAAAATTAAACGAAGTGCAAAGTATACACATTTGTGCATGTGGTATTGTAGAGACTGATGTTAGCACTTTTCATATATCTATATATTTGAAAGATTTATAAATGAATTATAATTTCTTTGGTAAGTGTTTCAAAGTTTTACACAGCATTGTCTAGAAAGCGCATCACTTGTTCCACAACACGATTGTAATGGTGATGATGATGATGATGATGATGATGATAGCAATAACGGTGATAATAATCTTAATGATGATAATGTTGATGATGGTGAAAAGGTGATGATGATGATGATGGTTGATGATGATAATGATAATGATCCTCTTAAAGATGATGGTTATGATAATAAGGATGGCAATGATGGCGATAATGATGATGATTGTTTGAACAGTCATTTTTAAAGGGCATGGTTATGGGCCATCTCTAAATTGCGATGTCTAAAAACTATCCATTTATTTTTAAAACTTTGAAATCTAAAAGATAGAAAATTTCAGGGACACAATATTTAAAAAAATAGTTTGATACAAAAACTGATTAGGACGCCACATAGAGCCCACCTTCCTTCGTAGCAAGGTTTTAAAATACAGTGTTAAATAGTTTACCAATATGTAAACCGGATCTTGAAAACCTGGATCCCCACAGCAACATTAAGTTCCAAGGACGTATTTCATCAGGAAACAAAGAAAAGAAATCTTGCTCCAGGTAAATCTGAAAAAGAATCACATTAAAGTGATCTTAACGGCTTGCAAATGAGAATTTAGTTAAACTTCATATGAACATTGGGGATATTTCAGATAAAATTGAATTTTTTAATCGTATTGATAGTATTGAGTTTACTGATATTTGTCAGAGAGAAAGCGAAAGTTAAAAAGTCCTTGTCCTCAAGCTAGTGTCGTGAATCTTGCATCATCCATAGCAATATGATGTAACGATAGGGATTTCCCACCTCTCTATCTATTTTTAGCAATTACTCAATTCTATTCTCTGTACTACTACATTAATACTAGATCTGTAAATTTATCAAGACACACTTTCGCTTCGACTTCAACAAAGCTGTTGGTAATGATTTTAGTTGCATACGCTAGTTTCGTTGCCGTGGATTCAACAGCCTTGAGGCCCCTTCATCAATATTTCTCTCGACAAGATTAGTTTTCAAAAAAATATCCTATATGTATAGAAAATAATGCTGATTAAAGAAAAGCTATCCTCAAAGTGTCTTATATCTCATATAATAATACCATTGTGTCCTCTAACAGCATATTTTCAGCGTATTGTACTTTCTAAACCTACACAGCCATCTACCACCAGGTGCCTTTACGTTACACATGAGTCTAAAATGCGCTTATCTTGGGCCTAAATATCTGAGAGGATTCCTCTGACAATTCAATAAAAGTATTTTTCATTGCTTTGTCTGTAACGCTATATTTATAATTAAAGTCGTATGATAAATGTAGGAAGGGCTGCTGAATTTTCAGAAATAAATTACGTTAGTCTTGCTATTCGGAAGCCCGACCTTTGTCCTTGTCACTAGATCGATATTATGACCAACAAGTTAAGCGATAATCATTTAATAACATGATACACAGGTTAAAATGGGCTTCTGAATTTTTAGAAATGGCTGTAACAGGAGCAGACGTCATCTTTGTCACTTCCATTACTGCATCATCAAATAAATGCTCCGCCCCTTAATTTGGGCCACTACATTAATCAATAAGGCAAAGAAAGAAGTGCTGCATGCTGCAAACTGTATCTCAATAGTGTGGGTTCGCTAAAATATACAAGTCTCAAATATTTGCGATTTCAACAGCATTTGGCTCTTTTTCGATACAATTACTACCATCTAAAAATAAAGTGTTAAATACTGTAGGCCTACTCCCCCTTAGGTCCAAACTATAAAATTTTTCATGGTGCATAATTCCCTGTGTCTGAGTCCGTTCCTGCCTGGTCCCAGGTGGTTTGCATGAGAGTACGAAGTTAAAACTACCCCTGTAGATAATATGGACTCTGAGTACTTACGAGGTGCTGCAGATAAGTTCCAAATGGGCCTTGTAATCTTAATCATGTTGCCAGAATGTGTTGCATTAGTTGGAGTGCGGCTTCTCTCCTGCGAGTTATGAATGACCTTTGGACCACTGATTAAGCGGTTGTGTCTTTGGATGGAAGGAGAGCGTTGCACTCTTACGCCAGCGGTTGCTCACATGAGAAAAACAACAGGGCTGAAGAACATGGCAGCATTCATAGAATTAATATAATACACGGCAGCATTGAATAATAAATGAAAAGTCTACAAATAATATAAACATATTATTTTAAAAATTTTATTTATAGTTCAATACATGGTAGTCGAATAAAAGAAATGAAACGGAATGAAATAAAAGAGCTGCCAACGTTATTAACAACAACAAATAATATTTGGTTCAAGTAAGTGAGTTGGTCACGAAGGTGAGATGGGGCAAGGGCGAGCGCCGCTTATCAGGGGGCCTTTAATTGAGAGATTGCCAAATGGTAACCGTAAGAGTAAGAAGTTAACTTACGTGTCTCCCAATTATGATGCTGTTCCTTTCACGTGCCACCTAGTAAGTAACGCTAAAACATTACAAATGAAAATACCTTCCATCTGCTTGTCAATACCTCGAAGGCGCATTTGAGATCTGAAGGATGATCTTGAAGTTTCTGTAAAAGATATTGAATATTGCTTGTGCAAAGGTTGTTCCATGTGTATAGAAATTAGGGTCATTGTGAGCCATGTACAGTAAGGTTGCTCAATTCACCGTTGTCTCAGTTATTTTTAGGAACATAGATGTAAAAATACTGCTATGAGGGTGGAACTTTGATACGATATCAGCGTCTCCCATCATTTGTGCGCAAAACAATTTAGAAAACGGACAACCACGGATTGTAAGTGATAGTGGTCACTTAAATTTAAATGGTTAAACGGCAGATGACAAGGTTTTCCACTGATGGCCAGAATTGTCTAGAATCTTTGCAAAAGATTCAATTTTTTCCACTCTCATTAATCGTCGGCCTAATGACCCAAGAATTCTGTATAATGAGGACCATAATGGACGCCAGCAACCAGAGACCGTTCTCACATTTATCAAGATACAAAAATTCCTTATTCTTTGTATTGAAAATGCCGTTAATATGGATCCATCAGATACAACTCTGATAGAACATGTGAGTTGATGCTCCTGATAACATCACACACAAATGTGGCATATATTCTCCACCCATGCAACAGCTTGCGCAATGCCAGCCTGATATCTGCCTAAGCAAGCTGTATATCATATCAGTTAGAAATTGATAAAGGAGACAATGCTTTCAGTCATAAGGAGGGCAAAATGAAATTTCGTCTTTCAGATAATTACCGAACGCCCAAGTTATTACCTCTGTGCTCCGGCTTTAAAAACCGAGCGGCAATTACGTACTTCAATTAAAATTATCAATTACATCAATCAGACGTTTACGACCTCTTTCAACCTGTTATCCACTTAAAAATTTTTAAATATCTTTTGATCTAGAGCAAGAAAATTTAAAATAGCTATACACAAACTGTTATCTCCACACACAGGTTATCATAACTTGCTATTGGCCAAATTCTACAGGTGCGAAACAAATGAAGCCCCTTTCAGGAAACTTTCTTAATAAAGTTTGGTCTTAAGTTAAAGTTGGGTGTAATCAACATTGTGCGATTTTTCGAAATGAAGCATTTAACTTGTAACGATATTTGGGCAAGGAAGCGTATGGTCACAATAGCATGATGGGTGTTTACCTTGTTATGTGTCGATCTGATTGAGAGGGCACGGTTAGAAACCCCCTGAAAAAAATAAGGTGTGACGGTTTTGAGCCTCTTGTAACAGCTATAAGGAATCGAAAGGTCCAAGGTATAGATTCCTTATACAGAGGGCAAACGCCCCCTCAAAGGCTCACATAAATCAGAATTATTCAAGTACGGAACAGGTTATACTTTAATTTAGGATCTCTGTCTCACACCTCAGTTTCGTGTAAGACGGCCTCCTTCAAACTGAAATATACATTTCCCATTATTTTAAACTAGGTCTATGCAGCCTCAGCCTTCTGTCCGGGCAAGCAAAAAAACATTGATATGGCTCAAAATTCTACTCAAATAACAGGAATTGCATTTTCAGAACTAAAGGCAGAGAAAAAGCAGCTAGTAACTGAAAATTAAGGTAAAATGTTGTTTTGTCAAAATTTCAATAGGTCATGTATTCAGGTCTATTCATAGACGTGTCATGTAGGCAAATTTCAGGGCCCCCTAAAGGGAGAAGGAGCGGAAGTGGGTACTTTAAAATACCTTCCCGGGACACACTTTAGCCTGTAGACCCATTTCTTAAAATTTCATTTTCCTAACCTAAACCCTTTCCGACATAGCAAGAAGTCAATTAACTAGAATTTTACCATAGCTAACTACACATAATACACAGCAAGCATAATTTATCATATTTCCTCGTTAATTCTTTACGCTTTTTTCCTGTGTAATATATTTTCATTCCTTTTTCGATTATGATCTGTTGATTTTCCGTATCAATTTCATGTAGTATCTAAATCTCTCATCTATTTACCTTGTGACAGCGAAATGGTGAAAGCAACGCCCGGGAATTACCGGTGCCGAGGTTCAATCCCCTCTGTCGCAAGGAAGTCAAATGCGAGGTAACGATTGAAAATTTTTGGAAATGTGGAAAAATATGTAAACTCAAGAAAAAAAATGTAGGCATTCTATGCTTTAAGGTGCATAGGCTACATCCAGGTCTATGACTCTACTTGGTGGTATACGACAAAATTGATTGTTTTTTCTCAGAGAAAAACTCCTGTGTCCAAGGACCAAAGTCCAATTCCGCGTGTGGCAGAATTTACGCGTGTTGCATGTAGCAAGGCTTTATTACTTGAAAATTTGTAACCATAATTTTTTTTCATTAGCAAACTATTTAAGTTTGTGGTAAATTAAAAAAACTATGTAATATGTATATGGTATATAGCCTACATTTAATTCTATAATTCCTTCATAGTAATATTATTTAACATCAGTAGATTTTTTTTGAAAGACGAACTACTTATCTCTTGAATCTAAACAACTGGAACCAATGGCGTATCCAAGATTTGTGTTTAGGGGTGGGTATTTTTGAGGGGAGTGGCAAAATTTTTATCTTTTATAATATAAATTGTAGCTAATTTAAGTATTCGGAGCCAAATGTGAT
>JAAAKM020073195.1:60686018-60726109 GCA_010016025.2 Alatinidae sp. Z8VKAUB7J3
AGGGGTGGGTATTTTGAGGGGAGTGGAGGATACAAAAAAACTTCACAAGACACAGCAAAAACTTTTATTTGAGTCGAACAAAAATTTCAGGGGTGGGGCATTATCATAATATATTAAGATAAGGTGCATAAAATTATCAAGTTCAGTCAAGGTCCATTAAAAAAGTTATATGTTCAGTAGCTCATAGACTAATAAACTTGGTTTCATCTTTAGTTTGATTAAATAAGAAAAACAAGTTTTTTTTAACTGCAAGTAAAGAGCGACTATCACTATCAAAGAATAAAAGGAACTCAAAACGAACAGAAGTTACAATAAATAGGCGAGTCAAACCCAAACCAGCAAAATTTAACATGAGTAGATCCCTCTACTTATTCCTATCCCTCCGCTTATTCCTACCCATCCGTTTATTCCGATCCCTCTACTTATTCCTATCCTTCCGCTTATTCCTATCCCTCCGCTTATTCCTATCCATCCGCTTATTCCGATCCCTCTACTTATTCCGATCCCTCTACTTATTCCTATCCCTCCGCTTATTCCTACCCATCCGTTTATTCCCATCCCTCTACTTATTCCTACCCATCCGCTTATTCCGATCCCTCTACTTATTCCTATCCCTCCGGTTATTCCTACCCATCCGTTTATTCCCATCCCTCTACTTATTCCTATCCCTCCGATTATTCCTACCCATCCGCTTATTCCGATCCCTCTACTTATTCCTATCCCCCCGCTTATTCCTACCCATCCGCTTATTCCGATCCCTCTACTTATTCCTATCCCTCCGCTTATTCCTATCCATCCGCTTATTCCGATCCCTCTACTTATTCCTATCCCTCCGCTTATTCCTATTCTTCCGCTTCCTCTGGTCTCATTGTTTATTCCCATCGGCTCAATGACTTTGATTATCCTGTTTATTGGGAACGCACGAGAAACGTTCACTTTTTATTTTTCATTGTCTTTTCTCTTTATATTGTAACTTCGCAGGCAGATGAAGACGCTCCACATTCCTTTAACGAGACGTTTATATTAATACCAATGAGTGGCTCCTTCGTCATCATTAATCAAATTTTCCGACTGATGCTGCACCATATGTAAAACGAAGTTACAGTGGCCTTACATACATGTCGTAACTTGAATCCAAAATGGCGAATAATTGCATATCCGGTCGAATATAAGGGTTGAGAATTGGTTTTCAAGATGATTGTTGGCACAGTACGGAAGGCCGGTATGAAAGATTGGTGCAATCGTTTCAGTGATCGTTCAAGGTAATCGAACAGTCGCAAATGACAGGCATATATACAAAGACAATACAGAGGCAGAACATTAGCCCCTGCATAGTGTTCAATTTACGAGGAGCACAGCCGACGAATTCTAGGTACGAGCTTTAACTGCTAATCTTATCCGTCTTGCCAGGTTATCGACTGTTATTTGTTTTTTGAAACTGCCTGATTGTACGCTACAGATGTTTGTAGGTAAATAAATAGGAAACCCTTTTCCCTTGTATATGCCTTGATACTTGTGATTTTATGCCGCTTTCCTATAGAGTACTTCATTTTGCACCTCCTTGCGAAAAGGCGCGACCTCTCTTTAAGAAACCCGCTTTCAAAACTTACGCTTCCGTAAATAGGCAGTTTGGGGCACTGGTATGAGTGGATGGAAGGGGTTGCTTTGTTAAATGCCATTATTTTAGAAATAGTTTGACTATATATTGAACTATGTAAAGACAGGCAGACAGAAAAAAGAATATAGAAGGAAGGGGATGACATTGGAACAACCTAAGGCCCAAGTCAAACGTCGCTCTTCTCATGCGCCGAACCTAATAGTTGAATTAGGCACATGAGAAGAGCGACGTGGCGGCGTCACTGGCGGCTGGAGGGCCTGAGTTCCTCTACCTTTTGGCCAAGTAATTTATTCTGCTGCAAGAGAAAAAGAACACGGAAACAAGAGAGAAAAAAGGAAAAGAGAGTTCTTTGTCAAATTATATTATAAAAAGATGCAAAATCTTCTTTGATAATCGATTGGAATATAAATCCGAAAAGTTTTGATTATACCTCAGCCCCTCCCCCGCTTTTGACTTGGTGGCTGCGCCCCTGATTTTAAAAGTTAAGCCTCTGCTGTAGTTGACTTGGTATCTTTAGAGCTCTCCCTTTTCAGTTTGCACGATTCCTATTTTGGTTGGCATTTTTATAAATAATTGAATTTTTTACTTTAACGAGGGGTCTTCTTTAATTTTTCACAGCTAAAAATCTTTAAGTTATTTCCATAAAAATCTGAATCGTTTCATCTAAATTGGAACCACTTGCTAAGCTAATAGACAACTTGATCTTCAGAAGCTTTGAAGAGTCCGATTGGCCGTCCTGTACATCGTCAATAATATTGCTATATAAAATAGCAATATTATTGACTATGTACAGGAGTATTGCATATCATGTTGGCTCTTCACCTCAAGAAAATATCACGAACCATATGAAAACGATTAAGCACACAAAATGACACTATTAACATAAATGTCCGGCAAACAATAGCTTGGATTCAACAGCAGTCATTCCTAATAGGTGCTTGTCCTTTTTAGCTACTGGTATAATAGTATACCATGTTTTCTTTTAAAATTACCATTTTCCGTAATGTATTTTAAAATTTGGTCGACGATGTAACCTTTTTGTAGTTTGGTGGGCGTCAAATTACATACGTTTAATTCTATTAACACACAAATACTGTCTTTACTTTATAGAAGCTGCTTTGTACTGTACTACGTGGATTTATGTAATTTGGATGACACGCAGAATGTAGCCTACTATCATATATTACCTGGGGCTACTATTGAGGCTACTGTGCTGAAGTGGTATGACAAACTAGTAGCTTCTGCTTGCAGTGGCAATGTCGATGGTGAGTATCTCAGATGTTACCAGCCTGCGTTGCATATCCAAAGGAACTTCTTTGTTAGGGTTTGTGAATCAGAGAGCAAAACGTCATCCAGGCTTTCACAGTCACAATGCTTTCATCAGATTTTGTTAGAAGCCTGCGTTGTTGTTACCGCTGTGAAAGACACGCACGTGAATGGACGACACTTCTCGAGTATGACGTTGCGCGTTGGTTTGTTGTCTCTAGTACTGTCAAATGAGCTTTCTGTTCTTTATTGACTCCTGATTAATATAACCTGCTCGCTCTTCACAAAAATCTTGTGAAGCCTGGACGACTTTCAGCTTTCTGGCTCGCAGACCCTAACAAAGAAGTTGGTTTGGGTCTGAGATGCAAGCTAACATGTTACTTCAATAATCTGGCTTGTTAATGCTTTTTGTCTAAGAAGCAACCCAGGGACTGCAACTTCAACTTTTTAACCAAGAAAGAACTCATATAACTTAAGTTAGATCTTGAAGATGCGGGCAAAGTAGAATTACCAAGGTTTTTCTTGATACTGAGCACTTTGATTCAAGTTGGCACAGTTCACCTTGTATAAGGCTTTGTCTAATTTGTGTCAGTGCTAAACTCCACTTTTATTTAGATTTCATCTGCCTACAACTTTGATTGCTCTCTTTTATGTTTCATATCAATGTTCCCTTAATGCTCTCGAGTTTTCTTAACACAAGAGATTATTGCGGAAAGAAATCATATTACTGAAGTTAGATCATGAACATGTGGCAAAGTAGAATTACCAAGGCTTTTCTTGATACTGAGCACTTTGATTCAAGTTGGCAAACTTCACCTTGTATAAGGCTTTGTCTAATTTGTATCGGTGTTGAACGCCGCGTTTATTAAGATTTCATATGCATACAACTTT
The DNA here is from genome assembly GCA_010016025.2 of Alatinidae sp. Z8VKAUB7J3. Classification (NCBI taxonomy): domain Eukaryota; kingdom Metazoa; phylum Cnidaria; class Cubozoa; order Carybdeida; family Alatinidae; species Alatinidae sp. Z8VKAUB7J3. Next base: position 60,689,794 of record JAAAKM020073195.1, read on the forward strand.
AATTGCTCTCTTTTATGTTTCATATCAATGTTCCCTTAATGCTTTCGATTTTCCGTAAGACAAAAGATAACTGCCCAAAGAACTCATATAAGTGAAGTTAGATCTTGAACATGCGGGCTAAGTAGAATTACGTAGGCTTTTCTTGATACTGAGCACTTTGATTCATGTCACCCAAGTTCACCTTGTATAAGGCTTTGTCTAATTTGTATCAGTGTTGAACGCCGCGTTTATTATGATTTTTTCTCCAGACACCTTGGATTTCTCTCTTTTATATTTCATATCAATGTTCCCTTAATGCTTTCCATTTTCGTTAAGAGAAATGATTATTGCGGAAGGAACTCTTATAAGTGACGTTAGAGCTTGAACATGTGGGCAAGATAGAATTACCAAGGCTTTTCTTGATACTGAGCACTTTGATTCAAGTTGGCATATTTCACCCCTTATAAGGCTTTGTCTAATTTGTGTCAGTGTTGAACTCCGCTTTTATCAAGATTTTATCTCCATACAACTTTGATTGCTCTCTTTTATGTTTCATATCAATGTTCCCTTAATGCTTTCCATTTTCCTTAACACAAAGATTGTTGCCCAAAGAACTGATATAACTGAAGTTAGATCTATAACATGTGGGCAAAGTAGAATCACCAAGGCTTTTCTTGATACTGAGCACTTTGATTCAAGTCACCAAAGTTCACCTTGTATAAGGCTTTGTCTAATTTGTATCAGTGTTGAACGCCGCGTTTATTAAGATTTTTTCTCCAGACACCTTGGATTTCTCTCTTTTATGTTTCATATCAATGTTCCCTTAATGCTTTCCATTTTCGTTAAGAGAAATGATTATTGCGGAAAGAACTCTTATAAGTGAAGTTAGGGCTTGAACATGTGGGCAAGATAGAATTACCAAGGTTTTTCTTGATACTGAGCACTTTGATTCAAGTTGGCATATTTCACCCCTTATAAGGCTTTGTCTAATTTGTGTCAGTGTTGAACTCCGCTTTTATTAAGATTTTATCTCCATACAACTTTGATTGCTCTCTTTTATGTTTCATATCAATCTGATTCGATCCGACTCAATTCACCTTAATCTTTTGCAACATAAAAGCAATGGGTCAATGCATATGCAGTCAAAAAGATCCTTTCGCTAATTTTTTTAATTCCTTAAAATAATTCAAGCTGCCTCTGTCTGGTAAATAGTTGCCTAGGCACCGGATCAGGATATAGTTCCCCAATGGTTAACTTGTGACATCAGGAAGGAATCAAAGACCTTACGATCCAACAGAAGCACCGTGCATTTGAGCCACGTTGCGATCCTTACTAAAGGGAGGTACAATGTGCCAAGCCTCGTCACATATATATGAACTAGTTTTCAACCATTTACTCAAGCACTCATCCATATACTCATCGTTCATGCCAGCCCTGCTTACAGGCCCATGTGCACCTGGATAACAAACTTATTCACATATGAACACATATGTACACATATGAACACATATGAACACAAATGAGCACATATGAACACATATGAACACATACGCAAATACTAAGAAATTTAACTTCAAAAGGCCGCTATGGTAAACTATAGCAAGTACAAACGAGACCGACGGCAAGTCTTTGTTAGACATACCACATGCTGTGCCTATGACACAGGTCTCCTTGGAGAATACCAGTTGCAGGTTACCAATAACTGCTCGATATCTGCGTCAGGTGTGTAATGTCCAAGTTTGCATCAACTGAGGAACATGTTCATGTCAATACCTTTTATACATCAAATTTGCCTTTTGTATGCTATTAAAGTAAGATGCATTTCAGTCATCAAAACTCGGACATCTTGGGCAGTATTGATTGGTGTCATCTGGGGGCCCTTATGTAATCTAGAAATAACGAATGGCAAAAGATTCGGTCCCAAATCCTGTTACATTTAAACTTTTTTGAACTTGCCTAGAGCCTGAAATAAAATATGTAAAAAGATTGTATCTGTTGCTTTTTGCGTATTATTCGTGATGATCGGTGTTTTCTATGTTCGTTTGCGTTGTTTATGCGTGTGTGCTTCCGCAAACTGAAGTTTGCTGCCAAGAAAAGTCCACTTTAAAAATTTCAGTATTTTGATGGCTAATGTAGTCGTTATTCTGCTGATGTTTTCCATGTCTTTATCTCGAATCACACGACATCTTGCTCTTTGATGCTCATTTCTGCTAGATATCAAACGTTTCTCGCGTATATTTTTTTCGTCATCATATGTAGAAAAGGAAAGGAAATTTGTTGTCTTTCTTCAATGGTAGTTTTCAACGCACTTAAGTTAGCGCCTTTTGTCTTTCCGTGATAGACTTCAATTCATGTGAGTTTACTTCCTTTTGTAAGGCCTTCGTTGATGTTTGTTTGAATCATGAAAGTTTTCGAATTTTCTTTGACTTCTATGGAACGTTCGAACTGTTTCACTATAGCCGTTGATGAAGTGTAGGCCTTGAACTTATTCTAAGTACAAGCCACTACACCACTTTAAATGTGGTGACATTACAGACCTGTCTACGTCACATATGTTGCAAACAAGACCCCTTTAAAGAAACTGAAACGAGGGCGTGTAGTTGGAATACGAAGTGCTAAAGCACGTAATAAATCTAGGAGTTACACAAACAGCAGTAGGTACTGTGAATTTTCGGTAGATGTAGAACACTTGCAAGGGTTAGCTGCCGCTTGTTCAGAAACATTTTTAAGCCAGCAATTTACAGTATTACCTCGCATAAAGTTGCACGCAACTATGGCTGATTGCTCACTTTACGACACTTCTGAAAAAATTTTGCCTCGGTTATAGACAAGTAAGTTAAATGATGTCACTCTGACAAGAGCTTGTGCTTATTCACTAGCACTACCTCGCACGCGAAAAACGGAAGAAATCAACATCATACATCAATGTATTGGCTACGCTCGACTTCCGACTTAAGGCGTTTACTTCAATAAAACTTATCAAAGTGGGTATCACATATTATTTTTGTAGGATCAGTTCCCACTCTCTCTAGCTCTCCAAAAGCAAATGCAAAAAAAACCCCCATCCCTAAACAATGTAAAGGGATTTTGTCTTCACTACAAAAAAAATCGCTTCAACATTCATTTTCGTCATTTTTAAATAATGTTGAAAGATTACATCGCAGTTTTATATACTGATCAAGGATTAAGAATAGGCAGGGGGAAATTGAAACCCATTAAAACTGAGAAAAATACCTCATTAAAGCGGACGCGTGAGAGATTGGAGAAGAGATCGGACATATCAAGTAAGAGATTGGACATCGAACACAAAAAGGTTGAAAATGACATGTTCATGGTATAAACAGGTATGTTTTGTCAGGTGTACTTTGTCAGTAAACATCTACCTCTAGTGTAGGTGAGCACTTATCACATGACGCGGCATCCTCTAAATTTAAATTAATATTTTTCAGCCACTTGACGACATAAAATCCTAACGTCAATATTGGTAAAGTTTTGATGAAAAGACTTGTGACGTGACAGACCCACACCCTCTTAACTTCCAGCGCGATGGTGGGGATACCATTTTCCATCAAACCTTGGGCTACATGATCCTGTTTCTCGGCCTTTTAGCAAGAAATGGATGTAGTATCTGTTCTCATTGATAACAGATTATTTCCATAATCCTCTAAAGGCGGCCCCACTGGACGGTTGAGTCTGGCTGATGGTTTGCTTCTCTGCCCGGAAGCCCAGATCTAGGGTGTTGCTCTTGGATGCCCCAGCTGCCCTATATTACTTGGCCTGTTTAGTGTTTTTTTTGTTTATTTAGGGTAGTTTCAATGTCACTCCCACTGCTTATAAGGGGTCTTTGAGTAAGAGACCGCTATACGCTCTGGGTTGTTTTATAATATCTTTGAGCAACATATGATCTCTGCTGAGCTTAAACGTACCAAGGTGTAAAATTGGGACGTGGCTATGGTGTCACAAAACACATAAGCGTCGTGTGCGGCTGCTATATGTCCATAATCCCCGGGGAGTCGATCAGAAAAAATCATTAATAGCAGCCTTGAGCTGCGACAATTCAAGTAAACATGGTCTTGTGTGACACTTAGAGAACAAAGATATGAAAAATATCTTGAGTTTTACATAAATTATCGGATTCAAGTCTAAACACAAGGTTTATAAACTACTGGAAATCAAGGTGAACAGAGGGTTTGGGTGTTACTATGAGGGTACGCGTTGCGGGTAAGCTATCACTTCACTACAAGAGTGGCTCATATATGTCACTTGCCTTCAAAATTTGAAGTAACCCAAGCATGTAACATCAGAATCACACACCTATAAAAGAATTATTTTTACAAATGGCTCCGTTGAAAGGCTGCTGGCGATGGTTATTGTTTTATTCTCAAGATAATGTCGCAGCTTGTTGAAATAATTTCAACCAATTCAAACCTCTTCGATAAAGCCCTTTTGATTTCTAGTAAACGAGTTTCTTTTCACTAATTAACCAATCTCTGATCCAAAATAATGTGAAATGTGGACTAATAGATCCCAGGTTCGAGTTGTTTTCTGCTGTATTGTTTCTATCAGAATCTAATCCAGAATTACTCATGTTTGAGAGCAATGTCTCCTGCAATAGAGCAGCTATCATCTGCGGAAGACCGGTATGAAATACAAGGAAAGCACCATGATCTACTCAAATTTGGCAGGGCTTAACGGACGTAAGGGAAGTAGACAAATTTTGGACTAAAATTCTTCCGTCCGGAAATGTCATTCGATGATTAATGATGTTTGACTGTCAAGGTAGATCCTTACATGAAGGTCCTCGTGGTAGGGTGGAACGTTGGAACTGGAATATCTGCAAAATCTTCAGGACTGACGCAGGTTTTTATGAACCAATTCATAGGCCTGAAAACCCAGAATATCCATGAGCCATGAGTCGCTACTGTTCAGAGGCTCATTAGAAGTGCCCCTCTTTAAATACCAACCCACTTCTACTATATCAACCTGTTATTTGGAAGAAAAATGAAGACAGCTGCCGTCGGCGTAAGCTTTGCCAAACGACAAAAGCCGAATTACTTAATTTTAAATTTGCCCTAAGCCTGATATTCTTTGCTGACGATCTTTCCTCAAAACACAAACCATTTTAAACTCAGTGTCATCCATCAAATGCCTTAACTATGATGATTGATGGTGATAGCGGACACATTGTAAATTCATTTTGTCGACCTAAGCTTTCCCATCGGCTCTTTTTAAGATCATTGTATCATATTTACAACAACTTTATTTATGATATAGAAGGCAATAAGTTAAGGGCTCATCACTATGCAGGGCAGATTGCTCGATTTCGAGCTACCGTGACATTTTCATGAAAATTCTTCAATTCTAATATTATTATGTTGCCCTTCATACACGATAGTGATCATTACTCTATCCTTGCGTCTATAAGACTTTTTTCTATCCTTCTTCCGACATCCGAGCAAATTTTTCTTGAATTCAGTCGTTTTATTTTTTGATAATGATAAATTTTTTTCTTGGTTTCAGTGCAAAGTTAATTCGGGGCCTTCACTTCACTGAATGTACCTGGCAATCGAACTGTGTTTTTTGTTTTCAAATATATTTGTTAGATTTTACACAATTGTCAGATCATTACCTGTAGATACGAATGATTTTCAAATTTGGCACGAAGATTTTCTATTTTCCGAGTCAAACAGCCGTGATGCCTTATTAGTCTATTTTGAATGCTTTGTGCACCATGGAATGTAAGCATCTAGTGTATGCAAAGCATGTCAAATATGCCATATTAGTCTATTTTGAATGCTTTGTGCACCATGGAATATGTAAGGACTTTGTAATGACCACTAAACTGAGGTGATTACTATGGCGGGCATGCATTTTAGTTCCCGCTACCAATTTTAGGGATGGTATAAAATTCTTGGGGATTGCTTAATTTTCTTCACAGCCATATGTCATAGTTGATGTAACAATCGCCTTAATAAACCTGTATTTTGTCTTGAATAGGATGGCTTAATCTTTCCAGATGGTTGTCAGTTTGCTGATTTTTTTTTAATTAATTGATTGTAAGTTGCAACTAATTTGACTGCCATGGTATTTGGAAGTATTCATTTGCTATATAGTTCTTGATTTGATGTTATGATTTTTTTATCCAATTTAACATCATTCTTTGTAGTGATCAAAATTTTACTTTTGGGCCATACACTTATGGCACCCAGATAAATGTGACATTATATTTTGACCCTCCCCCCATAAAATTGACAACCCTCCAACTCAACACCAAAATGTCTAAATAACAATTTCCCCTTCCCTTCTCTGAACCACAACCATAACAGCCACTGGAAATATTTTGATGGCAAAAGAAGCAAAAGTGTACTTCAACACTTTCATTACTAATGCCACCTCATATAAGAATAAAGTCATCCCATCATTAACATCTCTCTCTCTCTCTCCTCCTCAACATTAATGAATGCTGTTATGTCAATGATTGATGCAGTTTTGAACTCACTTTCATTAGTGGTTTCCTCAATTTCTTCATCAATAGAAACTTCCTAGTCCACATTTTCGCCACTAATGATGATGTGTCATTTTAGCACTGCTATACATTGTTAGTAAATTCCACACTTTTTACATGTATGTATTTATTTCACCATATAGAAAAAAAAGTTACAAAAAATAGTTATATGCAAAAACAATACAATTTTCAATTTTCAAAAATACAAAGTCAAAATTACAACTTTTAAGATATAAATTACTTTACAAAATTGAACAAAAAAATACAAGTATATAACTTATATAAGAATAAAATATAAAAATATCAGTAAATAAAAAGCCAAGAAATTGAAGCAAAGAAACCCCTACTAATAAAATTGGCAGGGATAGCATTAAAAAGTTTCAAAATACCTTGTGTAAGCAGGTGACAGTAAACTGTCAGAATTATAAATCGATCGTTATAATATTTTGATTTAATACTGTTTTTAAAGTAAGGCTTTTTAATTCGCCGTTTTTTGGTGAAAGGTTCGTAGTTTGGTTTTACTGTTGATGTGTTATTTCTAAGTTTCGTGTCTTGCATACTGCCTTACTGATTAGAAAATTACGTTCTGTGGTTTGCAATTTAGCCCCTGTTTGAATACAAGGCAATAACAGCCCATTGCCAGAATTAACAATCATCGAAGTTGTAATTTTACGAACTTGAATATTATCGGGAAAGGGTGTGGTTTATCACGAACTAATTGCCCACATTCCGGTTTGAAATAACTGACAATGTCCCTAGCGAGAATGTTTAATTCTACCCCATTCAATTAGTCACTGAAGCTATTGCATGACACAGTAATAAATCTATTCACTAAGCCTTTGGAGCTTAGAAGGTCCATGTTCTCAAATTCAGATGAACGGGTCTAAAAGAAAGGTGCGGGGAGCGAGAGGAAGCCCTAAAAATAATTTTTACAAATATAACTTAGCAACAATGCGCAAAATGCATGAAAACGGACACAGTGTACGACATACATGTGCATGTGAAACTAGATGACGACGTTCTGTGTTGAATATTTAATATGTGTGTCGTAATGAAAAGATTTGGTTGTTAATTATGACACACCTAAATTTTACAAGAAAACAAAGTTTTAGGTAATAAAACGTGTTCCTGACAAGACGAAACACTTCAGAAACGTTTGGGGCTGAAACTTAAAGGTTCCTAAACAAGGGGTGCGACTGGGCTGAAAAAAGGGCGCTGCAAATGAAGTGTGTATCACGCCTATAATTGGGAGAAATACTTTTGTGTGCACAAGTTCACAAGTTCACAAGTTCACAAGTTCACAAGTTCGGTTCCAGCCTGGGAGTTTAAGTAGAGCCCTGGTCCGCAACCTGATCCGCAACCTGATCCCCAAATAACATTTTATGGGCCCATAGCCTTCCGAAAATAGGAACATGTAAATAGTCATGTTTCGCCCAATCGGGAAATATGTCCTAAATAGAAGCAGCAAAAGCAGTAGAACTGCAACTGCGATGGGTGACAGTCTTAGCATAAACCTTAGCAATACATATCATGTATACATAAGCAATATTTCAGGTACACAAATTCGCTTCGAGGAATATGTCTTATCCAGGAGGGGGTCCGCGGAAGGAGAACGATTGCAGACCACTGGCGTAGCTAGATGCTTAGCTGTTATACTAATCACAGCCTTAAAGCCAAAACAAACAAACACCCTAAAAAGCAATACATAACGAAACGGAACGCGGTAGAAATATCCGATTTGCCTTTGAATTGCTCGACTGATGCTCTTTTGACTTCGTCTTGCGAAGCCTGCTCTCATGTACCTTCTTGGGTTAGAAATAGACAGAAAGAGCTTTCACTCATATTAACACTGTTTAAATATTAAACAAAGGGAATCGTGCGTCATTGGGGCCCATAAACTAGCGTAAGAAATTTGGGTGGAGCGGGGCTGGCCCATTCCTCTGCTTAAGAGAAGTCTTAGCCGTACAGTTTCGTGATTACGGCATAACCTATACTGACGTTTGAATCTTGATATGAAACGACCTCAGAGCTGGAAGGATCTGAAAATGACAAAAATTTTGAAAGTATGTTAAATTCGGCCTTGAAAAAACACAAAATAAAATTTGCTGCAGTCATGCCACAATCACGTTTCAAGATTGCTTACATAAAGAGTGTAAAGTACATTGTCTGCCCATTCTTAATATAACTCTCGAAGGAATGTTGGCAGGCATGAGTTATGTCTTCCAATTGGGGTGGCGCAGGAACGTGCCAGGTAAAAGGTTTCGTAGTAAATAATTATTGAGGTCGTACTAGTTCATTAGAAAAAGGTAAAAGAACATTTTTACAAGTCCGTCATACCCAGTGCATACTGGGAAAATTCGTGAAAAGCACGTCATAGTATCAAGATGCATAGGGAAACGAAGTGTCTAGTCTAAGTAATAAAATTTTGAAAAATGGGCCAGAGAAGCGGGGTGTGCTAATTGCTCTAGCTTTCTCAAGTGTCACATACCAATGATATTCATTATACCAATATAATTCAATGTTAGTATGATTTCGACGATTAGAAATGAATTCACAAGAGCATTCGACGGGCAACCACCTCCCTTTTCCTGCCAAACAATGGTTAAAACCATCAAGGGTGACGACGTGGCGTCAAAAGCAATAGATAACATCTAAAGCAATAATCAGTCTTAGCATAATACTCCCATCCTCGTAACGTTAGCTGGCGCCATTACAAGCTGGTGTTGGAAGCCACGTCTGTACTGTATAAACACTATTCAAACTCCTGTCATGAATTATAGTACACTTAGCAAATGGTTACAAAACAAGAAAGAGTGTTGTTTTCTTTGACTATTAACAATTGTTGTCCACTTTCCCTCTCGCCTTGGTTGCATCCCTTCTTCGTCACTTTGTAAAAAATATGTACAGCATTCTCAATGTATGACCAATTACTTACGGTAGTAGCTCCAATTAGAAACGCAATCATATCAGTCATGGACGTTACTGTGATGGCCACACCCTAAAAACAAAGAGACATTTAATATCATACACGATTAAAAAAATCTAAAAAGTTGCAGAACAATAACTCAAAAGGTTACGAGCCCTCCTATCTCCTGTTATTATCCTGTGCTTCGGAATAGTTGCTCTAGGAACGTCTAATTCTTACAGAGGAACATGACAGCAAGCAGAATACTGGTTTCCAGATGTCTGTTCTTGCCTAGGCCATGAAACTATACGCAAACACGCATTATAACGGCGACAACTCGGATCTTAACACTTGAACAGAGGACTCTGAAACTACTATAAAAAGGAAGGCAGATACTTATAACTTTATAACTGTTTTTCTTCTGCAAAGACAACAGAACAGAAAGTGGAAACATCCATAAATCAAACAATTAGCGCGAGAGATAAAAATAAAAATTATGGTAAGATATATGTGGAAGTCTAGAAAACGAAATCCAATACAGGCAACTCTGTGAATTGCGTTCAGCCATCGGATTGGATTGAAATGCCCTTATTAACAAGCTGGACTGAAAAAGCTTTTAAGATAGCTAATATATCCGCCATGATATCATTGATAAGTTACTGGAAACATAATTGTTTACAAGACAATGAGCTGAACTGTTTACTTTTCACGAGATTTGTTTATCTTACAGCAGCAGAGGCTGGGAAGATAAATAGCATTGACGTTGTATTTGCATAAAGTGATGCTACCGGTCTGGCCTGCTTCTTTACTCTTTCTTCAAAATGTTAAAATACTTCCCACAGTCCTTTTCACAATGGTCTGCCAAATCAGTCAAAACCTTCATTTTAGGTCGGAAACACTGGCATGGAAACTGCTGTCAACGACATTTTACTAGGATGCTAAATTTTTAGACGTAACCCTCTCATTTTAAGGTTTGTGCTCATACTAAATACCATTTAGTACGTTTCTGAGAACACATACTTATTCTTTACTCTTACAAATGTTTTTGGGATCAGGTGCAGAAACCGGAGAAAGTTTTGAAAATTATAATAGAAAGTATTTCTTAAGCATAAAACAACTTTACAACTTCATATGTGTCGCGTATCCTACATTTTGCATATATTTAGAAGATATTCGGGTTCGATCCCCGGTGTTGACATGCTTTTCTATTTCTCTAGTGTTCATTTCAAAACTAATATTTAGAAGAGTCGTAAATAGCTTTTGCACAAATATAGCACAAGACTTTTCGTTATAATAAGTAAAAGAGGCCTTTGTAGGGAAGGATTGTTGTTCTTTCTCTGTCTATACCATATTAGTAAGTCTTTGTTTTGCGAGTTGGGGAGGGTGAAGAGTTGGAGGGGCTTTTCTCCATCCTGAGCTCCATCCAATAAACTACTTTCACGGCTAACTCGTCAATATTTTGACGCCACGCGTCTGTAACGGTATGAGATGAATATGCAGCGTAACTCATATTGATATCATATACCAAGGCAATATTGACGATTCTGTAATTTAAATATTTTTTTTGTTTACAAAAATTAAAGGGACTTAAATTCTCTATGCTTGCTTTATCCTCGTCGCTATCACTCTACCATATTTAAATCCTGGCTTCTCTCTTTGTAAGGTTTATGTTATTTAAAACTTGATGGACGGATCATTCTCTTCATATATGACGTTAACTGTGACAGCGAGTAGAAGTGAAGCAGACCCTGCTTTGCAGTTTCCTGTGTACACATCGCAGTTCCATGTTGGTGCCGAGACTCGAAAGCCACAACACTCATACATCCATGATTGTTCTTTATTAGTCCTCACTTACTTAAAGAAAGCAAGCCTGTTTGTTGTAACCTTGACTTTAAATTATTTTCCTTACTCATACATTATCTCAGGATTGCATATTGATATAAGATGCAAAGAAATATGACAATTAAAAATGCACTGATCAATCGAAATAAATATAAAATGTATCAATAAAAAGACAGTGTTTCTTGTAGCTAGTGTGCAGCCAACTAAAACAAGATGTCATTGTTTTATGGAACATACACAAGGCTGAACTTGCACCATTGAGACCCAAGTCCTTTGCAATAGCAAAACCAATACTAAAGATAAATAGATCTATGTCTGTTAATTTTTGAACTGTATTATATTACTACAGACTTCATTATCATAATTCTAATTAGCATACACCAAAGGTGGGCAAAAAGGGAAATGGGAAATTATAAGAGCTGCCATGGATGAGTGGATAGTTCACTTGCTCTCTATGCTAGAGGGTACAGGTTCAATTCCCCAAAGGGCCATTGCTGACAACAGGAAGGGCATTCGGTCTTAAAGTGCTTGAAGCTTCAATGAAAGTCATACATATGTATGGGTACTTCTCTAGGCCCTAAAAAGGGGAATGCAAGGCGTTAAAACTGATGAAATTAAAAATAAAATACTTGAACAAGGTTATACTTTCTGGAAAATATATATACCATTGCACATATACCCTCCAAATTGAGATTCCTAGCTAATCTCTTTGTAAGATATGACTGTGGCATCAATAATTTTATACACAATTTTAAATTTTGGTACAAGATTAATCCTGGCATTTAAAGTGTGACAGGATTAAACAAAGTGCATTGATCAGCACAGAGGAGGAGACAGGGGCCAACAGATAGTAGGAGGCCAAGGAGCAGAGTTTTCACTGATGTTTTAAAGTGCAAGTTTGGCCTTTTCCTATATGCCTCCTATGTCACAAGCTGTGAGGCAATACAACATATGACAGCATCTATAAGTCCTGTAGAAATATTTTATCCTAATAAAGCACAGGTGTATTATGGGAGGCACTCGGCTTCTATCATTCCTGGCTTGAATTATTGATTGCTGGGTACAAACTACACCCAGGGGCCTGATGCACAAAAGCCTGACTAGCATTGCAAGCTGCAATGTCATTGGAGATATAAGCTTGCCTTCAAACAGAAAATAGATAATTGTTAACCTGCCAGAGGTGTTTGCAGGAGATGATTCTAACTTATTTGGAAATGAAAAGTTCAAAGAAAGACTTCTCTTAAGTAAGGTTGTTTTGATTTTTATAGGGGGAGGGGTTCTTCTACTTATCTCATGCAACTTCAATAGTAAAAGTAACTATCTGCAACTTTTAATATTTCAGCAAAAAATGTAGACAAAATATAGTTCTTGCGCTTCTCTCCCTTTGGCAGCTGTATTAGAATTTAGTAATAAGGAGGTGAAAAGCAATTACGGATCCCCACAAATACTGCTCAGCATCAAAGGATATACCAAGATAATCATGTATATAATTGGTTTCCATTACTTGGAATTTTTCTTAACCATATTTTGCTGCATAGCCTTTGCCTAAAGTCTCTCTTTTCTACAAAAACTAAAATTCAACAGCTAGGTTTTTACCCTAATAATTCAGAAAGAATTCAGCACTATAGCAACAATTGAGAAAGTAGGCATCACATTCTCAGAAAAGCCATAGGTAGTGGGAAAATATTGATAATATATAATGATCTAATTGTTCCACTCTATACTGGATAATTAGTTGGAGAACCCACGAGTAGCGAAAAGCCCAGCCAGGAGCTTGTGCTACGTTTTCACTCTTGTTTTCCGCAGAAGTAGGGTTTGTTTCTTAAAAAGTAACCTATCCCTAAATGCACTACACTTTCCTTGGTGCTTATGATTTCTTTTATCCCTTGAAATACTTCGATTTAGGTACGGCGCCTACAACTTGAGGAAGAGGCAGAAAAGCGTCGGGTTTTGGAGGACGCTTTGCATGTATTAGCACAAGAACATCACGCTCTAGAGAAATCCCTTCAGATGAAAAAGCAGCAGGTAATGTCCATATATGTGATCTAAATGTTAGTGTGACAATTATCTTGTAAGTAGAGCAAAGGTTTGCGTTTCGACGTAAATGATGCCTCAACTCATTAGCGTTCTTGCCCCGCCAACAGCTACGTTAAACGCAGACATTACAGTGACGTAAGGGAAGCGTCAGTATGTTTGTTGGTTATTTGAGATTTACTCATGGAGTACATAGTAGTCGTGCAACAAATTCTTGGCTTTCCTAGAAGTTTATTGAAATCAAGTTTATTTTGGTTGAGCTCACAGTTTGCCGTACGGTTCTGTTAACTTTTCTCTGCAATGCAATTTTTTGCCTTACTTTAGGAACGGTTCGTATAATTACTTCTAAAAAGGTGACCGTATTTACTACCATCATTGCGTCATAGCCAGCAGTTGGTTTGTGGTTGGGATCGTTGTATTGCTAGTATAATTCCTAAGTGCGAAGATGCATTGAATCAGTCGATGAAGATGTCACCATTATATTTTGGTAATCGTTTCAACCCCCATCTCTTTGACAGCTGGCATATATTAGAACGTTTCCTTTCGTCCAATTTTGAAACAAAATTGCCAATTCAGCGTCAAGAAAAGACTTAACCTGCAATAGCTCTTAAGTAGAAGGTTTTCTAATATTAGAACCACGTGTACGTTTTTGTGTATCAGTGTATGATATTTTGATAGTAAAGCCTAGACTAAAACTTCGATGCATGTCACGAAATATTTCATGGAGATAACATTTGCAAACGATGTTTGTTTATCAGTCATGCAATGACTGTCAATCGACTATTTGGGTAAAGTCGTCGGATCGGAAGGCAATGTTGGCGTAAGTTTGAGATAAGCTTGTTATAAGCAAGATGAACTAGCAAAGCGCTGTTTTTAGACTTGGTTGAGTATAGATAAACGTGTAATAGATGCTTCTAATCGTGTATTTTCAGTGTCGTCTCTAAAATTATATTGAGACAAACCCAATCTGAAAGAGCTAGTCATTGTTCGACCAAAACAAATGTATCAGTGAGAATAGTCGTATTAGCAACCAGCTGCGCGAATCAACTTGTCGCGTGCCAGCTCAGAGTTGTAATAACATGACGAAGGAAAAGACCTCAAAATGCCATTACACCAATTAAACATATAGTTGGTAGTTCTTTTACATTGTTTTCGCATTACGAAGCTAACCACGGTTTGTGTCACGTAAGAAAATCTAGTTTGTTTTGGTTGGTTCATGCGAGCTCAACCTCGTTTTGAAACGCGATTGCGCAATTGTGATAAAGGTCCATGATTTACAGTATACACTTAAAACTCTGACTATGTTTGTTTATTTCTTATGCGTTCTTGAAACATCTTTCAATTAAAATTAGTGACCTCATCGACTTAACGTTTTGTTAATAATGCAAGAATAATATAAATTTCTAAAATTACTGCAATTTCTGAGAAGGAGGGCAAAGAAAAAAACTCAAAAGGGCCATCGTTTTTCCTTTCTTCTTAACAAACAATGATGTTAATCAGGTTTGACTTAGCCAAAGAACGTCAAGGGAAATAAACTTCAACCCTCTTCTACTCTGCCCCCGAGAATCAGAGGCGAGGAAAGACGTTTTGCTAAGTGAGCTACATTCCTCCCAATAATTTTGATACTAATGAGTCTATACACTGTGAGTTTATACACTGACGTCATACGGTTTAATCTCTCTTTCAGTACGAGGGAGACAAAACGTTTAACAAAGTGTTTTGCGTATATTCATAAAGGAAGATTGCAACTTTCTTTAAACCTTGTCCAAGGCCAAAATTTCTTAAAGTACAGCGGAAGCCTTTCGGTGATATGTCATAACAATTGAAAAGTATTTTTTTATGCTTGTTACCAATAACCAGCTTACAATCTAGTGATGACAAAAAATGGATTTCAGGGTTGAGCAAGAGTACTGTAAAAGGCAAAATTTAATGTTGATCTTAGGAGCGCAGAGACTTCTGGTTTAAAAAACTAAAGTTTTCTTAACTTTTAACTGATGAATATGTTTTATCCATTGCTAGTTTATCGGAAGCACGTCTTTGTTACGGCATATTAGTTGCATCTCTAGTCTATCTTTCGTGGTAAAATTTCATGCACTTCTCACCTATACGTGAGTTGGCTATTGGCTTGGTTCTACATACTTAGCTAAAAAACCCTGCGTAATCAGTTGACAATTGCTTTGTCCAATCAGAGTCAAACGCATATACTTTAGGCACAAGACGTACTACGAGTGCTTACATTAGAAAACTTTGCATAGTCCACTGGTCGATCCAGGAATTGATTGTAGACTTGATTTGTATATGTAATTGTTGTAAGTGGCGGTAAACTGTTGAACGAGATATTATCATCTGGTCCTATGATGTAATAATGTAGTGATTCATGGCATTGGTTGTACAACTTTTAATATTGTAACGTCCTATGGTTTTGTCATTGTGCAACAAGCAAGATGCCGATCCAGTGTTGTAACTGACATCTTGATTTTCTACAGGTTTGCTAATACTTTGGAAATGCCGTATATATTCCATCTAATATGTAAATTATTAACTAGTATATATGTTCTATCCATTAAATCAAGGACTTGTAGTTTTATTTAAAAACATAAGTTTACAAGCCTAATCTAAGCAACGTTTAACTAGGTGAATTGGTTGTAGTTAGGTTGACAGTTACTAAAAGGCTGTGGCAGCAACATAATACTTTCTATAACGCTTGGGGGTTTATTAAATTTTTGTTATCCAGAGAGGAGTTAGTTAGAGGGGCCATTAAACAAAGGGGTCACTAATTAGAGTGGACGTTAATTAGGAGAAGGTAAATTAGTGGAGCGTCAATTAAAGAGGGCGTTAGTTGGGGGGGATGTTAACTAAAGCGGGCGCTAATTGCAGGGGAGTTAATTAAAGGGGAAGTTAAATAGAGGGGGCGTTAATTAGAGCGGATGTCAACTAAAAGGGACGTAAATTAGAGCGAAGGTTAATCAGGGGGAGGTAAATTAGCGGAGCGTTAATTAAAGGAGGCGTTAATTGGAGGGGATGACAATTTGAGGGGATGCTGATTACGGGGGTTTAATTAGAGGGAACGTTAAATAGAGGGGGCGTTAATTAGAGCAGACTTCAACTAAAGGGGACGTTGATAGATTTTATAGTCTATTTACACTATAATTAGAAGAATAAACTTGTTCTTCCAACTATGTTTACACTAAAAAAGAATGATGTTTACAAAAAATCCCCAGTATTTCATTAAACGGTTTTATCATATAAAGACAAATATTCTAAGACGAAACCTTGACATGGTTCATCGGTGCGTTGTGAACGTCTCGAGCCTTGAAGCTCAGGTTAAATTTCTTGATCAATGTATACCGTTTAAATGAATTTGCAAAATTGCTGAAACTCATCAAAGCCTTCTTACTCCTCCTTATCATCATCATCATCATCATCATCATCATCATCATCGATTTAAGTCCGTTTTCAAGGTGTGCATGGGGATATACAGTACGCAACTAATTTCGAAGCATTGGTTTGACCATAACGGTCTTGGTTACGTGGTAGCAACGGTTGCAGTATTTTGTAGGAAGTTCCGAGATGAGCTTGTCGTTGCTACCACGTAACCAAGGCCGTTCTAGCGTAGAAGGTTCAGTAGCGTTTATCAATGGCCGACTTCCAATCTTATCTAGACTGTGCTAGGTCCGCTGCAGAATATATGGTTTCACTACGTCATGTGAAGTCTTTTTCGGTCGTCCTCTTCGCTTTGCTCCAGGAATAATCAAGTCTCTATACTTCCCTACCCAATTATCCTGCTCCATTCTCACATTACTGATTTACTCGGGCCTACACAGAAGCCCACTGTCCCCCTTAAGTCTAGTCAAACATTGAGAGAAAGGTTTGCTTTTTTGTAGCATCATTGCGTTACACTTGTAGTCGATGTCTCCTGCAGGGCAAAGAAATTTCACTTTTTCACGTCAACCTTACCAACTAATGCGAAGATTGTTGACGATTTCCACCAGTTTACTAAAATGAAATTGTATTGGCTATATACTCTAGGTAGAGTCAGGTACAGCTATAAGTATAAACGTGTCAGTTTATCCACAGAGTCAGTAAACACAATATGCAAGCTTTATCCCAGGACACAAATGAGCCAGAAAATGTTCATAAACCTCGATTCACTTGCATGACTCCACACAACAAGTCTAAAGCATTCCCTAGCCCTAAACGGAAAGAAACGATGTGAATGCACATGATTTACCTATAACGCAAGAAATAAAATAAGATTATATTTCTGATAAATTATTATTACAAGCCCAGGTGGGCCAAATTCACAACTTACAGTCAAAAAGCACATATATTTATAAGAAAAAGAAGCAAATGTAAGTCAGAAAAAAATATATCAGAATTTCAAAAAGGTTATAAAATGTGAAAACTCGCAGAATTAAAAAGCGATAAACTAACTATAAACAAAACAACAAAAAAATGAAAATACAAGGACAATTTAATCTTGCGACTAAAAGCTACAAAACATAATTTAGTAAAAAAAAAAACTAAACAGAAGCTACAAATGGGAATAAATAATTTAAGGTAAAAAGGGGGGACTCATTTATTTAATATTATTTCTTATACTCGGTATAAAAGTTCTTCTATATCTTTGAGCGGAAAATTTCATTGGGGGCAAAAGGAGGATTTTTGTTGAAACAGACCGAGGGAGGCAAGGTCAAAGGAAGAAAAATTGACTAGGGAAAAGGGAATTTTTCGGGAGGTTATGGAAGACGTTGTTGGCAAAATGCAAAGAAAATTTTGTTCTCCTTTCGTTTAGGATGACTTGATTGGCTTTCCGACAAAAAGAGATATAAAGGACTTTACCTTCATTGAAAATAATTCTTGAGCACTTTCTGAGGACTGCCTCCATCTATCAGACAATCAATTGGAAATATCCGGATGCCAAGCCAGACAGGTATAGTCAAGGATTGGGCGTAAAAATGAAAGGTAAACTCTCAACTAATAGGATTTAGGACAATTTTTAATTTGTTAAGGAGAGAAAGCGTGGTATTTACGAGTTTTAAAATATGGTTAATATGATAATCCCATTTTAAGTCGCTTGAGATGGTAACACTCGGTAATTTCATAGAAGTAACTGACATTTCAGGTACGGCTTAGGGTATTAAGTTTAAATCTAGGGCAGAAGGGCGTATTCTGAATTATCATAAAGGCGTATCTGCAATATTTCACAAACGGCTGACGGTATAGAGTTGAAACTTCCAGGGAACGTTGAGGAGGGTAGAAAAGTAATTCAAAAGACACCATTTTCAAACAAATTGTCAAAAGGGCGTACTTTCAGTACTGAAGAACGGCCAAGGTTACCATGTTAAAACTGTCATAGTGTTGAGAAGAATGCTAAAAAAAAAACTCAATGAAAAACCTGCATCCAGGTTGTTAAAAGGGGGTATTTTCAGTGTCACTAGATTAGTAGGGTATCAAGTTGAAAGTTTCAGGAAATACTAAGAGGAATATTCATGTGACTCAACAGATGCTTCATAAATTTTGGTCGCAAAAACACATGTTTACTATATACAGGGGAAGAATGGGAATACTAAGTGGAAACTTCTAAGGTATGCTCAGGGGAATGTTAAACTAAATCAGACGATACTTTGAGCTTTGATGCTCTAAAAACGGCATTTCTGCAATAACATATTTTCCTTTTAATGAAAAAGGAGATCTTAGTTCTCTTATGACATTTGAAATCTTTATTCTGGACAAAATTATCACAATTTGGCTGTAAAGTTATTTTCAGTTAGTATATATCTCAGATTGTGCAATGTATCCGTTGCCATACTTTTACTTCAGTCCATTACAACACTTCATTCGATAGTGTTTCTACCCATTTGATAATGTCGCAGATTTGACCACATTGGGTTTTCTGTGTCTTGATTTTCCCTAGTTTGGTAAAGTGATGGATATTTTAAGGGGGTTATTAATATATTTTGATTAGGGGAGCCTCTGTTTAAGAAGGAAGGACCTAACTATTTAGGGGGAACTGTAACTAAGTCCCATAAATGCCATTAGTACCTTAGCCACTGCCAAAGGAGAGTTCATCATACTGACAATGAAGTCATAAAGACCTTATAGTCCCCACTACCATGGAGATTACATTGTTAGCTCTTGTAATAAAGGTCACTAATTGCATTGAGTTTTGCTCCCAAAGCTGGCTTAAAAAGACTTGTGGGGTAAATAATAAATAGAGAATGGCATAGTGTCTGCAGAACTTGTTTTAAGTTATAACTGAAGTTTTTACAAAGTGCCTTGACCAGCACATGAAAATGGCATCAAACCACAGAAGGACTAATGTATTTTCGGATTTAAACCCTTACATTTTCTTCATTAGGGCTCAGGAAATCCTTTAGAGATGTCTCAGCAAAATATGGCTGTGGTTTAAGTAGGATTAAAGATTTTTTTGTTCACCAGGGTTTTCACATGTACAAAATCTTGACACTTTGATTAAGACCCTATTTACAAGGGTATGGATCCAAATAGATCCTACCCCGTATTTAAACACCCTAGAAAAGGGATCAGATCCATCTGGATCCAGAATTCTGCATGCTAATCCAATCAGCAAGTCAATGGTTTGTTGTATTATGATACCAGCTACGATAAGTTGCAACATTGAAATATGAGGAGGAAGTAGGAGATTGTGAATACTGTGTCAATACAAGAAAAAAAAAGAAGTTGACTAGAACTAATATCAAGTTCATCTCTTAGTGGTTGTTTTTTGCCTCATTTTCAATCAGTACCAGTTTGGATCCGATCCCTAGCGTTTACATGAGACCTCTTTGGGTACATATCCAAACTGGCCCACTTTTATAAGTGGACCCAAACTGGTACAGATGGCAGATCTAACAAATTCGGATCCTCCAGGTTGTGTGTAAATGCAAGGCTGGTCAGTACCAGTTCTGTTATGGATCCATTTGCATCTGTACCCATGTAAACAGGGTCTAAGGCTTTGTGCTAGTTTGTTTGCCTTTAGAGGGAGTATCTAAAGAAGAGATTATCTTGGTTTTCCCAGTTTAGGTATAGCGTTAATGTGGGAGGGGCATTGAAAAGAATGTTTTAAAAATAGTATTGTAGATTGTTTTATCTGGCTTTTGCCAGTCTTACTCCATGTAAGGTATTATGTGTCACTTCAGAAGATGCAATCACGTTCTGGAAGTATTTTATTTGTGTAATGCAATGTCCCAACATAAGCAATTCAGTCCCTCTGAACAGTGCAGATGCAGACATGATTACAATGGTAACATGTCCTTAGCTGTATCCATTAACGCCATTTCTATATGCGCAGTTGTAACCTTCTTTCTGCTGCGAAAAAGGGGCTGGTCCAATACAACTATCAGGGTTTAGATTTCCGACCACATCCCTTACTACATCCAAGGAGCGGTTTATAACGACACTGACCTAAAAATCAGCCTTGCAGACGTAGCTGTCGAATCTTGCCTCAGCTTCCTTTCAAGAGGCATAATACGCTTCCCCTGAAATACCCTTAGATTCACTATCTTGCATGGTCCTTACATCACCTTGCACATTGTCAACAACGTTTGACCTTCCGTTACAGACTTTTATAACAATAAGAAAATTTACATGTACCTGCATCAACACTTAAATAAACTTATAAAATGGACAGTTTAGAACAACAGAAGGTAGGCTTCACTATTGCACACTTTTCAGGAAGACTTTTCAGGAGTACATCGCATGACAATGCATCAGGTATATTACTGGATTCCCGTAGTTTCATGGATTTGCGTGTGCAAGATCCAGCCGCTTGTCAGCTATGTCAGCAGATCTGACATAGTTACTGTAGTTAAAAGAACATGTTTTAACTTTAAAAGGCACGCAACGTCTTCTTTGTCTAATACCTCAATCTCCGCATTTGCTGTTGTTGCTGGTAAACCGAGTAAACGATCAGTAGATAAATTAAGACCAGAAATGAGACAACTTTAACACCAAGTTTAGATTCTTTGTTTGTGTGCAAGCCATTTACCTAAAATATCAAGATATAAGAAGCCATGATTTGGTAACATTAAATTCCTGAAAAGGGGGTTTAAACGTTCATGTTTTGGAATGAAAATCAGTAGCTGACAAACTGCTAATGCCTCGGGAAAAACATGCATTTTTCGTTCATATTGGCGTCATGCAAGGCAATTACCATACATAATTTCAAGGATAAAGTCATGTATGCAATTGTTTATTAAAGTAGTGAGATTTTTTTTATCCAAGACGTCCTATAATAGAAGATGACAAACATCATGTATCTCTATTCACGTTCGATCTTTTAAAGATGAAAATCGTGCTAGAGCGGAGTGTTCTTTTTACAAAAAGAATTTCCATATGCCAAACAGCACGTCTGAGTCTTACCTATATCATTATCAGCAGTTGATTCGGGACAAAATTTAGATTCCTAAATAAAAATGATAAATTTAAAATCTAATTATGTTATGCCTTCGATGTCGGTTTGCCTCTCCTCGGATTTTCAGCCCTCGCATTATCTTTTGTATTCATCGCTCAACCACTCCTGTCAACGTATAAAACTGTACAAGATTATATGCCTAAAAACCCGCATTAAACTATATTACTGGGGCATACATCAGCCTCCTGTCTTGTGGTCAGCACAAATTTAAGAGTATTTTGGATATACCCAGCAAAAGTGAGGCTGATGGTGCAGAATGTCTGGGAATGCGTAAAGAAATACAGAGCAGACGCAAAACTAGGTGAGTAGTAATTACATGGTCAGTTCTTCCTTATTAACAACTAGTTCGAAGTTCAGTTTTGGAAAGACTCAAGAGAAATAGAAAATATATCGCCGCAGGATTTCGAGATACTTGACCCACGCTTTCGCAGCTTGTGCTCTACCAAACTAAACCAGGTAACCCCCGATGTTCACGTACTCGAAGTTAAAGTTCGAATTATTTAAACGATTTGAAAAATCTTCGTAAATATTGCATTGGTAATACTGTTTTTGAGATGTTTACAAGTTACGGATTGCGAGTCGGTGATTTATAGGGTAGATATAATACAGCAGCCGCGGTAGTAAGGTTTTGGCGGCTATCTAATCCCAAGTGCCCATAGGCTTAATGATGCACTTCAGAGCAAAATTTTAAATATGCAACTTTTTTATGCACTTAGTGCTTTGTAAAGAGGAAGGGCAATGATCATACGTGTATGGAATAGGGGTACGCAATACCCAACGGAGAGATAAAAGGCACACTTCTATATGATCCCAGACATTGACTTCTGGGGCCCTCAAATGGACCAAATATTTAAAGGTGCTGTGACACTGGGTTTCTCTACCCCTACTTGTATATTACCCCTTACCGCTAATATGATTTGCATGTAAAAATCGGATTCTTTCCTCTCCATCAATATATTGCAAGTACAATGTGCTTTTGAATGTTCAAAAGGAGTCCTAACGTTTGTCAATAAATTTGTCAACAAATTCTATTTTACTAGAGAATCTCACTTGCCCCTTTGGTATACCTTGGACGCCCTTGTACCACTTGTCTTAATTATACCTCCCTTAGAATCTCAAATGCCCGCCGAGGGGGTCCCTTGACCTCCGTTGAGTAACACTGCTGTAGAAGACACAAGAGCAGTACAAAAGTTCAGTAGGAAAGGTTTACAGTGTAACAACTGGCCCGACCCAAATATCGTGTAGTCTATAGAGTACAATTCCATCGCCAAGGATATCACTATCATTATTTAAGAGTTTTGAAGTCTCCTTCCTTCCTAAAATTTTCCACTAATTTTACTCCAAAACATCACTAAAAGGAATTATAAACGAAATGTACATCACTGAAACTTTTCCTAACGTTACAGCTCTTCATGTGTTATTTGACACGTTTAGTCACTAACTGGGACGGAGAACGATCGTTTTCTGTACTGTACATAAAACATGGTAAGAAGTACTTCCGCTCAGCCTTCTAGCTAACGCGCGTGTCTGCACGACCCCTTGTAAGAATAGACAGTGGTATAGTCAGACGTTTGCACCACGCCTTTATTCATAAAATTTTAGGGTAGCAGAGTTATATTAACGTGTGTATTTTGAATATACTTGAGTTATTTTGAATAAATTGGCAGCTTATTCTTGTTGCCTTTTCTCATATTGCTTGCAATATGTATGTATGTATGTATGTATGTATGTATGTATGTATGTATGTATGTATGTATTTCGTTATATAGAAGAAAAATAGTTACAATAATAAAAAAAATAATAATAAGTGAAAATTACAATTTTAAAGATATTAATTACTTTACAAAATTGAACGAAAAAATGTAAGTCACTTTAAAGAATAAAATACAAAATATCAGTGATGAAAAACAAAGAAATTGTGCTCAATAAACCCCTACTGATAAAGTTAGCAGAGATAGCATTAAAAAGGTTCAGAAGACCTTGTTTCGATAATGGTCCCATTATAGAGGTATTAACAAAATTGTGCTCAAAAATGAAAAGAGGAACTAAGGTCGTCAGGCTCATTTGGGGATTTCTTTACTTACTCTGATGTACCCAGCAGGGGGCACTAAAAGTAATGATATCAATTTTCTTCTTATTGCTGGAATGTTTTTAAAAAAACCGATAGCATTCTGTACTCCAGCAAATCTGTAATACAATGTCCTTCCACTTTAAACATATTTCAACTGATGCTGTACTAGGTCAGGTTTTTAGATCAGAACCCAAAATAGTTTACTGTATACCCAAAACATTAACTTTTAGAGACAATTAGTAGGCTACAAGGTAGAATGCTTCTGACTGAAAGCAATGCAAGGGGTTGCAGAAATTGTACAATAAGAGATGCAAGGCTTGTCTCAATATTGTTGAAAAGGATATTTTCAATGCAATGAATGTTCCCTTTGGAATTAGTTACAAGTTACACTGCAACTCTTCCAACTTTATTTACTTAATTTGGTGTCCGGTTTGTCAAAAGGATTTTGTTGGGGAAACAACCGCACCATAGCCCTATTGCTGGAAAAAATTATAATGACAACTATTTACCAGCATAAGGCCAGAGGGGGAAATGCATCCTTTCTGAGGGGAGTAAATGAGCATTTCCTGACCTTTGGGTATCAGGGATTGGAAGAGGATGTGGATGTTACTCTAATAGATAAGAAAGATCCTCAGGATCCAAAGTGGAGAGAAAGATTTTAGATCAACACACTTAATACTATGCCCCCTTTGGTCTTAACATTGACGTTAGTGTTTAGTCTTCCATTCTTGAGGTTACCATAGCTTACATCTTCACTATCTATTGACACTTGCAATTATGTAATTTTAAAACTATTTTAATATAGAAGGATGGTTAAGAACTTACTTCTTTGTTAAATTCACAATATATAGTTAGATTTTTTACACAAGAATTTGTTGAGTTTAAATACAGAGACCTGTAATACAAAGGTATTGATTAGGCTAAATGCAAAATGTAAACATAGAGAATTCTGCTTCATGTTTTCCTATATTCATAAAGCAATGGATTAAATGTTCAAACCACTGCACAGTGGGCCCAGATTGAGAAATATCGGGAAAAATCTATTTCATGGCCAAAAATTTGTCTTTGAAAATGGTTGAGGGCTCGTTAGAAGCGAAATCTTAAGGCCTTTCAGGGCAAATGGTAAATCAAAAGAATCTGCCGATAACCCCTTCTGAGTAACAACTTTGGTTCCCCAGGTACAAATTCCTTACTTACCTACACAATTAGAGGAGGAATAATCAATCTAAAACATAATAAAAGAAATAATAATATTTAATAATTAAAGTGCAAACAAAGAATTAAACCATAAATGGTAGAGGGTTGGGAGAAATACTTTTCTTCTCCCAGTTAATAGCGGATTTAATTCTAGTTAAACATTCCTAGTCATTTTTAAGCTCTGGCTCAACAGAGGCTGATCCAGATCCAGGCGTAGGTTTTTCCTCTGAAGGTGTAATTCAAAATTTATTATCCTTTAACACCACAAAATTGCACTACAGTATCTTCTATAGTACAATTAAGTGTGAAAACAAAGATCGTCCCGTCCATTTCATTTTTACACACACACACACACACACACACACTACCATTTTAAAAGTTTACTTGCGATTTTCCCACTATGTCATTTTATTATAACCCCCCTCCCCAAGTTAAAAATATCTAGAAAAATATTCACCCCCTACTCATTCGACCCTCCCCTACAATAAGGCACAAAAGAGTATGTAATCAATAAAGAATCAGCAACACACTGTCACACACACATGTATATTCATTCACTCACGTGAGCATTTGCTCACTAACATATTCATCCACTCACTCACTCACGTTCCCACTCACTCACTCACTCACTCACTCACTCACTTTTATTTAGTTATTTGTTCAGTATCTCAGTCACTCTTTATGATGAGCTGCAACTGTCCAAGATGTTATGCTTACTGCTATTTCTCTTCTGAAGCAATATCATGGTCTGTCTTATGTACATTCTTATTCCTCCAAATACTCGGTGGCTATTTGTTTGGAGCACAAATCACATCAATCGGTCAAGGCAACCATCCCATTTAACAAATAACAAATGAAGAAAAAACTCACAGGCATCAAACAAGATACAAATCAGTCGATCAATGAGGCAACCAGTTTGTTAAAAACGGGATAAATCAAACAGATATTCTGGGAATTAATCTTCAATAAATCAAACAAGCTATGAATTCAATCAATTCTACTACATTTTTTCCATAATAACTCATCTATCTCTTTTAATTATTATTTGTTTAAATGATACTGACTAATGAGAGTTAAATTTAGGATCAACAAGACAATATTAATCATGTATTTTGTTTGTAATGCAGATCGTGGTTAAATATATATGTCTCCCATCACGTTGTGCGGTCTAGTTTAAGCAAGTAACAAAGAACATAAAGGTTATTAGGTATTTATGAGAAGAAATGATTACTAACCATACAATTTTTACAGCATTTTTCGGTACTACACTGAGCTCCCTTGTGAAGCTTGCAAAGCCTCCCATCACAGCAAGGATTATTTTTGATGCAATCCTAACAAGGAAAAAAGGATAACATAGATGTATAGAAAATATGATAATATAGATGTATAGAAAATATGATAATATAGATGTATAGGGTAATCAGTCAACTAAACGTAAACGAGTTTTAGAGACTAATGGAAACAAAAGGAAACCTTAACAGCGTTTGCACATTCGAAGATTTTAAGTCACATTTTGGTTTTACTGGAACTACATATATTTGGGTTGGCGGCCTACTTTTCCTCTCTCTTAATTAGGACGTTTGCACATCCGAAGATTATAAATTACTTTTCGGTTTTCCTGAAACTTTAGGGAGACTCTATTTTTCTCTCCCATTTTTACGGACTTTGTATAATCAGAACTAAAAGCAACTTAATAGCAATCGTCAAACTAAGTTTAACAAGCTTTAGAGACAAACGGAAACATAAATCAAGCCTTCTCACTTCCGAAGTTTACAACTCACTTTTTGGTTTTGATTGTTGTTTGGATCGTGTGTTTCTTTTTTATTCCCCCTTGATAGGGACTTTGGATAGTCAGAGCTGTAAACAACTTTATAATGATCGTCATACTGGACGTGAACAAGTTTTAGGGATGTACGGAAACAAGTCAACTTATAAACCGTTGCTACTTCTAAAGATTATAAATCATTTTCCGCTTTCTAGTAAATTTGAAGCACTTTGGATCGTGGCTCCCTTTTCAATCTCCCTTAATTAACACTTTTGAAAATCAATGCTATAATCATCTTTATAGGAATCTTCCAACTTAATTTGAACAAGTTCTAGGGACAAAACCTTAACTTGTTCTCACTTCCGAATATGATAAATCCCTTTCTGGTTTCTATGGAAGTTTAATCATTTTGGTTTGAGCTTAACTTTTTTTATACTTAATTAGCACTTTGCTAATCAGAGCTATAAACAATTTAATAGTAATCACCCTAGTAATCAAGTTTTTAACTTCATAAAGACTACGCATTCCTCTCTGATTCCTATTAAATTGCAAACATTTTGGATGGTGGCTCCGTTCACGTCGCGCTTCTTTTAACTTCGGATAACCATAGATAACATCAACTTTATTGTAATAATCCAGCTTAAAAAGGTTTGAGAGAAACAAAACTTAAATCCTAACACTTGTACATCACCTTTTGGTTTGCATACATCTGGCAACGTTTTATGTTGAATCTCCACTTCATGTTAATACTGCTTTTATCAGCTTTATTATTATTCAATAACTTGAAAAAAAGTGCAGCCATTTTTTGGTACGAAAAACCAGCACAATGAAAAGTGAAGTCTTCACACTTGTACGTTCTAAGTTCAAATGAAATTCCAGTACTATTTTCTGTTGTAGAATGCTTTTGTCTATGCTGTTGTCGATGCATGCTTTTGTCAACGCCTTAGTCAATGCTTTTGTCAATGCTGTTGTCAATGCCTTTGTCAATGCTTTTGTCAATGCAGTTGTCAATGCTGTTGTCAATGCTGTTGTCGATGCATGCTGTTGTCAATGCTGTTGTCGATGCATGCTGTTGTCAATGCTGTTGTCGATGCATTTGTTTGTCAATGCTGTTGTCAATGCTGTTGTCGATGCATGCTTATGAAGTGTTAAGTCGAACCAGAGGGTATATTCAACAGTTTGATTTATGTGTTTGTGTTCTTGCATTGAGTTCTAAATATAATTGGTTGTCAAGCCCACTGCCCTTAAGTTCAACTTTGTATTTGGGTGCAACATTTGAAATGTTCCTAACCTGACTTAACGTTAAAGAATTTACTAGATCTTATACATATGTATAGTAGAAATCTTCCTTCCAGAAAACTGATACTATATATATAATTAGAAATGAAACAGAAAAAGAAACAGACACATTTTAAATTGAATTCTTTCAAAGAATTTCTTCAGAGCAGCTGGAAAACTGAACTACATTCCATATGTACTTTGAAAAATATTGTAAACAAGGCCGTTAAAAATAGCCTTTATTGTTGGATGTTTATTTTTTACTGTAAAATATGAAACTGTAAACTCACATAATCCATATTTATGGCATTGGGAGAAAACTACTTCATTCTAGTATGTGTAAAACTGCTTAGGGTAAAATGTGTGCTATGTGTACAAACTTCCAAGCACTAATTTATTGTAATGAAAGCACCTCTTATGAGTGAATTATGAAATTGGAATTTGGATTTGATCAATGGTATTGACCCAAATTACATAGCAAGAAGAAATAAAAATAGATTTGCTGCAGACTAATTTGAGTTAAGATGAACACACAGCCTACATTTCATTGGAAGTCAGCCATTAGTATGGCATGTCTAACCCATGTAAGCGTGAAAAAACTGATGTTAAATCGAGAATGAGTATGATAATTCTTAGAGATTAGAGCACTTATTAGTTGCTGTAGAAAAAGTGTATATACATTTGTTTATTACTTCAATGTACATGGGAAACTCTTTGTTCTAGCCCAATAAAAACTTGTAATTGTTGAAACATTTTCTTTTTGAAGGAATAACAATCAATAAATAAGTAAAGCACTTTCCTACTCATCTCCTGTAAGAATGGTTCTTTCTCCTCTAGGACAATTTCCATGTCAATTCTTAAGTATGTATTCTTACATATGACTGTGGTGGACTATTCATTGTAAATTAGTAAATAAAGTCTGTTAAATATTAAGAAACTATAATAAAAGTTACAGTAAATAATCAGACATTACAAAAGTGTTCTTTTGCCAAGTATATGTATGTGTTACATTTATTTTCCGTAAATGCCATGTAGCTCAAGATGTGTGATTTGATAAAGGTTTCTGCACTGAGTGCTCTGATTTTCATTCATATTGTGATGGGGGTATATATGATATGAAAAGAATTTTTAAGTTGTTGTGGCCTTGTGCTGCTTTATAGAGGCTAAATTATTGCTCAAGCCCTTCTCATTTCTTACATGCATTTGATACATTAATGTACTTTGAGGAGGCCATATTGTAGCATATTCTGAATAAAGGATCTTATAATAGCAATAATAAGTTGCCCCATAGAAGGATGTGGTGGAACTGATCAATGGTATATAATTATAATACACTTTCATGTGACCAAACAATTTAAATACGCGTAAAGTATGTAGCTTTAGACCCTGTTTAGACACGTACGGATCCAAACTGATACGGATCCAAATGCATCCGATGCCGTCTAACCACCTTAGAAGGGGTATCAGATTCCCAAATGGATCTGATCCCCCTTATACTATCCGAATGTCCAGAACCCTGCACGCCAATCCAATTAGCAAATCAAAGGTTCCTTGTATTGTAATACCAGCTGCGATTAGTTGCAGTGTTGAAATATGAGCAATAGGAGGTTATGAATAACGTGTCAATACTGGGACAAAAATAAAATAAAAAGAATAAAAATCACGTCAGCTTTACCTCGTAGTGGTAGTGTTCGCCTCATTTTCAATCCGTACCAGTTTGGATTCGATCTCAAGAGTTTACACGATATCTCTTCGCGTACGGATCTAAACTGGTCCATTTTTATAGGTGGACCCAAACTAGTACGTTAAGCAGATCCAAACGACTTCGGACCCACCAGGTCCCATGTAAACGCAAGGCCGATTCGTACCAGTAACCAAATGGATCCGTACCCGTGTAAACAGGGTCTTAGTCGACCGAAGACCAAAGTTCAGGTACATCTATGGTAACAAAGTAGAGTTGACGTGTGATCCTTATGGTTTACTTGGCAAACACTACAAATAGGGTACTAAAGTGATGAGTCATGTAGCAATTTTTAAAGGACACTATTACATCACTGAAGTAATACAACAATCAAACACCAGCACGGACTACTTGAATACTTGAATACTTCAAGTAGTCCGTGACACCAGTGAACAAAATATTGCATTCGAGAGTTATTCCAACTGCGACCAAAATTATACACAGTAAGTTTTGTTGATTTCTTAAAAATACAATTAGGCGCAGATAGCAAACTTTTCGTAGGCATAGTTAAAACGTTCGGAAGAGTGAAGCTTGATTTCTTTCATAATATTATTTTCAAATATGAAGAAAATATCTATCTCAACGAGAAAAATACAACAAGAACAAACTTTCGTCGAACTTTTAGGTTCATTAAATTTCACGGTACTCTATTAAATCACTATCGATGAAGAGAAAATGATGGAATGCCTGGAGATAAATGCTTAAAATGGTTTATTACTGCTATGAAACTGCCCGCTTAGGCAGAAACGACAAACTACAATTATATAGCTCCCTTTGCTTCTTAAACATGATATGCTGGATTTGATATTTCAACTTTCCAATTTCAGAATGGACTTTACTTCTGATTTCACCTAATATGTCATACAAAATCGGCTCTCATTTCCACTTTTTGGAAAATTAAGATTTTCCCTCTGAACTCCAAACTCTTCATTCCACTTTTGGAACTAATTATCTTCTGATGACCCCAGAGTTGATTATTTTATTCCCTCATACAAGAATATTTTCAAAACCTGTGCATGAATAGCATTTTAATGTTATCTATATTGACGTCATGATATAAGAGTTGGCAGGAAGAGATGAACATATACTAAACGGAAAGGTACATGCAGCCAGTCACATCTATCAGGGGGGAGGGGGGCAAAGACCTACCAATGAGGAAATTAATTGGCACGTCGACGCCGATCGTTCCGATTCCAATCATCTTGCCGTCGTCGTCCGGAATCGGGAACTTCGTCAACAGCAGGGCGCTGTCACCGAACTCGATGACCCGCTCCTCGTCGCGTCTCCCCCCGATGCCGTCCGCCGTGGCCGCGCGGTCCTCGGCTTCGATCGCAGTTGCCAGGGCCGGGGAAACCAGCTCGCGCACTTTCCGTCCGATCACCTGCTCCGCTGGCGCGCCGTAGTAGTGGGTCGCGGCCGGGCTGAACACGGAGTATCTCCCCTCGAGGTCCTTGATCGAGATCGGGGTCGGCGAGTGCTCGACGAAAGCCTTGAACAGCGCTTCGCTCGCACGTTGCGCGGCCTCGGCGCGCTTTCGCTCGGTCAGGTCGGTGTCGATGGTACCGACGCCGATAATCTTGCCGTCCGCACTGTGAACCGGAAACTTTGTGGTCAAGAGCTGGTGCAGGCTGCCATTCGCATAGGGCGACTCGACTTCGTTCTCCTGTATGCGGCCCGTGTCCAAGACCAGTCGATCAAGCGCCATGAAACGCTCGGCGTAGGCCTGCGGAAGAATCTCGTCAGTGGTCCGCCCGATAGCCTCGGATGCGGAGACGCCATAGGATTTCTCGAAGCGGCGGTTGACCATTCGGAACCGCCCGTCGGGGTCTTTCAAGTAGATCGCGCTGGGAGAATTGTCGACGACGCTTCTGAGCCGCTGCTCGGTTTCTTTCTGCGCTGCCTCGGCGCGCTTCCGCTCCGTTATGTCCGTGTTGATGCCACAGATTCCGACGATCTCACCTTGCTCGTCGAATACCGGGGTCTTCACGATCCAGGTGTCGTGCATCAGGCCGTCTTGGTGGATGAATGCGGTCTCCCACTCCACCACTTCCCCGCCTCGCAGCACCTCCGCGTCTCGGACATCCATCCCCGCCGCGGCCTCCTCGGGATAGAGTTCCTTGTAGGTTTTGTTCCGGGCCTCCGCTTGAGACGGGCCGTACCATTCGGTGCAGCGCTGGTTGATCAGCAGATAGCGGCCGTCGAGATCCTTCAGATAGATCGCCGAGGGTGAGTTCTCGACCACCGCCTTGAACCTGGCTTCGCTCTCGCGCAGGGCCTGTTCGGCCAGCTTGTGCTCGGTGATATGGAGAACGATGCCGTTCCATAGGATGGTGCCACCTTCGAGCCTGCGTGGGATCGAGGAGCCCCGGAACCAGCCGGTTTCGCCCGAGAGGCTCACCATCCGGCCTTCCCACTGCCAGGGCTCGAGTGTCTCGTGTGATTTCCAGATCGACTCTTCCAACCCAGGTCGGTCGCCGGGGTGGACGACCGCGAACCAGGTGTTGGCGTCACTGACGACCTTTGCCGGGTCGAGACCGAGCATCGTCGTGATCTTCGGACTGACGTAGGGGAACGACATGCGTCCCTCTGCAATACTTGATACAGGTAAAACATCAATCAGGAAACTAAGATTAGGACAATGATGCATGTAACTGCAGGATGTCTCAAGATCTAAACTGTATATAGTGTGTTGACAATAGTATCATGCAGTGCCTCTAGCTAAGTGATATTAAAGGCCTATTAAAAAGCTGCAAATTTAATGCACAATTCAGACAATTTGCAGAGGTACTCTTAGCAAGGTATTGGCAAAACATGAGGCAGTATGGACTTCACTGTATTTAAGTAACAAAATCAAGAATTAAATTCTATTTCAGGCAGTACTTCTATAAAACGTAACTATCCAAATATGTCTTTTCCTTGTTTTTGTCCTAAAATTCTTTTAAAACACCCTAGCCGTGCATTTTACGTTATCCATATTCATATAAAAATTGACCGCTCCTAGATATCAATCAGAATGCTTGCTATGAACCAATCACTTGGCTCAAAATCATCTTTTGCCAGAATTTTACAAGCTATCCCAAAAGTCAGGTATTTATACACAGCAATCAGAGGGAATGGTACACATAAGCGTGAAGTAAAGCAAGCTAAAATGATGTTAAATAACTTTGGTTCAGCTTGGAATTTTTTACATGGCTACTATGTCACCCAAGCAACCAAATGCCTTGTTAATGCTAGTGGTGACCATGATTAAGATCACTGAAGATGAGTCTCTCAAAAGTTTCTGTGCATTTGCTGCCAAGAATTTAACTGTTGGTCGTAAAGAAAAACATTTCTTCAATTACTTGTTTCAATAGACGCCCCCTACTAATTAATTTTTCAAAAATTTTTCAACCAGGACATTCTTATTTCAATACAGTCACGAGCAGGTGGATGAGGGGAATGTTATTAAAATCTTGGAAGCCATATAGGAGACTGCCATGACTTCGAATAACTGACTATTGTTTTGTGTTGTGTTACCTTCCGTTTAGGGAGTTGCAGTTGATTCTAAACATCGCTTCTTGACTTCATTTTGGTCATTTTCCACACACACCCCTGCTATTCCAACCCCCCGGTTTATTAAGTTTTTGGGTTTTCCCAACCCCCTGTCTATTAGGCACCCAAGAGTATGCACATCAGGAACTACCTGTCATAGAGAAGAGATGTACACACCCTTCTTCATTCTTTTGTTACTAAATTTCCAAGCCGAGCTTAAGAGTAGGTCTAATCCCCATTCTCCCTTTAAATCATATATGGGTTTTAAAGAGAATAACAGCAGATACAACAATTTATTGAGACTCATGCTTTCCCTACTGAAGCCTTTCTGACAGGCACATTTTGCAAATATTTCTCTGGCTTTTTGAATTGACCATTATTTTCAAAAGGGGG
Organism: Alatinidae sp. Z8VKAUB7J3; assembly: GCA_010016025.2. Taxonomy (NCBI): domain Eukaryota; kingdom Metazoa; phylum Cnidaria; class Cubozoa; order Carybdeida; family Alatinidae; species Alatinidae sp. Z8VKAUB7J3. Next base: position 60,723,469 of record JAAAKM020073195.1, read on the forward strand.
CAGAACACTGGGATCCGTCAATACTCATAACTTAGCAGTATCCTATTTTGAGTATGAGTTCCTACCATCTAGACTGCAGACTATTCTGAAAACGTTAAATTAAAATTTTACATATTCATGAAAACTATGCAAGTCTTTGATCCACACAACACTTCCCGTTATAAAATTTGCAGCAGTCGCCGAAACCGTTGAAGGCTTTGGTGTGAACGAAATATATTGCTAACTATAATTTTTAAAGTTTGCTTGTTCTTACATATGTCCTCACGTTCCATACTGCTGCTCTCAAGTGATTCATGTGAGGATTTTGTATGATGACGACCTGACATACTATAAATCCTCGTCTGAATAACAATACTACTAACAATACAGTCAGTCCTGTTTAAGTCGTTGGTTGTATGATCCGTTTCATTCAAGATGACTCTAACTCGACTTGGAAAAACTAATTTATTAGTTGCCCGTTGCCTGCCCCTCCGTGGTTTTATAGAGGTCACATCTTGATCTAGCTGGCCCTTGTCTCCCAAGGCAGCTCTTCCGCCCGAAACAGATTTAGTGTTCAGCAAAAAGTGAACAGAAATTAGGGGAATATCACACTTTATGTCTTTTACTCCTTTTTATCCATTTAAATTTTATTTAAAGGCCAAAAAGACTTAGAAGTTATTCAACCACCCACATAAATAATGCATTTTACATTTTTGGCTTAGATCGAGAAAAAAGAGTGGAAATGTTCTAATGTTACTCTTCAAAGGTGTCGTAGGAAATAATTATAGTCTAAATGGAAATTTAGAAGGCAGAGTATTATTATTGTTTAGTTTTACTGGTTGTTGCATAGTTAAAATGTTTTCAGTGTTCATGAAGCCTTTTGTTAAATTACTAATCCTAATTCGTTCCCTTGTGAATGATCACAATGTGACAAAAACATAATGTGACCTAGGTAAGCAGAGAAGATTGTTTGCCACCATTATTGAAAATTGTAAAATTAATGGCATCTGGGATACCTGGCAAATAATAGCTATGGAAAGTACCAAGAGATAAAAAAGGGTAACTAGGTTAAAAATTAATTTGTACCCAAACATTTCATGAATGTATACGAAAACCAAGAAAAAAGCCATTAATATAAACCATATGTATGAAAGGTACTTCACACTAAACATAAAGGTAGCTATTGTAGTGACATCTGATGCTTGAGTGTTCTGGGTTATCCAAACTGATTTATAATAATACTTAAATATCAATTCATGACTGATTCATACAGAATCTAATTGAGGACTCTCCTGCGCCATGAGAAACTGTCAAAGTGTCAGCGGACTTGGTAGTCTTGCGACGTATGTCATTCTTTGATATTGATAATGTTTGCTTAGATTAAGGAACAAGCAAAGTATACAAAAGAGCAAAACCGTTTTAATAGTTTAGATTAGCTAGTTTCTAATATCTTGTGTGAGGTGGTGGAGTAACACTTTGCCTTACGTAAGTTGGAAGTTCACTCGAAGCTCCTCACTATGCCCTTGGACTGTCGATATAATCTGTCTGAATCACTAATCATCTAGAATGTAGAGTAATCCATTTGATTACATTTCTTCATAATTGTTAGATTACTATTACTGTTAATCATCCCATGTATTGCTTCACATAATTGTTAGATTATTGTTACCCGATAAAAAGTTATAGTGTGTCAAAGGGCCGCGGGCCTAATAGCCCCCCCCCCCCCCATGTATGAGAAGAGCCAAAAAGCCCATGTAAGGTAGGGTTAAAAGCCTACTGAATATGCAATACATATGTTAAAAAACAGTTAACTGAACAAGCTGTTATCAAGAATTGATACTATAGAATGTTCGGTGACAATTATGACGACGTAAGCGTAAATTTTAAATATATTTTAATTTTTTTAAATCAAATTAAACAAAGTGAATAAGAACAGATACTATGACGTGAAGTGCAAAACGTTGTCCCTCGAATCTAACGCTATACAAAAAGCCCATGAAAACTGGCTCAAAATAAGAATTGTTAGATTGTGCCTATCCTGTTTCCTGCACAATAGAAGATGTTTGAAAAGTTTTGGTCAACAATACGTTATAGACATACCTTCACTTTCGAGATCTAGAAGAAAGATAAAAGTAAATTTTCTTAGAACTATCTAATATGTTGTAATATTGTTACAAAGGAGTATGTTCCAATGCTTGAAAATAACAAAAGAGAAATAAATATTAAGGAGAAAAACTTTCTGCACTTACAAGATTCTAAGCTAAAAGCCCAGAATTGTCTCATTTAACCCTACCTTACATGGGCTTTTTGGCTCCTCTCATACATGAGGGCGGGCTAGTAGGCCCGCGGTACTTTGACACACTATAACTTTATATCGGCCAATGCTATTACAAAGATATTTAGCACGTTTATAGTTTAACTCTTTTTCAACAAATTGAAAAAAAAAATTACTTTAGTGTGAATGACATCATCTATAGCTATGAAATGTTGCACAATTTTCAACAATTTCAAAAATTTTCTAAAAAGGCCTTAAAACATACTTTTTGAATTAAATTTTGAATTTTTAAGGGCTTTTAGTATCTCTTTAAGTATTTCTACATGTATACGTTGTATTTAGGCAAGATATGTTAGATTTTGAGAAAATTATTTTCCAAAATGGAGG
>JAAAKM020073195.1:60726119-60747834 GCA_010016025.2 Alatinidae sp. Z8VKAUB7J3
TCACTTATAATCAACCGGTTTTTAATTATTTTGAACATTATGACTAAGAATTATCATCAAAACATCAAACATATAACTCTTAATTCACTGTTGGTACAAAATTCATTTAACCCTACCTAACACGGGGGGGAGGGGGGCTAGTAGCCCCGCGGCTGTGAATATCGTTTAATAACTTTTGAATGGCTTCTTCAAAGTTGCTAAAACTTTCTGACTTTTCCTAACTTTTATCTGGCAAACGTTTGGTAAAAACATTTGGCCGTTACGGGCTGTGGTCTCGTCACGTGACCCTGATAAAAAAATTGACCATATATGGTGGAAAATTTCAAAGGGCTATAACTCGAGATGTTCTTGATGAATTTTACAAATATTTTGTAAAATGATCTAAAATCAAGTTCTTAATAAATTTCATACCAATTAATGCTAATTAAAAGCTAATTAGCATTAATTAGTGGGTAATTATCGATTTTGATGACGTCATATTTCCAAGGGCGGCGTGTCCGCACCGAGGAAGATGTCCTCGACGCCGGTGCCGGCGCCGCACGCGGCCAGGCAGGCGCACAGGGCGCCGAGGGCGAGGCCGCGCATCACGCGGGCTCGAAGTCCGCCACCACGGGCGCGTGATCCGAGGGCTTCTCCCCGGTGCGCTCCTCGCGGTCGATGAAGCAGTCGTCGGAACGTTCCGCCATGGTCTCCGTGCCCAGGATCAGGTCGATGCGCAGGCCGTGGTCGCGGGGGAAGCCCCCACCGCGGTAATCCCACCACGAGAACAGGCCCCCCTCGCGGTGGTGCCAGCGGAAAACGTCCACGAGGCCCCACTGCAGGAAGCGGGCCAGGATGGCGTGCTCCTTGGGATGGAAGTGGACCTTCCCCTCCCAGGCCGCCGGATCGTGCACGTCGCGCGCATCCGGCGCGATGTTGAAGTCCCCCAGCAAGACGACCGGATCGTCCGGGGTGTGGTCGGCCTCGAGCATGGCGAGCAGGCGCTCGAGCCAGTCGAGCTTGTAGACGAACTTGTCGCTCTCCGGCGACTGGCCGTTGGGCACGTAGATGTCGATCACGCGCACGCCGTCGAAGGTGCCCGCGATCAACCGCCGCTGGTCGTCGGGTCCCTCGCCCGGCAGCCCGCGCACGACGTTCTCGGCCGGCTTCTTGGAGATCAGCGCCACGCCGTTGTAGGTGCGCTGGCCGTAGGTCTCGACGTGCCAGCCCTTCGACGTGAACGCCTCCCGCGGGAAGTCCTCGTCGAGGACCTTGATCTCCTGCAGGCAGAGCACGTCCGGGTCGTGGCGCTCGAGCAGCGCGAGGGCCCGGTCGAGGCGGGGCCGGATCGAGTTGACGTTCCACGTGATGATGCGCATGGCGGGGTCCTGGGGAGGCGGGATTCTACGCCACGGCGGGTAGCATCGGCGCGACCGCGGAGGGCGGAGGAGCCGGGCATGACGGAGATGGTTGCGATCGCGATGCTGCTGGGCCTCGGCATGGCCGCGCAGTACGTCGCCTGGCGCATCCGGGTGCCGGCGATCATCCTGCTGCTGCTGGTGGGCTTCGTCTTCGGCAAGGACCGCCTCGACGTCGGCATCGCCGACCTCATGCCCAACGACCTGCTCTTCTCGTTGGTGTCGATCTCCGTGGGCCTGATCCTCTTCGAGGGCGGTCTCTCGCTACGCATGGCCGATCTGCGCGCGCACGGGCGCGTGGTGATGAACCTGATCAGCGTCGGCGCGGTGGTCACGTGGGTGCTCTCCACGGCCGCGGCGTACTACATCGTCGGCCTGCCGTTCAAGGTGGCGCTCCTGCTGGGCGCGATCCTCATCGTCAGCGGCCCCACCGTCGTGCTCCCGCTGCTGCGCCACATCAATCCGCGCGGACGCACCGGCCCGATCCTGACCTGGGAGGGCATCGCCATCGATCCGGTCGGCGCCGTCCTCGCCGTGCTCGTGTTCGAGGGCTTCGACCTCGCCGGGCGCGAGGCGGCCGGTCTGCTTTCCGATGATTCAGTATTATCTGTGTACCCTGCAGATCTAGGTGTATTGTCCTCACTCTTATCGCACAAAGCAAGTAATCTCTTTTTAGGTAAAAATAATGCAACTTAACGGATTTAAAGTGCTTAAATTTATTGCCATTACGCTTATTCTTGGCAATATGAATGGTTTTGATAACTGCCATATTTCGGTATTTCAAAGTAACAATTATTTGTCTCTTTTACCTTTGTGATGTCAAGGTAAAATAGATTAAAATTGTAAGTTCTAGCATACTCTTCTGTTTAAAATGAAGTAAAGTATAAAAGATTTCGGAATGGTATTTAAAAGTTTCGAGACTAAAGTCCTTTGTTCAACACTCAAGTTAAAATATGGTTAATAACAAATGAAAGGTTTTTTTGACGGGTTATGTTTACTCAACAAAGTTTAGTAAATACAAGGAAGCGTTTTCAATATTTCAATTCCAGTTAATTTTATATTAAAAATATTTGGGTTGTTGAATATAGTAAAAACATCCCGTCAAACGCTGCAATTTGAATTAAGAAACGTCCAAGAGGAATTTAGTATGTACTTTTAATTTTTGTAGGATCATTGATTATTGATTATTAGTAAAGAAAGCCATTGGCTGCTTAACCTTAGATACCATTTGGGAAGATTGATATATAGAATTAAATAGTAAAGGTCGTATTATCATAGTTTTGCTGTTTATCACGTTCTTCTATTCCAAAAATCAACATTGTCCCTACTTGAGCCTTCTTCCGGATTTGCGATGTCACTTTACCACGAGTCGTTGGTAAAAATAATCGTTCTCCACTTTAATTTGTTGGCAATTCCCATTTTCGAGCAAAATATTCAAATTTAAACGTTTCACATGTTTTTATGATGGAAGACCCTTATGAAGAACTGGCAAATTCATACGAAGTTAGAAAAGTGCAACGATGGAAGCAGTTCTCTGAAGCTTTTCATAAAAGAGTATGTTGCGTTTGTTTTCCTCTTTATTTACAGGGCTCTTTCACTACTGTGTGACAAGCTATGTTTTGTTTATGCTGCACTAGGCTGAGGCCTAGGGTATGATACCAAGTAGTTGGCCAGTTAATCAACTCCTTAACAGCATAATCAATGTAAAATATCTATCATGCCACCTAAAATTGGATTGTTCCACCATTGAATGTGTCTAGGCTAAGTGGTAAAACTAGGCATTTGGGTCTTACCCTAGGCCTAATTGGTTTTACTTTTTATAGGCATGTTATGTTGATATTGTAATGGAATATCAGGGTTGTTACTTAGTTTTTTCTTTGGTTAGTAATAGATTCTAAAGTAGGCTATCAAAGCATAACGGCAGAATAGGTAAATGCTACCTTTACCTAAAGTTTACTAAGCTATTAGAGGAAAAATAAGATAAAAGAAAAAAATGAATATAAAAACTTAGGTAGACAGAAAAATGGCCATTGTGGGAACCATAGAACATAATTTTGCTTTTTCTTATGTCTATCTATCTATCTATCTATCTATCTATCTATCTATCTATCTATCTATCTATCTATCTATCTATCTATCTAGTGTTTCAAGAAAGAACTTACGTTTACAAGGTCTGTCGTTGCAAGGAACATATTTTTCTGGTAAACCTGCACAGTCGCGTCCATTGTAGTCAGGTGCTGGATTTGTACATTTTCGCCGACTCCTCTGATATCCTCCACCGCACGTTCGATCACACTCCTCCCATTCACTCCACTTTGTCCAATGGCCATGGACTAGATTAAATGAAGTAATTAATAAAAAAATATGCAGGAATAACCTTTTGTATGTTAAATTGGTAAGCGAGCTGTAATTTCTGATTTCAGATAGTGTCTCTTCTCATCAGACCTGATAAAATATTTAAACAGTACCGCTTTGAACGCTTAGTAAAAAAGTTTGTGATGATCTTTCGAATTATAGTAAAAATTTTTGTTAAATTTTACTACCACGTTTTTTTACTAGGTAAATTGTACAACGCAATGGCTGTTACAATTCCTTAACATTTTATTATTGTCATTTCTTTTAAAAAAATTTTCAATGTTATTTATTTTGATACTAAACAAAACGTTCCGATTTCTAAACTAATAACATTCTCATTGTTTTCTCCCGACAAAGTTAGTGGGGACAATGATAATAATAAAAATGAAAACAATAATAATAATGACATTTTTAAAATAATAATAGTAATAATAATCATCATCATCATCATCTTTTTTTAACTTCAATGCCATTTATTTCTATACTGAAATTATACAACTCAACGTTCCGATTTCTAAACTAATAACATCTGACTGTTTTCTCCAGGTAACTTTAGTGGGAACAACGAGATTCTTTTTGTGGATACATACACTTAAGTAATGTACAATTAACTATTATTTTTAAGTAGAGAAACAGAGTAATAAATAATCACAGCAAAAACAGTAATGGTAATAATAATTAAAAGCAAAAAAGTTGTAAAGAAAGTAATAATTATGATATCTTTTTAAAATTGAATTAATGCCTTCATGGATGTTCTTTATAGTACGATTGCATTTCCCGCTGCTTTCCTATGACATGATGAATGGGATAGCAGGATTGTTTATATATATATATATATATATATATATATATAACATATATATAACATATCTAAAAATGTTAAAAACAGGTTCTTGCTCACGGCAAGCTTTTGGAATAAAATTTCTTCTTCAGGCAAAGAAGACTCCACTCGTGATAAATATATATATAACATATATATATATATATATATATATATGTTTATCACGAGTGTAGCATTACCACAATAGCTTGTCGTTTTTCACTAAGGGAGCTGAGGGGAGTCGAACCCACAACCCATTAGTTTGAAAACACAAACCTTAACCATTGGACCATCAAGTCCAATAATTAAGGTGAGAAGTTTTCAAGTCAATCTTGCCGTGTTTTCTCTTCCACTAAGTGGTCGAGGGGAACTTCATCAATTGTGCCGATGATCGCGACCCACTTTAGGGCCTTCAGGACTTGCTTCGGATCGGCCGTCGCGAACCAGCGGGCGATGAGCACAGTGCCTATGAGGGCACAGACTCCGAGGATGACGTATGCGATCACTTTACTTGGTAAAACAGTTTTACCAACACCCGCTCCACCAAATAAACCAATTTTACCACCTCGACGATAGGGTGCTAATAAATCAACTACTTTAATACCAGTTTCAAAAATTGATGGTTTTGTTTCTAATTCAGTGAATGCTGGAGCATCACGATGGATTGGTAAAGTTTCATTTGACGAAACATCACCTTGTTCATCTACAGGTTCACCAATTACATTAAAAATTCGACCTAATGTTGGCGTACCTACTGGGACACTAATTGGAGCACCCAGATCCACAGCTTCAACACCACGTTTTAAACCATCTGTTGAACGCATTGATACTGCTCTTACTTTATTATCACCTAATAATTGCTGTACTTCAACGATAGTTTCTGAATCATCTTCTAATGTAATTTTGATGGCGCTGTAAATAGGTGGTAAACTTCCTTCTGAAAATTCAATATCTAATACAGGACCAATAATTTGAGTAACAAAACCTTTATTTAAATTAGTTTTTATCATTTTGATTTACCATATTTTAAATACTTAAGAATAAATATACTTTCGTGGTAGTTTTTACCATTTTAAATCTTAACAAATTTGAAAGTTAATCACTGATTATCATTGTACACCAAAATAAACCGAATTCTTGATTCTAATTTGATTTTTCTAAATCATAAAAGAAAGCAAACTTTTCTACGATTTTTTTTTTAACTATTATCATTTAAACGTCCAGTTACTTTTAACCAGTTTCTTGCTCCTGGATAATTATCAGGTGCTAACTTTAATGCTTGAATCCAATATTCGGCAGCTTTGTCAAATAATTCTTTAGACAATTCAAGATACTCATCTTCTTCTAAGCTTTGTGCACGTAAAGCTTGAGAATGGTAAATGACCGCAATATTATTTAATGCTTGTGGAAGATTTGAATTTAAAGAAAGAGCTTGATGATAAAATTCTAAAGCCTGAGTATATTTACCAGTATTCCCATAAATAAGCCCAATATTGTAGAGTGTATAACTTCGATCATATGGATCTTCTTCTGCTTGAAGAGATTCATAATAATTCTGTAAGGCTTCTGCATAACGTCCTCGTGATTGAGCACTCATTCCTGATCTATAATAGGAAAAAGCTTCTTTTTCTTGTTTACTTGTTGGTAAAACTTTTAAAAGAATATCAGCAATTACTGTAAATGTTTTATCGATAAAATTTCCCATAAAATTCTCCTTTTCAATTTTACAAATTAATACATTGATTAAGATTAACTCTTTAGAGTTATTATAAATTTAATAACTCTAATTAAGTCTAGGTCTAAATAGAATTAATTGCAACAAAAGGAAACAATGCTAGAATTCGTGCACGTTTTATTGCTTTTGCAATCTTTCGGAGCGACGCTCGTGCTCTACCCGGAGGGACGGGCCGCGATGTTCCTCGGCCACCTCGGCGGCGGCACGGAGTTCGTGGGGACCTGGTGGCAGGCCCGGGACCGGATCCACGTCGCACTGCCCCGGTCGCAGCTCCTGACGCACACGTGGCACGCACCCGTGGACGAAGACCCGCCGGGCCGGATCACGCTGCGCCGCGTCGGCCCCCGGCAGTGGCGCGGGACGGACAACCTCTGGGAGGGCACCCTCGGCACGCGTACGTGGCAGGAACTCGAGGCGCACCGGTTGCCCGTCCGTCAGATGCGCTACGACCTCACGTTCATCACGCGCGAGGATTGCGAAGAGCAGCAATACGGCGACGTCGACGACGAGGTCAACGGGGACGATTGACGTTCGCGGTCGGTCCGGTCGGCGTAGCGGGATACTCCGTTTCCACTCGCAGCGAGAGGTAACGGCGTTGACGGGACTTCACGCATCGAACGACCGTCTTGCGCCTCGATCGTGCCAGAGTACGTGCCCCATCGCGTGATGCGTCGTGTACATCAGACGTGGACGCGCGCGGTGTGGCGTGTGTCCATCTCGTGTCCACGGAGCACCATCGATGCGCCCGCGCTGCCTCTCCATCCTCGGACTCGCATGCCTGGTGCTCGTCGCCGGCTGCGGTCGCGATGGGGGTGCACATCCGGACATGCATCCGGCATCCGACCATGCCGTGCGCGGCTCGTTCTTCCTGGATCATCTCCGTCCCGCATCGCTCGACACGCGCAGCCAGGCCAGCGTGATCTACTCACCGATCGACGAGCGCGGCGGGCCGGCGATGCCCGACACGTGAGTCCTCGTGCGTGGCGACGGAACGTACGCCCAGCACATCTCTCCGTACGTGCGCGCGCTCGGCCGCGTCGACTTCGGTCGGCACGACGATGCCTCCGCCACGGCCAATCGCGTCTCCGAGCGCCTCCGCGTGCACTGGCAGCAGCTCATGCACGCGACGTCGGGCCGCGTGGGGGCGGCATCCCCCGTGCGCGCCATGGCGAAGCACTACCCGCTGGAGGGCGCGCCCGGTCGCTGCGTCGTGCTGCAGCTGGAGCTGTATACGACGCCCGACCGCTACCTCGACGGTGCCGACATCACGGACCATCACGATGAGCACGTGGGCGAGCGTGAGCTCCCGGGGTTCGTGCTCCGACTTCGCGCGGTCTACCAGCTCGAGGCCTCGCGACCCTTGCTGGTCGAGGCCCGCGTCGAGGTCCAGGAGGACTTCCGCTACGGCGGTGCCCGATTCGACTACCCCACGCGCCTCGGACTGGCCGGCCTGCGGCCCGATCACGACATCGAAATCAAGATCACCGGGCTCAGGCCCGGCGAACGGCTTGCCGAGGATTTGTTTCACGAAATGGAATCGCTTGACCCGACCGAGAATGCGGCCATCCGCGTCGCCCGCCCACGCGCCGCCGACCGTGCCCTGCTGGCACGCGCGATCGACGACCTGGATCCTTCGTCAATTCACGACAAGTCGCGGGCGCTGCCCGTGGTCGGCTGAGGTTATGTGCCGCTTTGGTTTGTGGCCCAGCTCCTTGCCTCCGGGGAAGCAACCCATTGGATGGCATTCTGCATCAGGCGGCGGAAATTGGGGTCGTCATAGGCCAGCGGGCTGTCACCGACGTCTGACACAACTATGGGGCTGTTGCGGCAGGCATTGGCCCACACTAGCAGATTACTGCCCGGCGGGTGGTCCCAGTTGGCCTGTTCATCAGCCGGCGCCAGCGGCGGCGGGGTGAAATTGTCCACCACAAAGTTGTAGTCGCCACGCAGCAGGGGCAACACACTCTCTTCATAGTCGCTGGTTTTCAGATACAGCTCGTCGGTAATGGCGAAGCCGTCCGACAGGCCGGCCAACACCGGGTGTTCCTGCTGCGGTAACAGATTAATGGTGGCGTTGGGCAGAGGGCCATGCCCGCCGCGATAACCAGAGCCGGGCACCTGTTTGCCGTTCAGCTCACCTGCAGTGAGCATAAATGATGAGCCGGAAATCTCCCGCCATAGTGGCCACAATGGCCAGCTCACGGTGGCGTGATTGACCAGGATGAGTCCGGTGCCCGCGGCCAGCAGACTTTCCACTGCCTGCACGTACGCGGCTGGTGGCTTACCGGTATTGTTGGCGCCGTCGTGTAGCAGGCCGGCTCCCGGGATGCCACACATATCATAAAAGAATATGACGTCGTAGGCTGCGTGGTCAGCCTGCAGCACCACCTGTGCCGCAGGCTGCTCGACCAGGGTGGTGGTGATGCCCGGCATGTCGGTAAACATGGCCAGAAACGAGTCGTGGGCGTAGTCGTGCCCTTTGCTGACAATCAATACATTAATGGTCTGTGGATCATCACTCATAACCTGGTGTCCTGTTTCCTGTTTCTGCTATGTCGGCTGACCGCCGGCCACGTCGATAAACTGACCGGTGATCCAGCGCGCCGCCGGTGAGGCGAAGAATACCGCGGCCGCTGCACAGTCCTCGGGTGTGCCCGTGCGTCCCAGCGGAATCTGTTCGCTGAACATCTGTTCGGCTGCCGGGGCGGTGAGGTTCATGGTTTCCACCAGCATATCGGTGACAATAATACCCGGCGCCAGGCAATTCACGGTGATCTTGCGTGGCGCCAGTTCCACTGCCAGGGTGCGGGTCATGCTGATCATGCCCATATTCGCCGCCGAATATACGCCGAAACCGGGCGAGGGTTTGTGTGCTGCTATGGAGATAATGTTGATAATGCTGCCGCCGTCGTTCATGCGTGCGGCGGCTTGCTGTGAACCCCAGAATTTGGTTTTCATGTTCAGATGCAGCTGCTCGTCGAATTTTTCTATCGAGATGTCCGGCAGCGCGTAGGTTTTGCGGTCCAGGTTACCGCCGGCGTTGTTAACCATAATGTCGAGGCGCCCGAATTTTTCGATAACCTGATCCAATGCCGCTGGAGTGGATTGCCAGGCCAGCAAGCTTCTTTTAATGCACTTTGCAAGGCTCTAGTGAAAACTGCATTAGCTGCATCCTGCACGGGACGAGTAGAAAAGAGGAAAAAGTAGGGTGACAGTCATTTAAAATAACAACTTACATTTTCATTCTCAAATGATAATCAAAGATCTCCAAGAATGAACACCAAAGCATGGCTTATATGGCAAAAGTGAATAGTTATGGTTTCACCCCACCCCCCTGATTCTGGGGGACTTAACTTTTTGAAATGTCTTATTCTATGAGGGAACAATGATTTAGAAAAAAAGGGGGGGAACTGAATTTCTGGAGGGAACTGAAAAATGTTACCCAATTCTGGGGAGACCTGACACAAAGAGTTGATAATTTCCACAAGCATAGTGTTTTGTTGAGAAGTCCACTTCAACTGACCTTTCATTGTTGTGTGCCAGGGTCTTCTGCACCAAACGGAATATCAACGCATTTCTCAATGTTGTGCAACCAACAATTCAAGCACACTTTTGTGATTGATTGGGTTACTGAGGAACATGATTCTTTTTTCACTGCATGGACTGTCACAATCAAATACAGTCCAAAGTTAGCATGCACTGACGGGGAATTCATCTCTGAATTTGATAATTTGATCCTTGACAAAAATCTACATAATTTACACACTCAACTCATAAAACGTTCAAGATGCAAACCGTATAGTACTGATGACTTTCATGTAGAACTAAATAACTTGGATCTTTAACATAATTGCAGAACCAAACATATTAATAGAAACTTGTTGTACAAAATTCAATTCGGTATGAGAAAAGCTCAGCAACTACCTTAAATTATTAATAAAAGATATCCTTCTTTAACACAGTATCCTGCATAAGCTCTTGCAACATAATTGCAGTCAAAATCTGCAAAGAATTAGAGTCAAAGTTTTATAAATTTACATACCATTGTGTGTCGAATTGACTGTGTTTCCAGTTTTTGGTAGTTTGCATTAAACAGTGATAATATTTCATCTATCTGTTGTTTTCCCCGTCTTGAGGCTGTTGATAAAATATTCAAAAAGCGATTTTCAGCTCCAATGTAATTGGAGTCCCTTCATATGCAACAAAAGGTATAATTTAACAATGGAAGGATGATGTATTTTGCAAAAGAAGAGTGTATCTTTAGGGGGAAATCATGTAAAAAACTTGGTAGCAACCCTTCCTCAAGCAGGGCAGAAACTTGGTACAATGTACACCCTTTTCTCGACTTCATTTTCTTAGACACGAAGGTGCCATTTTCTCCGAAGATATGAAGATGTGAGCGTTAGCATTATCAGGATTTAATGTTATTCTCTTGCTTAATACTTAACATAACTTTCACAATTAATACAATTACCAATTTCTTTATTGATGGTCACCCAAAAGGGTGAATTTTTTATGAGAGTGACCCTCCTTCCTACAGGCAATGACAAGAATGAACAGGTACTGTATAGCATTGACATGTGTAATTAGCAAGCAAAATATGCTTACACCAGAGTTTAGTGTTTTATTGTATATATATTTTTAACTTTTATGGTTTAGGGATCTGTTTTTAGTTGTATATATATATATATATATATGTATATATATATATATGTGTATAAATAGTTTTTTAAAAATATTAAAATATATAAATTGTTTTTTTCTTACCTGATAAAGGTTTTTTAACCGAAAGTTTGTAGCTCGCCCAAGGCATTTTAAGTCATGTTATATAGTTTTTTAATGTATATTTTAATGTGGTTTTAGGTTTTAATATATATGTACAAATATATATATATTCTCAGCAGTACCCAGCAGACACAAAGCAATTATTATATTTTCGTCATGAAAGGAGCACTACCACAATAGCTTGCTTTTTTTCATCAAGGAAGCTGAGGGGATTTGAGCCCAGGACCCATTGATTTGAAAACCCAAACCTTAACCATCATTTCCAATAATTAAGATTAGAAATTTTCAAGTCAATCTTATCATTTCTACTCCTCCACTCAAGGGTAAATTAATTAATTATAATTATTTATTGTGTTTCGGCATTGAGTCTTCGTCAGTGCCAAAGATATATAAGCGAAGATATTGAGAAGAGACCACAGAATTTGGTTGCTTGGTTTGTACTGAGGGGGTACGAAGAGAACGTGATGGAGAAACAGGTAGAAGTAGAAGTAGTTGTAGTAGTAATATGTCTTAAGTACATCTGAGGAGTGCAGAGAAGTGTTCCCTGAGGAACCAATGGTAGCCTTTTGAAGAGCTAAGAATCTACGGGACACCTTACTTAGAGCCAAACTACCAAATATCGAAGAACGCAGAGTAGGAGATAAACGTGGTAGTACTAGATTTCAAGTTTGTAGTGTCGTGGTAGAGGCTAATACTTTTGTGAGTCATAGTTCAGGTAGACGTTATGTAGTTAATCACAGTTTGGATTGCAACTGGAGTAACGTAGTGTACCTTTTTGAAGGTAAGTTCTGTAATAAGCAATATAAAGGTAGTACTAACACTAAATTTAGGCAGCGTTTTAATAATAATAAATCCTTTCGAAGGAAGTTTGAGAGTGATTGCAGTGTGTCGCAGATGGAGTTTTTTCAGTATTTTAATGAGGAGGGTCAAAACGGTTTTCTGGAGGACATAAGGGTTAAAAAAATAGATAAATTGTGTGTTCGTAGTCGACGTAGAGAGTTATTTTGGCAGTTAGAATTAGATAGTTTTCCCCTTAACGGTCTTAATAGTCTTGCAGTGGAGGTGTAAATTTTTCGCTATTTTGTCTTAGCATTTAATTCCTGCTTTATATATTTTCTTTCGTTCTTTCTATTGTTTGTAGATCTGGCAGTTTGTATTTTCTCTCTATCCCTTTTTTGATGACTTTAATTAGTGCTCAATTAGCCAACATTCTGCTATGTGTATAAATAATATATATAATTCACAAAATACACATTTTCAATGTCGAATTTGAAAAAGATAACATCGAAACATTATCAAAAATGTGTATTTTGGATGAACCCTGGTGTTTTCCATGGGTGTGCCGATGTGGACGGCTGTCTCTGGTTCCAAGGCGGTTCGGGTCGACCAAATCGTGGTCTCCGTTGGTCCGTACATGTTCCATGCACGATTTCCTGCTTGGACCAAGAATGCTGCCAAATCGGGAGGCAGGGCTTCACCGCCACAGAGGATTTTCAAGTTTCTTTTACCACGCCACCCAGAATTGGCAAGCATCCGCCAAGTGGCCGGTGTAGCTTGCATCATGGTGGTTCCGGTTTCGTCCATGGTAGCCGACAGCCTTTGTGGGTCGGCAGTGGTTTCCTTATCGGCAACGATCACTTTTGCACCTTTGAGCAAGGGTAAGAACAGTTCCAAACCCGAAATATCGAAGGCGGTGGTTGTCACAGCCAAAAGGTTGTCGTTTTGATCGATGCCCGGAGTTCGGGCCATGCCCCACAAGAAATTGACGAGTGGACGGTGGGCAATGGCGACACCTTTGGGACGGCCGGTCGATCCGGACGTGAAGATGACATAGGCATTTTGATAGGGATGAGACGGAATATCGATAGGCCTGGGTTTTTTAGAGCTTTTCTTATCGTTGAATGGGATGAGCGATTCGATCAAATGAACAGGGACGGCATGCTCACGCCATAAATCTGCAGTATGTCGGTCACAAAGAAGCAGGTCAAAGCCTGCATCCTCGGCAATCATGTTTAGCCGTTCGACCGGGTGGTCCGGATCGAGAGGGACGTAGGTGCCTCCGGCTTTGAAAACGGCCAACTTCGCGATCAGCAAAGCTTCAGACCGCTTTAAGCAAATACCGACCATGGGACGAACCATTGTCCGGTTCAATTGTTCAGCAACATGGTTGGAAACCGCGTCCAACATGCCATAGCTGAGCTGACGGTCTGCGTGACATACGGCGATTCGGTCGGGTGTTCTTTCGGCCTGTGCTTTGAACAAGCTGTGGCATGGCATGTGGTGTGGAAATTCCGTAATGGTTTGGTTATGGATTCCTTCAATAATTGCTTTGCGTTGAGCCTCCGATAAAAGCGGAAGCTTGCCAATGGCCTGATCTGGATGATCCAAGACTTTTTGGGTTAACCAAACGAATTGTTCGGCCATGGCCTCCATCATTTGCCCCTGGTATACGTCGGCATTGTATTCCCAAAGGAGTAATCCCTCCCCTTGTTCTGGAGGAATGATGGTGAGGTTGAGATCGAATTGTGTCGCACCGGCATGCATCGGCATGCGTTGCAGGCTGATGCCTGGGAACTCAATCTCCCGATCAATGGCCGTCTGATACATGAAATTGACCTGGATCAACGGGTTTCGGGTCAAATCTCGTTCCGGTTGGATGCGCTCGACCAATTGGTCGAAGGTTGTTTCGGCATGATCGAAGGCTTCGCCACATTCTGCAGAAACCGCTTTGAGCAGTGTGGGGAAAGCTGCATTCGCGCCACCGCTTCCGCCAATCGAGGCCCTTAATACCAAGGTGTTGATGAACCTCGCTCTTTAAGCCGTAATTTTTTTTAAAGATTTTAAAAAGCTTTTTATTCTAATTAAACGGCCCTTGTGTTTCAGGAGCCATTCTTAAATAATTGGAACAAAAAGTAACACTTTAGCACAAACAGCGAGGTAATGAGGAGGGGGCAAGCCCGCTCATGCCCGTAATAACTTTTGTTCGCTTGTAATTTTAATGTTGCTCCTTAGTTTAAGCTGGAAAAAACTTTTTTTTTTATTTAATAAAATTAAGACGAGAAATTTCTTGTATTCTGGCTAAAGATCTGAATTTGTATTATTTTCATTTCATTCCAACTTTCCTCAGAGCTTGTTCAGGCATAATTAGATTTTATATTCGATGACTGTTTATTGGATCTTTTGTATGTATTTTTAAAGGAAAAAAAGAAGTTAATTCGCCATTACCATTGTGACTGTTGAGTAATGATTTATCTAATATTGAGCAATTTGAATACACTGTTTTATTTTTCAGGACAGCTCATTATATTGATGAACAACAGCCTGGGACATTTAGACAAGTTGGAATTTCACTAAGTTCCCGCCTTCCAAATGCTCTCTCCAAAGGAGATGCTGCTACCTTATCTCCATTTATCTGTTTGTATAATGCTTGTCATAAGTTTGATATAAGTCAAGTCGTTGAAAAACTAAAACAGAAGAATTTACCAGTCAAGTTTACAGTGAGAGAAGAAGATGAAGAAGAGTCGGAAAGTGATTCTGATAAGGAAAGTGAGACACCAACTGTGACGAAAATTATCCGTCGAGTATCGATAATTGAAGATGAAACAACAACTAAAGCTGTTTCGGAGGACTATCTGACATCTGAAGATCCGTTTACTCCTGGACCTTCACCAATTATATCTGTGGTCACTAAACACACAAACGGAACTATGAATCTGTGGCATTTAACTTTTGAAGATAATAGTCGATTTTCACAGTTATTAAGCATAAGACATGCCACACGAATATCAGGTCATCGGCATACTGTGAAAACTGTGGCCTCGCATCCTGTGCTTCCATTAATGCTAACTTCATCGCATCATTACCAAGGACCTACTTACATTGGAGCTTTTCAGAGTGAGCTAATCCTTTGGCGTGTTGACACAGTCGGTCCCCTCTGTCGCTCGGGTGGGGTATCTGAACTTGCTAGAATTGATTCGAGTGATCCGATGGCCTTTTCTTACGTTGAATGGATTCCAACTTTGCTACCCGGATTTAATGGAACGACGTCTTCAAGTTCGAGTGCATGTTTTTTAGCCTCTAATGGAAAGGACTTAACGATTTATCAAGCCATTATGGACTCGAAGCCGTTTATTTTAAGACAAGAAGATATTATGACAAAGATGGAAGATAAGACAGTCCAACATGAGCTGACCACTTTTCGTTTGGGACTTATTACTGGTAGCCAACTTTTGAAAGTGGTGCTGCTCAAATACCCTCTTACGTATGATTTGGTTCTTGCATCTGGCAGCTGTGCAATACTGCATTTTCCGTATCTTCAGCTTCTGTTTGAGTGTTTTTCGGCGAGTAGACCGAAGTACAGGATAGTCCCAACTCCCGGCACGCTGACAATCCCATTTCGCCATCCGCTGTCACCACTTCAATTTGCTCAGATAAGGGAAGTAATTCTTGTAGCGCGACCTTGGTTCGCAAATTAGCCTTTTTTTCCGCCCCTGCCGCTAACGCTTTTTCGCGAATATCTTTTCCATCACTGCCTTTTAACGCCAGTGCCCCACCTATTCCCGCGTATGGATTGATCACTAAACCTAAGCGAAACGTCGAATCAACAGGCATAGTCAAATGGCTCCTCTGGAGTAAATAGCTCGATTGATAACTCTGGTGTTTTATAAAAAGACCGTAACAGCGAAACAAACTCTTGCGCCCGTGCCGGAAGCCCTTGCTGTAGGTAGACCTCCACCTGCTGAAGTACCTTGGCTTGAAATGCAAACCTATCCACAGGTGCACCATTGAGGTTGTCTGTACTCACTTTAAAATTTAAGCCACAAGCAACCGATAAACACCATTCCACAGCTTGAGGTTTTACTTCTACCTTCTCAAATTCAGCTTGTTCTTGCTCGTTTCTGCCATCCGGACAATACCAATAGCCATAGTCAACTTGTAACCTTCTTTGTTCACCGGCGATACACCAATGTGCTATCTCGTGTAGCCCACTGGTAAAAAAACCATGCGCAAAAACCACGCGATGGTAATTAGTTTCACCATCCGCGGGAAGATAAATTGGCTCAACGTCACCTTTTATTAAACGGGTGTTGTAATTCTGATAAAAGCAGGTATTAAATAACCTAATCAGATCCTGATATTGATGCATTTTGGTTTCAAATATCCGATGTATAAAGTCTGGTAATTCATAATCAACAAGAGCGGCTGAGGATTCTACCTTAAACATGATTAGCCACAAAATTAAAAAGGCTCCAAAAAGCGCACTCCTGTTTGCAACCAAGGGAGTTGGAAGCCTACTTGGCATCATCATGCTGTTTTTAGGCACCTGTGCAACCACCGTGCAAGCGAGCACTGTTACCTGGTATACGTCTGAATACTATCCCTGTCACCTGGTTACTGGCGAGAAACGAGAACAAGGTTATTGTGATTTAGCCATCAGAGACTCTATTCAATTTTTAACGGCTTATAATCACGAAATTGTTCCGGTCACCTCGCAAAGAGCTTTAGCGGTGCTAAAGCAAGACGCATTGGGCTGTGCCTTACAATTTTTTAAGACACCAGCACGACAGGAGTTTCTCTACTATTCAAAACCCTATGTCGATGTGCTTCCCAATGGTCTCATTATTTGGCATGAAAACACGCGTTTTGATAAATACATTAACGGCTACGGAAAAGTATCATTAACGCAAGTGGTGAACGATGCTGAATTAATATTTGGGCGGGAAAAGTTACGCTCCTATGGCAAGCACCTCGGCGATATTCTCGATTTTCACAACGTGAGAGAAAGCAATGTTTTTCGTACCATCTCAAGTTTTCGAATTACAACCTTTTGAAATTTTGTTTTGTAAACCGCTGATGTTTAGGTCTTTCAAACAAGATTATGTGAAAAATAAAATTTGGATTCCACATAAAAGCTTTCTTACGAAAGTTTATTAATCAATTAAAATCAACTTTTTTCTTTTTTTGGAAAATCCGTTGCATAAAATGGTTCAAGAGATTTGTAATTAGGAAATCATGTCGGGGGGGGGGGGAGTATCGTCAGGGCACTATTTAAAGAGGCGTTTAATCTCAAGGTCATTGATAAATCGGAAAATATTGACATTTAGAACGGTCTTTTACCCAAAGCAATTTAAAAAAAGAAACAATTTCAAATGCATGCCAAAGATTCATCCTGAGATTTAAAAATCTCACAGGCACTCTGAAATAATTACTTTGGCGAATGACTAAATTGAGTTGGCAAAATTGGCAAATGACTAAATTGAGTAGTTGTTGTTTTGAAATCAAATTTGATCCTTCTTCCCCATAAGGGAATATATTTCTAGTTCAGCTTCAATTTTGCTCGGGGATTAGTCTTCAAAAACTGGCATCAAAATCGAAATGATTCTGGTTGCCCAAGATTTGGCCTTGTCAATTTTATTAGATCAAACAGTTCGTGGTAACGAACTATAATTCAGGAGCAATGCGACTCAATAGTAACCGAAATTCTAAGAAACAGAGTCTTGATAACAATAGATACATCAAAAGAATCGAATTGGGTAATTAATCCAAATCTGTTACTCATTAGAGCTTACGAACCTGAGAACTATGCCCAAATTTTGAAAATACTCCCAAAAAAACCAAGTGATCTTAATGAAAATAACACCATCAGATTTAGTGTATCAGAGCTTATCAGCGTCACCAAGGTCTTAACCCCTTTCAGTCCTTGGGGTATGGGTTGCAAGCTATGAGCTTTGTTTATATATAGCCCGTTGTTTACATATAATATTGGTTATTGGGAAGTATAGTTGGGTCGTATAGAGACATTTCGAGGGGAATTTCTAGCGGGAGGGGGAACTAAGTGGGAGGATCTTTATATGGATGAATTTTTTAGTGGCGAAGGGAATTTTCCATAGAGGGAGAGCCAGATTTCCCGGCATTATTTAAAAAATGATCAGAATTAAAATACAAATTTTAAGTGAAAGTAAAGCGCAACATTAAAACTTAAACCGGACAGAAATTATTACGTATATACGAGGGGAGTTGGTGCCTCCAATACCTTGTTCTTAACGCTAAAGTTTTTTTCTGAACTTTAAAAAAGCTTATTATTCTAATTAAACGGCCATTGCGTTTCAGGATTCATTGTTGTATAATTGATACAAAAAGTCAAACTTTAGCACAAAGGGTGAGGTATTGACGAGGGGTAAATCCCCCTTTTATGCGTAATAGCTTTGAAGGTTTCAAGTTTTAATGGATCTAGTTGGGCTACGAGGCCATTTCCACAGTTTGGTTGTTAACGTTCTTTCTTGTTCTTCTTTCGTTTTTTTACAGTTGCACGGCCATCTTCCTGCTGTCCTATGTAATAATATATCTTTTGCTTCTGATCAATCGACTTATCATCTCCGTACTTCCAACAATTTACTGGTTCTTCACACACCGTCAGTGAGGTCTGACTTCAACCCTCTGACAGCTTGCAGCAGGATCTAGAACACGCTCCCAGAGTTTGTACGAAGCTGCCACTCGTTTGGTATGTTCAAAAATTATGTTAGAGATTTTCTAGCTAGTACATAATTTTGTTTGTTTTTTTTTGTCTCTTTATTTTATATTCTGGTTTCCGTTGGACTTGATGTCTGTGGATTGAGTTGGATATCTGATTGAGTTGGTGAAATCATGTGCTACCCCCTGAACCAATGATATTAGTATCATCTTGCTTACAAAAAGAAAAATAGGACTTTTAACATTATCCAGCTTGCAACAGTAGCTAACAACCTAGTAAGAGACCATCAAATCCCATACTAAGAAATAAAACAGCCCATGGCTTCTAAAAGTAGTGTCGCGTTGAACTACAAAGAATACCATAAGAACCGCTTTGTCTAAAACCCCCATAAATGAAATTACGGCCCCTTAGCCTAAACAACAAAGAAAATATATTGACTTGAGAAGCAAGGAAATTGCTCATTTGATAATATTTTGAATCAATTCCTTCTTTTTCTCTTTCTCCCAAGATAGATAGGCACTGTAATATTGTAGAATGCTGTTAAATGGCTCATTTTAAATGAAATTGCCACGTCTTTTCCTTTTTGTAATCAAAAATTGAAATAAAACCAATATTTTTACAAAAACAGTAATTTTCATGTACAAAGTATATAATGTCGTAATAATCATTGATTGTAACCAAATAAAGATTATAAAAGGGATCTTTATAATTCAATGTAAGAATACAAGCCATCAGGGGTGCAGCGGTAGCTAGCAGCCTAGTGAGAAATGATTGCGTCCAAAACTATGGAATAAAATAGCCCATAACTCTTAAATTATAATCTAGGTTGCACCATAAGCTACCAACCTAACAAGAGACGGTTAGGTCTCTCTCTCTAAAAAAAGATTCCATAAATCCTAAAAACAGAGTCAGACAGAAACACGAAGTGCAATAGTAGATTTACCTTGTCCGAGACCCCAACATTGGAAGCTTACACCTCCTTTGCTTGAACAACAAAGAAAATCCATTGGCTTGATAAACCAGGAAAATTGCCGCAAGAACGATATTCTGCATCGACGGCATCTTTCCATTTCTTTTTGATGACATTCAACACAGTAGTAGCAAATCATTTTGCAGACGAAGATCATAATGGCATTTAACATTAAAAAAAGCCCGTAGATAGAGTTGTAGAAAATGCAGTATCTTTTTTAGAGTCTTAACAAAAAATATGATTTTTCAATTGAAACTAGAATAGTTGTGGAAAATTTCAAATCAATAATTTTATTTCATCTCTCAGTTCAAAGTTAAATCGCCTCGGTCCGCCGAAACCGCTTGGCGTCCAGTTTCGGATCCTCGCCGACGACCAGCCCTTCGGGAACGGTGACACCGCGATCCAGCACCACTTTTTTCAGCGAGGCATTGCGGTTGATCGTGCAGCCAGGCAGCACCACCGCCTCGTCCAGCGACGAATAGGAATGGGCGCGCACGCCGGTGAACAACAGACTGCTGTGGATTGCCGCACCGGAAATGATGCAATCGCCGGAAATCAGCGATGATATGGCGCTGCCGCGCCGCTCGGGGTCGTCGTGCACGAACTTGGCCGGCGGTTTGATCTCGGCATAGGTCCAGATCGGCCAGGCGGTGTCGTAGAGATCGAGTTCGGGGGTTACTGCGGTCAGGTCGATATTGGCTTCCCAATAGGCATCGACCGTACCGACGTCGCGCCAGTAGGCTTCCTGCTCGTGATCGGAGCGCACGCAGTATGTCGAGAACCGGTGTGCCGAAGCCTTGCCGTGCTTGACCACATAGGGGATGAGGTCCTTGCCGAAATCATGGCTGGTATCGTCCGCGCCAAGTTCGGCGTCGCGGCGCAGCAGGTCCATGAGGAAGGCGGTGCGGAAGACGTAGATGCCCATCGAGGCAAGGGCGAGATCCGGCTGACCCGGAATAGCCGGAGGATCCGCCGGTTTTTCCACGAACGACATGATCGTGTCGGTCTTGTCGACATGCATGACGCCAAACCCGGTCGCCTCCATGCGCGGCACTTCCAGGCAGCCCACCGTGACATCGGCGCCGGAATTGACGTGCTGCTGCAGCATCAGCTCGTAGTCCATCTTGTAGATATGGTCGCCCGCCAGCACGACCATGTATTTGGGGCCGTAATCGTCGATGATGTCGATATTCTGGGTCACGGCGTCGGCGGTGCCCTGATACCAGTTCTCCTCGTTCATCCGCTGGGACGCGGGCAGGATGTCGAGAAACTCGTTGCGCTCGGCGCGAAAAAAGCTCCAGCCGCGCTGAAGATGCCGGATCAGGCTGTGGGCCTTGTACTGGGTGGCGACGCCGATGCGCCGGATGCCCGAATTGACCGCGTTGGACAGCGCGAAATCGATGATCCGGCTTTTGCCGCCGAAATAGACGGCGGGCTTGGCGCGGTTGTCGGTCAGCTCCTTGAGCCGGCTGCCCCGCCCGCCCGCGAGAACATAGGCCATGGCCTGTTGCGACAGGCGGTGCTGGTCGTTCCGTTCGGACATGCTGTCCCTCCCCCTGGGGTTGCGTGCTTGGTCGGGCCCTATTCCGGGCTCCATTCAAAAATCAGCGTCGTGAGCGGCGGCAGGTTCACCTGGATGGAATCCTCGCGGCCATGGGCGGCGATCCGCTCGCTTTGCACGCCGCCGAGATTGCCGCCCCCGCCGCCCGCATAGTCGGGCGCGTCGGTGTTGATCCGCTCGATCCAGCGCCCGGCCTTCGGGACGCCGATGCGCCAGCCCTCATGGGGGGTCGGCGTGAAATTGGCGATCGTGAGCCTGATCTAACTGTTTGGCGAACAGTGCGTACGCCTCTTTGTTCACCACAGCCACATCGTTCAGCGCGGACATGCGCGGTGCAAATTGTTCAAACAGGGTTCTGGCTATAAGTTGTAGCGGTAGATTTCGATTGGTCAACATAATGCTCTGGAACAATTCAAAGCGGGCTAATGTATGCGCCGCATCATCCAGGTCTTGCGTATATAAAGGCTGGGCCAGTTTGCGGATTTCTTCAATTTCCGCATCGGTTGCCAGTTCCATGGTTTGTTCCGTGGCAATGCGCAGCAGGCTGTTGATAACCACCAGAATCTGGTCGACCAGCAGCGGGTCGGGTAACTCGTCCTGCGCCAGCAGGTGACCAATAAC
>JAAAKM020073195.1:60747844-60782598 GCA_010016025.2 Alatinidae sp. Z8VKAUB7J3
CATCCAGGCTCGCTTCGCTCATGTCCTTGACACGCGCACCACCAGGTTGGATTTCCGCCAGACCGATCTGTTCCAGTTTTTTCATCGCTTCGCGTACCGCACCGCGATTGGCGTCGAAGCGGGTGGCCAGGTCGCGTTCAGAAGGCAGGCGTTCGTCCACGCGATAGCGTGCGGATAAGATGTCTTGGATCAGACTGCCGGCAATGTGGTCGTGTTTTCCAGGCATAACGCCTTACTCTTCCCCAGCTTGTTTTTTTACGGGCTGTTTTATGCTTTATGTGCAGAGATCTGCACTGGTCAGGCCAAGGTGGTCTGACCAAATTGGTCGGGGCAATTTAGAGAAAAACGACCGGAAATGCAAGCAATTCGTTACCTTGAGTAACAAACTGTGCGCCAGTACACACCAGTGTGGGGTACTTTGTGCGGACTACGCGGATTCAGGCTTTGCGGCGGTCCAGCAGGTTGCCGGTGTGCAGCAGCTCAACCACTTTTTTGCGCCTTTCGGTGGGCCTGGCGTCCCAATAGCCACTTTCGAATGAGGCCTGTTCACGACGCAAAATGACGCCCATGGCCGTAGGTAAGGTCAGGTTAGCCAGTAACAACGCCAAGGTGGGGTTGGTTTCGTCGTGCACCAGCAGGTCAGCTTCGGTAACCCCGTCTTCCCCCAGCATCACTGATTCCAAACTGAGGTTGGCGGGATTCAGGCGTAAACCTTTGTCGCTGTCCTTACCGTAAATCAACGGTTGACCGTGTTGCACGTGAATCTGAGTGTCGGCTGCGGTTTTCTTTGCAACAACGTCATCAAATACGTCTTTGTTGTACACAATGCAGTTCTGCAGAATTTCGACAAAGGCGGTGCCCTGGTGTTCTTTGGCTTCTATCAGCAGCCCCGGCATGGTTTTCTGGTCGATGTCGACACTGCGTGCGAAGAAAGTGGCACCGGCGCCAATGGCGAACTGACCCGGTGACAGCGGGTGGTCCACTGAGCCGTCCGGGCTGGTGGGGCTGACGGTACCAGGCCGTGACGTGGGTGAGTATTGCCCCTTCGTGAGGCCGTATATTTCGTTGTTGAACAGCAGCACATTCAGGTTCACATTGCGCCGCAGGGCATCACTTTTTTTCTTAAACCTCCGCGCTCCTCCTTCCAAAGTGTCCTCCAAGTATTGGTTGCTCTGTGAGCTTAATTGGGCCTAGGCGTATCTGATGGCCTGACAGTGGCTTAGACAGTCCTAAATAGTCTGTCTTAGCTTTAGTTCTTACTAAATAAAAAATATCAAAGGATGAACTTTCCATTTGCTTTAATATTTTATTTTACATTGGTGTCGACGCTTTGTTAACTAATACTGTTGTTACCTTATTTATCATAATAAGATAATATTCATTTTTACCCACTATTTTACATAAGCGGAATAACAAAAAGGTACAAATCATGAAAAGACACAAAAGCACGAGAAACTGAACCTAAATACGAGAAAAGGTGGTCAAGATGTTGGCACGGACCAAGACTAAACGTCGTATTTTTTAATGATTTTGAACGTAGTCCTTAAAATATATGAAATTACCGTTGCTGAGCATAAAGTACTAAATTTAGTATTATGAAAAAATCGAGAAAGGTAAACCAACAATTTAAGATGCTGTTAAAAGCTGATCTTGATTCGTACTAAATCACCATAATTCAGAATACTCTTAACACCCGCATAAAAAGCATAGAATGGTCATAAAGTGGGTGCATAGTCTAGATAGAGTTTGTCTTCTATAATGACTCCGGTTTCCAGCAACAGTTGAATTCATTAAGCGCCTGAGGCCAGAAAGAGCCCAGAGATTAACAGACAGTGGGACTGAACCAGCAAAAGGAACCTACTAGTGGAACAAGGGGAAGGTTGCAGTCCAAGGGATTTGATCCTAGACACCATAAAAAACACAAGATATTCACATTTATATACGTTGAGTTATAGCCCTGTATTTTGAAAAGAAGAGGCCACTAACTGGACAGAATGCAAAGGTCAACTTGAGAATGGCCAACCCTCAGAAAATCTTCATAGGCTAAATACAGTAAATCAGAAAAATCTGCCAAACAGGTGCTTTGAATCCCGGACAATACAGTGGCAATACACATTGCAGGCATTAAATAAGCAGGGCGAAAGTAAACCTTCCACTACTGTATAATAGAGCATCTTGTTTGGTGGCTATTTGTGGCTCTTAAAAAAAAGAAAATAATTCAAAGACTACTAAAAACACAAAAGCAAAAATCTCAGACTTCAAAAATCTTATAAATAAAATTTAAAAAAAAAATTAAAAAAAAATAAATAAATAAATAAAAAAAGGGAAATCAATAAAATTAAAACACATAACTTCTTTCATAATTGAAAGAATGAGTGATTTAACGCTATGTGCGGAATTCTGCGATATTACTACCTTTAAAATTTAAGAGACAATTTATTGGATTACAAGCCTAATTTTAACTAAATATAACAAGAGTAAATACAAAAAAAATGGTAATTTACCCAGGCAAGCATCCTCCACAGTCCTCAGGTGACTTTGAACAAAGTCTCGGTAAGTCTTTCGATGATTGTCTCTTGTAATATTTGCAGTCATAGCAATATAAACATATTGAGGAAATAAGGCGCTGGTCAAAGTTCATCAATGTACGCGAATTTTCTGAAAGAAAAAGCCTCTCAGACGTTTTCGTCTATCTTGACATTTTTTTGATACCATCTAGGCGCCACATAACAGAGAAAGAGAGCGAAGTAAAAGTTCCACTTGAGGAGAATATTTTAGGTAGAGAAGAGAACATAATTCTCTTTGGCGCACCTGGTGCAGGTAAGACTACTTCTATGAAGAGGATCCTATCTACCTTAACTGCGCCCATCACCTCTACCGAACGCTGCTTCAATCATAAGCCTTTTCCCATACTAGTGCGGTGTCGCGAGCTCGCTTACAGTGACAGACCTGGGCATTTGATTAGATTTATTCGAGACAAGATATTTGTTTGCGGATTCTCCTACGATATTCCAGATCCACTAGCTGTTGCGTCGGCGCAGTTCGAAAGAGATACACAAGAGGCCAATGCCGGAGCTTTTTTGAGATTCTTGTCTGAGTTTGAAATCTTTCTCATCTTGGACGGATTCGATGAAATTCAAGATTTTTCGATGCGAAATGAAATCGCAAAAGAAATAGGTATTATATCACATAAATGCCCAAAATGCAGAATCATTGTTACATGCAGGTCTGGCGAAATCGTTTCAGTTACCGATTTTCGAGAGTTTGAGGTAGCCCCTCTTTCTTGGGAGCAAATTCGTGAGTTTGCTGAGCGTTGGATTTCGGAACCAGTTCGAAAGGAAGAGTTTCTCGATAAGCTATCTAGAAGCCCATATTTCGATGCTGCCGTGAACCCGCTTTCTCTCGCTCATATCTGCGCGATCTATGAGCGCACGCGAGAGATACCAGAGCAGCCAAAAAATGTTTATAGAAAAATAGTTCTGATCATGATTGAAGAATGGGACGAGCAA
This sequence comes from Alatinidae sp. Z8VKAUB7J3, assembly GCA_010016025.2. NCBI lineage: Eukaryota > Metazoa > Cnidaria > Cubozoa > Carybdeida > Alatinidae > Alatinidae sp. Z8VKAUB7J3. The sequence goes on from JAAAKM020073195.1 coordinate 60,751,354, forward strand.
AGAGAAATCTTGAGAAGAACACAATACGCGGATTTAAGCAAAGATGACAAATTTGAGGTGTTGGCGAGTTTGGCATACTTCTTGGCGGTGAAGCTAAAGAAATATGTGATTGGGAGAGAAGATTTTTCGAAAGCCTATAAATATCTTAGTCTGACGTATAGATTCCCAGCAGGAGAGGAGCGCGCAGTGGCTAGTGAGTTCGAAAGCCACACTGGTCTATTTGTTCAGAGCAGCTTCGAGACCTTTGAGTTTTCTCATAAATCTCTTCACGAATTCCTGGCCGCGGATCATATCACCCGCATGAGTCGCTTGCCGACTGATCAAGCGGATATAGAGGGTCTAAGTTCGGAACTCGCTGTCGCAGTTTCGATATCTTCGACGCCTAGCGAGTATCTTCGCTCCGTAATTCATCAGTGCATAATCGCTAATAGGGTAGACTCAGAATTCATCTATTCGTTCATCAATAGAGTTAGCATTGAGAAACCAAAATTCGAGAACTTGGACCGGACATTTTGCGATTTTCTTCTACTTATGTCCATTTGGTTCCAGGGAGGGACGAACCCAATGCGCAGTGATAAGTATTGTCGCAATCTTAACCAAGGTGGTAACTTATCTTTAAGTGGTCTTGAAAGCGCTAAGCCCATTAATTTTATTTCCCTACAAGACTATTAAAATCTACGGAAAAACCAATCAAACTCGTCTCTTTTGTTCATTTCGATATTTGCAATACGTCTGTTTTTCCAAAAGAAGGCGCATTAACCAATAGCGTTGTTTCGTAAAAATGAGAAAAGCTCTGTTTTAGAGACTGCCCATTGGGCCAGAGTAAATTCACTTCGCCTTTTTCGACATGGTAAAGCGACGTGTAGAGCGTTCCCCAGCCGCACCAATCTTTTGCCAAGCGATACAATGGTGGTTGCAAAAATAGATTAATTGCATTTGCAACTGAGTAGTTGGGGACAGATATCCTCGCATTTATATACCTCTCTCTAAGAACGCTATCTGCAATCTCATCAAGGTTTTCCATTTCACCATCCTGTTGATGATTGGTGGCACACTGTTGGGATGTCACATAAGCGGGCTGACCAGGACAGATCTCTACCGTTCGAATTTGACCACTGCGATCCAAAAGGGTGACGTTATAAGGCATATGAACAGGAATACGGCGCAATAACTCAATTGCATCTGCCGTGTTATGACAGAATTCTAACAAATACCGCAGCACGATTGTGATGGAAAACCCCTTTCCTCTTTTTCCTCGACCACCATAAGCCAGTGATACAGCCAAGCCATGTTCGTTGATACCGTCTAATACGCCCCATAAACAATCTGTCATGGCGAGTACTTTTGTCCCATTCCAATGGGTATACAGGAGCCGTTTTTCCGATAAACTCGCGGGGAAGTCGTAGTTTCTCACCAGAAATTTCCCCACTTTATTTGATGCAAGCTGTGAACACCCAGTGGGAAAACTAGGCGGATTATATAGTGATAAAAACGCTGCTACATGTTCATCTGCATTAAGGCTGGTACACAAGGCATCGTAGGTACCCAGCAGCTCAGGCATATATGACGCTAATTTGAGACGACCATTGCGCGCCGAGATTGGATTTTCAGACAACTGAAACCAACGATGATAAGCCGGCCAGACCGAGCTGAAATCCTGTGCAAGCTTATCACCAACATAGTGCTCCATTTGAGCAGTAAACAGTAAATCAGAAGCACGCATAGCAATCCCCTTTACTCAAATCTTTTCTTCTTGGCTTTTAGGGTATTTTTAAGTGGTTCCCCACTCAACCAGGGGGCGGGTGCCAATTTAGTTTTTTGACCTCGTTCAGGCAGCTCCAGAGGGCCGAGACTTTTGAGGTAATCATTGCGCCACTTTTTCTTGTGATACACCACGAACTCCAAATCTGTATCTCTGAAGTTCTTCAGCGGTTGTCCCAAATTCTTTAACCCAACTTCTCTTTGTCGTCTTACCAAGTCCAAATCTAATTCTGTAACCAAATACTCTTCTGTCGTGCCCGCCTGGTGTACCACTCTACCGGAGGGATCAATAATACAAGACTGCCCTACTCCGTTTGTGAAATGCGTTCAGTAATTCGTCAAGCCGCTGCTGATCCTGGTCGAGCAACGCGCTGTACAACGCTCGATAGTAACGCGCAATATCGTGTGGCTCTATGGCAGCACTTTCGAGCAACTTGCGCATGACCAATTGGCTGCTGGGCAGCAAACACTCAAAGACCGCACGCGTGTACTTATTTGCGCATTTGAGAATCTGCATGTAAAACTGCGCGCGCGCCTGCAACAGTTGATTGCTGTTCTTTTCCCGCGCAGCATTTTCCATCTCTCCAATGGCGGCGGCCGCACTTTGCAAACCCGGTGCGTCGGGGTGGCGCACAAGTATACGGCGCAGCCAGTGTTGTTCTGCTGAAGCCAGCAGTTCCGCCAATGCCATGGCGTCCTCGCGGTCCACACTGTTCACAATGGCGCCACGACGAGGCACAATTTCAATCAGATGCCGGCGTTCCAGTATCAGCAACGCTTCGCGCACAGAACCCCTGGATACATCAAGGTCACGCGCCACTTTCAGTTCTTGAATACGATCCCCACCATGCAACGTGCCATGTATAACAAGCTGGGCGAGGTGGTCGGCAATCTGTTCCGTTAGATTGAGGGCGGGCTTAAAATTCAAATTATTCACCGTGCAGCGCACATCCCAGTCGAGAGGTGAATTTTTAGACCAGGCCGGTTTTGAATAGTTCAGTTTGCTGCAGACTGTTACGAAATGTGTCGTAAATTACCTGTCGCGGTCAGCCCGGATTTTCGTTGGAACGTGCGCCCGGCGGCGTCAACTCCGCCTGCAGGGTCAGCGGTTCGCGCGCCTCTGACATTTTCTGCTGCGCTGGAGAAACCCACTGCCAGTCGTCCGCAGCAGGCATCGCATTACCGCTCTTGCTGACCCGCACAACCACCTCAAATTCTTCGGCAGCGCTCAGCAGACGTGCGGGACTCATACTCACAAGATCGTCCAACTGCACCGTCAACGGCAACAATGCCGCAGGCCGCTTCACCACCGCGTACGGCATGCCACCACCCACTGGTCGCGCTAATACAAACAAGGTTGCCCCGCGCGGTGTTTTGGCGGCCGCACTGGCATGCACGGTAACCCCGGGAGCGACATCCTGTGCGTCCAGTGCGCTGCGCACCTGCTTTATTGCAGCGGCGAATGAGGCTTGTTGGGCCGGATCACTGGTGCCACTGATAGCGCGGTTCAGCAAGGTGGTGGCTTCCGCAGCGGGGCCATTGCGATAAGCATCAACCGCGAGCATCTCCAGGACAACGGGCAAATTGGGGTTTTGCTTCAGCAACCGTTGCGCCAACTCCTGACTGAATTCATCAAGAACACCCTTGGCGGCCAGGTAACGTGCCTGCAACCAGTACACCTGCACGCTGAGGTCGTCTTCGACCAACGTGTTGGTACTGGCGAATGCCTGCGCTGCGGCAGCGAAGTTGTTCAGCTTCAGCTCCGCATGACCCAGCAGATACCAGCTTTTATGGTCGTCAGCTTTCTGACGCTTTACCCGACGGCCCTGGGCCACAACGTGGCAGAGGCGGCTCCCCTTCTGATCCTCGTCGTCGCCGTGCCGGCGCTGCGCAATCTGATCGAGTACCAGTCGGAACTGCTTTATGCCACCGGACGAACGTTCGTGCGCGTCGTCAACCTGGCGCTGATCGGACTCGCCAAGGCGGCAATGCTGGCGGTTCTGTTGAGGTACTTCAATACGGTGGAGGCCTGGGCGCCAATGCTGAATGCCGTGTTCGTCGTTCTCTATCTGCTCTCGCTGTCACTGACCTATCCGGCGCTAAGAGGCGCGAAACCACGGGTCATCTAAAGAGCCTTTGGCCATCAGACCACAATATCGACGATGGCTTCCGGCGCATCCGGTCCGTCGCGAAATGTCATCGACACCGATTTCGCCTGATCCTCAGACATGCGTCGATAGAGCGAGTCACGGGCATTGTCCGGATGGCCATCGATGTAGAATTGCGTCGTCAGCAATTCCCGCTCGCCGTCCAGCACTTTGACGTGAATGTGCGGCGTGCGTCCGGGATAGGGTGTCGGCCTGATGGTCCGAAAGCGATAGCGGCCGCTATCGTCAGTGATGTCATGGCCGAAGCCCTGGAATGCTTCGTCGCTCGGAACCGTTCGGTCATCTCCGGGGTGGAGGTATTTGCCATTGACGTCGCATTGCCAGATTTCTACGCGCCTTCCGGCCAGGGGAGCGCCGTCCCCGGTCATCAGTTGGCCCTTCACGTGAACGATTTCGCCGCCGGCTTCTTCGACGCGGCCTGCTATCTTGACGAGATCGTTGTCGATGTCCGCCCGCCGCATGTCAGGCGCGGGGTAGAAAGGCCCCTCGGCCGCGCCTGGTGTGATGCCGGAACCTTGGGCGAAACGAAACCAGGCGAATCCTCCCAGCAGCGCGGCTAATCCGCTGATCAAACCGCGACGCGTGGTTTTGGATAAAGACATGGTTGCAAACGTTCCAGCGAATGGTTGACTGACGGGAATTTGGTGTCCGCCATCGATGCGGACAAGCTCTTTGGGAAAAATGTGATTGCTGACGACCCCAAGGGCCGAATGGTCAGGCAGCCAGAACGAGCCGTCGAATGTCGGCCAGGTCGTAGCCGATGAAGGACTGGATGCCGATGCCGATTTGGTAAGTTTCCATGCCACCCACAAAAGCTTTCAGGTTCTTTTGTGGTGCACTGTCGACCTGACCGTTCCACATCACCCGACACAAAGCTTCGTCACTATGGAAGTGGCCAGCACCCGACATGACGGAATCGGCATAGGCTCCGTAGAGGGTGCACTCCGAAATCGCTCGGTTACGAGCGACCGCGTGAACCCATCCGGTACTGTTTTGCTCTTCCAGATGGTCGAGCAATGATTTCAGAGTATCCGTTCGCCATCCGATCAGCGCATTGATGTACTCGTGATAGGGCGGCTGCGGTTGCACGGGAATTCCAAGCAGGCGTTGGGTGCGTCGGACCCTAACAACATCTCAAGTTTGGCTGCTTTTGAAAATATTATAATTCTTTTAAGCTTGAACACACCTATCCCTGTTCCTAGGGTGCTTGCCTTGGCTTTCGATGCGATACAAATAAAAAAGCCGAAACCCTATAACATTCTGTGTGGACTTGTAACTTTTGTGGGGGCAAGCATACAAGCAAAGCCTAAGATGTGATTCAATTACTTAAATTTTTTTATTTTTTGCCCAATTGTTAAAATTTCTTCTTTTCTTGTATTCTGACACAATCTAAAGGCAAGATTCATCTCAAGTGAAACAGTTTTTTCGAATTATTTTCGATGTTGAAGTCTTGATCTGAATGCATATCTTTTGAAAAGCACATTTTGTAAAACGCTTTTAGAATAATTAAAATGCAGTGAAACTAATGAAAAGTACTTTTTCTCTGTGCTTACATGGTAAAATCATCTGTAAAGAAGAAATAGGGGCAACCATTCTTGCAGTTATATATTGTCTTGTGTATGGCAACGGAAGTGGTACTAACACTAATGGTTCTTAGCAATTAATTTTCTGAACATACTAACTGGCAGGGGACAAAAGCTTAGAAAAAGAGTAAATATAGTCTACTAAGCTAGCCTATTGCTGAAGATATTTGTATGGAACCAACAATAGTATTTTCTAACTGTAAAAAGTACTAGCAGTCACGGAAACTCTTTCTATAGTTATAGCCAAGAAATCAGTCATGCTGCTTTGATGAGTTACAAGCTGGTACAGTTAAAATTGTTCAAAAACTTTCTCAAACAATAATTTAATTATGATTTAACAACAGTATAATATTTTAGAGAAATCCACTAAGAATATTGGCTAAAAATATTTTGTTACTGCTATTAAAATTACCTGAAAACTGCCAAAGTTACAATGATTCTTGATCCATTTGATTGTTAAAATATAAAACGTCTGCTAAAATTTTCACAACGAAGCAGGTAGAAACATAAGACAATGTGATAGCCACGTTTTGCGAGAGCTACTCGTCTGTGCTCTCTAGGCAACTTATAGTGTCAGAATGGCCAGATAGTTCTTACAAGCTATTAGAGGATGAGCCAAACGTAATGGTGCTTTCATGCAAAAGGGAGACAAAAGAAGAATGACAGGTCCGAAGGGGATGGGAAGTCCAGGGGCTAAATCCTCTACATTGTCCTTCCCCCCCTGACAGTGAAAATCTGCTTGTGGAAATAAGATCATGTCGGGTTGTACATTTATTAACCTACCCCCACCGTTCCCCCGAAACAAAATCAAAGCAACAAAAATTGATCATGCTGCCATAAAATAACTTGCCAGCTTCGCTCCGGATAATTATAATAACTTTTTTAAACTTCAAATGAAAATATGTAACAATAATCAAATATCTATTTCTTTCATCCAATCCAATTCATTAATGTCATTACAGGCATAATGAATTTACATGGTATGATATACGTTTTCACCAAGCTAGAAGCTCTGGATTTGGCCAATTACGTAAACTCAATTTTTGTTCGAAAGGAGTGACACAAAGGAAATATACTGTAATCCTAAAACAAGCAAAACTGGCACACTGTTATGTTTATTTTTCGTATGAAATAATAAAGAAGTTAGAATGTTATTTTCTATAGATGCAATGTTGTCAATGACAAAAAAGCATTACGCAAAAATCAAACTGTAAGCTACGATAGCTGTATCCGAAGAGAGATTATTGGTAAGGAAGGTAAGGAATTGGTAAGGAAGCGATAAGGAAATCGGTTCGAAATAATAATCAACTCTATTTAATCTTAAAATGGTGCTCAAATAGAATCAATGGCAAAAACAGATACAAATGAAGAGTTAATTCTATTTTCGGCGAGAAAAGCCCCATGGATACCAATATATTTTTTTTTAATATTATAGAGCTATCGATTAGCTCTTCCATCAAAGAAAGTCTTGTGGTGGCGCCCAAAACCCTCATTTACGAGATTTGACGAGATAAAAACACTATAATTTAACCATGATGAGTGACAAATCATCTAAACATTTCAACTGTTTCTACCAACCTTACCAGCTACACTTTTGAATAGTCAATACTTCAGGCGTAGTTCTTCGTATGCTACGTATAAATTTAAAAAGGCGAGATCTTAATGAAATAACAAATATAAGAAAACATGAAATCGCAGCGCAGTTTATAGATAATTTATGTCTTTCGGTAGATAAGCTTAAGTCATATTGACAGGGGAACTCGACGGATCGAAAAGGTAGATAAGCTCAACGATTTTTCAATAATCTCGAAATGTCAGCAGAGATCAAGGGAATCAATTAGGAACCTATTTGCCGGTTTTCTATACAACTGTGCGTTATGTATAGCAGATATGTATCAACATTGACGCTCCTGATGGATACGCTCACGAAAAAAAAATTTTATGTTGCTATCCACTATTGGGTTTATTTGCTCCCAAATGTATGCAAGTAATTGATTCATGGGACGCGAAAAAATATCAAATTTACTACTTTGTCTGTCAGAGTACTATCTGAAACATACGAATATAAAGACACAACCATGCATGAAAATGGTCACATGAAAGCAATTTAGAAGATTTTAATCTACTGAGGTCGCAGGATATCTGTTCGAAGCTCTGCGACTTAGTTTCTTTGGATCCTCTTCGCTGATGAGACAGCCGTTGGCAGTGAAAAAGCTTTAAACTCCTTCTAAGGTGCTCAGTCTACAGTAACAGGACATTGGTCCATACCAGGCCAAATAATCACATCTCTTCTCGGCATTACTGTTACAAGGATAGTTTGAAGGAATCAACAGATGCGATCGATGATTAAGTTAAATGAATCAAAGTTGAAATTAAGTTGATTAAATGATCAGTTAAATGATTGAATCATTTGTACTATTTTCAAACTGCTTTAAAAATGAGCTGGATTTCCACCCACGCTTGAAATCATTTTTATTCCTTTGTAAGTTTGCCCTATTTTATGTCCTTTACTCCGTTAAAGCCTCGCGATAGGGTCTTCTCTAATGTGAAAAATATGAAATCGAAGCATCTCAATGTTTTTTTTCTTGCGATGATGAATGTCGCGGTTGTCATGAGCTTGCGCGGACTGCCTATGATGGCGAAAGAGGGATTTACACTTCTTTTTTATCTGGCTTTTTCGGCACTCATTTTTTTAATTCCCACCTCGCTTGTTTCTGCTGAACTCGCCACAGGTTGGCCTAAGGGAGGCGGGGTGTATAGCTGGGTGAAAGAAGCTTTTGGCGATCATGTGGGCTTTACTGCTATTTGGCTTCAATGGATTCAAAATGTGATTTGGTATCCGACAATTTTAGCGTTCGCGGCTGGAGCCTTAGCTTATTTCTTTTTGAGTCCTGAACTTGCAACCAGTAAGTGGTTCAATATCGCTGTCATTCTCATTGTTTACTGGGGAGCGACGCTCATCAATCTTCGAGGCATTGTTGCATCGGGTTGGCTGAGCACACTAGGGGTGATTTGTGGGACGTTTTTTCCAGGAGCCTTGGTCATACTCCTTGGCATCATTTGGATGATTCAAGGTAAGCCACTGGCTTTTACAACTGGGCCTGTCCACTTCTTTCCGGACTTCAGTCACTTTCAAAACATCTCTTTTTTAGCCGGAGTGGTGTTACTTTTTGCGGGGATGGAAGTCTCAGCTGTTCATGCAAACGAAGTGAAAGATCCCAAGAAAGATTATCCCAAAGCCATCTTTTTAGCAGTGCTACTCATTCTTATTGTCTTCACATTTGGAGCTGTAGCCATTGCGGCGGTCTTACCAGAATCCCAAATTAGCCTAACAGCTGGATTGATGCAGGCCTTTAAACAGCTCTTAGAATCTTTCCATTTGAGTTGGCTGCTTCCGATCATGGGTTTTTTGGTTGCCTTTGGAACAATTGGAGGGGTTGGAGCTTGGATCGTTGGACCGAGTAAGGGACTCTTTGCCACTGCTAAGGAAGGAGACATTCCACCTATTCTTGAAACAACCAATCGACATGGGGTGCCCGTTCATATTTTGGTTATTCAGGGCATTGTCGTCACGCTTCTCAGCCTTGTTTTTCTCCTCATGCCAACCGTCAATTCTGCGTTTTTCCTTTTGACTGCTTTAACGGCTATTTTGTATCTCATCATGTATGTTTTACTCTATGCCACGGCGATCCGTCTTAGGTATACGCAGCCAGATGTCCCTCGTGCTTACAAAGTGCCAGGTGGAGACTTTGGGATATGGTGTGTTGCAGGGTTAGGCCTTTTAGGAGCACTTTTTGCCATCATTGTCGGGTTTTTCCCTCCAAAACAACTTGCTGTGGGAAGCCCCTCTTTTTATGTGACATTTCTCATCATCGGGATGCTCGTTTTTTGCTTATCTCCGCTGATCATCATCCATTTCCGAAAACCTTCGTGGAAACTTAAGGGTAAATGATGCTTTCAAAGAAAAAACTGTTAGACCAACTCAAAGAGTCAGAAAAAGGACACAGCTCGAATGGGTTGTAGTGGAGGAGAGTGCACAGCCTTGTTGGCCTCAAGCAGCTTTGTTCTATTTATTAGCGACAACTGTATAATTATTTGGCACAGTTTAAAGATGTTTAAAGTTTAAAGCCTAGTTTTCTTGTCATTGGCTTGAAAAAAATGTCACAAAAGTAAAACTATTGAATTAAATCATGTTTTGACAGGGTAGTACTGGATGCTTTCGCTCTACTAAAAGATTGCCATCAAGATAACCAAGTTTCAACGTCGGGGCATTCGACTTTCTCTCAGTTTAGATTATCTTAATGCTCAACACCTCAAAATATTAACTGCTTGAAGTTTAATCATAGAGAAACTCAGGGACAACCTATAGAAAATCTCCAGACTAGACACTTCTTGTTTCCTTTATTAGCTTGAATTTTCCCAGAGCAGAACCAATTAGATCGAAAAGGGCCTTGTGGCTAAAAAATTCACTTTGAATACTTTAAAACAAATGAGGTTCTGAAAAGGCGGGTTAAAGGTTTATCAAGAAATAAGGGAAAATGTGATCAACTTGCGAAAATACGCAATATATGTGGACCTATGCCGTTAAAATACACTTTTAACATATATATGTAAGAAATTAATCTCTCTTTTTCTCTTTCCTATAGCCACATTAAAACCTTTATCTTCTCATTTGTCTTTGTCTTTGCCTTAGCTCCCTTGCTACGTAACATCAGCTGAAGCCAAAAATAAATATTATATATCGTCTATATATAAATATTTATAACAAATATTTATAGGTTGGCGAAAGATTGTTCTACGACAGACAACTTAGCAGCCATATTAGAAGAATTACGCGAATTGTGTAGGCGGCTTCCAAAGCACCATCTACCAACTCTCAGTTATTTGATGCGTCATCTAAAACGCGTTGCAGAACACAGTGAAGGTAACAAGATGCCGCCATCAAACTTAGGCATTGTATTCGGTCCAACTCTGTTAAGAACAGCAGAAAGTGCCACATTAAACTGTCTTATTGACACGGTACAGCAAAGCCGAGTAATTGAACTACTGATAACACACTGTGATCATATCTTTGGTTGTGAGATGCCACAAGAGAGACTAATTAAAGCCAAAGATGAGCAAAAGACTGTAAGAACGCCTAAGCGATCTAGCTCTTTCAATGAGAAGAAGAAGACAAAAGTGGAGGAAGTTGTCCTGCCTGGTTTTGTTGTCGAAAAACCTAAAACGAGCTCCTCGGGATTCAATGAATCGAATTCTGGATTAGGTAAGTCACCGCTTTAAAATCCTTTATTTAATCTTCTATTTACTCTGGTGATATCTTACCAATTTCGGGATAATTTAAGGATAAAAATAATTTCGGATTTATAAGTTCAGCTAACTACCCTAGATTAGCAGCAAAAAACTTGCGCGATAGGCTATACTCGTTAATTGATGTAAAATAACAAAAGACCTTATGGTGTTCAGCTTGTACAGCCATGACTGACTTTTCAATTAAATATTCGGATCAAGAGCTTTGTCTTGGAGGAGATGCACCGGCACGGACCGGCCTTGGATGTTTGGGACGTGCACGTCGAGGGGCCGATCCGCTTGGTCGTAGATGATGCCACGCGAGAACAACAACAACGGACGGCGCGATTCTTGAACCGGGAGTCGGAAGCCGAATCGAAGACGGTGACGGCGAGGCGCGTATTGGGTTCGGTTTTGCCGAAGCTCTTCCGGCGGCCGATCGAACCGGACTTGTTGGCGGCGTATGTCGCTCTCGCGGAATCACAATGGGCGGATGATCCGAGTGTGCGCGTGGACGATGCCCTCCACCTAGCTCTGCGCCGGGCCTTGATGTCTCCCCAGTTCTTGTACCGATCGGTCCGGCCTGGTCTCTTGGATACTTATGATTTGGCGACCCGGCTGAGTTACTTCTTAACTTCGGGACCGCCGGATGCCTCGCTCTTGGCGAAAGCCGCAGATGGCACTTTGGGAGATTCCGGGGTGTTGGCGGCTGAGACTCGACGTTTGGCGGCGGGCGACGCGAGCCAGGCCTTCGTTCATGGGTTTACCAGTCAGTGGCTCGGGACGCGCCACTTGAAGGACATCATGCCGGACCCGCGTTTGTTGGCCTTTTTCGATGCGGATCGAGAACGGCTGATTCAAGAGACCGAACTCTTCTTTGAGGAGATTCTTAAGGAGAACCATTCTATAGAGACCTTTATCGATCCTGACTTTAGTTATCGGAGCGAAGGCTTGAACAAGATCTACGGTGGCGAATTGAAAGGATACCACATGCGACGCGTGAGCTTCGACAAGGGGGGGCGGCATGGTGGGATTCTGGGGATGGGTTCGGTGATGATGGCGACGGCGAACGGAGTCGACACGCAACCCATCCTACGCGGTGTTTGGATTCTGGAGAATGTTTTTGGAACGCCGCCACCGCCGCCGCCGGATAATGTGCCGGCGATTGCTCCCGATACGACGGGGGCGACCACTATGCGCGAGATGTTGGATCGGCATCGGGCCGATGCGAGTTGCGCGCGCTGCCACGAGAAGATGGATCCGCTTGGGATGGTGATGGAGAATTTCGATCCGGTTGGTCGTTGGCGGGACCATTATCCGGTGTACGCGGATCCGGCTTCGAAACCTTTGAAGGAAGAGTTTTACAAAAACATCGGGAAGGGCACCTACCAGGGACCGGCGGTGGATGCGTTGGGCGTGTTGCCGGACGGAACACGTTTTGAGGACGTGCGTGATTTGAAGAGGTATTTGGTGGCGAATGTGGATCTGTTTTCTCGGTGCTTGACTGAGAAGTTATTGGTTTATGCCACCGGCCGTGGACTGGGCTTTGGGGATCGGCGAGTGGTTGAGGGGATTGTGTCGGAGGTTCGCGAGCAGGGGAATGGGTTTCAGGATCTGCTGGTGGTGCTGGTGCAGAGTGAGGCGTTTCGGACTCGGTAGCGGGGTTTGGAAGGTGGGGTAGCGTACCCGCGAGCCGTCGTCACGACCTGCCCGAAGTCTGCCAGATCGATGGCTATGTCACCGAACTACAATCCATCATCAAACCCTGGATCGCGAGCCTCACAGAGCACATGACGCGCGGCGCGATGGCGTTTATTGACTACGGTTACCCGCACCATGAGTACTATCACCCGCAGCGCCAGACCGGCACGGCCATCGCACATTACCGGCACCTGGCTCACGACAACCTGCTGCGTCACCCCGGTACGCAGGATCTCAGCGTGAGTGTTGATTTCAGCGCCCTGGCGCAGGCGATCGACGAGGCCGGTCTGGAAGTTTGCGGCTACACCAGCCAAGCCCAGTTTCTCCTGGGGCACGGCCTTGACGCCTACCTTGCGCAGCAGACAGACCAGGATGGCCACCCTGACCCAGCAGCGTTACACGAGATCAAGCAGCTGACCTTGCCGGCCGAGATGGGCGAACGTTTCCAGGTGCTGACGGCCGCGCGTGGCATCGAATCACCGGCTTTGTCTTTTGACCAGAGATATCGGCTGTGAAGTCGTCACGCATGCTCGGACTGGTAATCGGCTGGGGCATGGCGGCGGGCATCTGCTACCTGTCGCTGTCAGCGCCGCCGCAAACGGGTATCGATTTTGCCCATCAGGATAAGTGGGGCCACCTGCTGGCCTACGGCATCCTAACGGGCTGGTTCTGCCTGCTTTATCGGCGCCGCGCCACGCAGTGGCGTTACGGTCTGGGTTTTGCCCTGATGGGCATTGCCATTGAGGGTCTGCAAACCCTGCTGCCCGCGCGGGAGGGCAGCTGGCTGGATGCCGCCGCCAACTTCACCGGCGTTATTCTGGCGCTCTGGCTTGCCAGCTTTTTTTGGTCGCGGCGATAGCGCGAATGCGTTCAATGCGCAGGGCCTCAGCGAGCTTAAGCCCGACCAGGCCTTTCTCAAGTAACGGCGCCGCCGATACCTCGGCCGCGGCGTCGCGCGCGGCGAGCAGATAGATGCGCTGCGGGTAAGGCGCGGTCTGGCGGCCTTCGCGACCGCGCGCGTCAGCCTCACAGGCGCCGAGCAAATCGGCGAACATGGCTTCGTTACGCAAGCCATCGGCCGCCTCAATCAGTGCCAGCACCTTAGCCGGTCGCATTTCAAAGGCCCGGTGTACCCGCAAATGCAGTGAGCAGACGCGCTCGGACAGGCGCTTGAAATCTTTGGGCACGCCAAGGCGCTGATTCATCTGCGCCAGAGGCACCAGGCCCGACTGCTCATGCCCCCGATGGCTGGGCAGTTCGTCTTCCGGCGTGAGCGCCTTGCCTAGGTCATGACCAAAACACGCGTAACGAGCGGCCGCACCCAGCTTAAGCTCGGCTGCCATGTCCAGCACCAGTAGCAGGTGTTCACCGGTATCGATTTCCGGGTGGTGCTCTGGCGGCTGCGGTACGCCAAACAGCGCATCCACCTCCGGGAAAAGACGACCCAAAGCACCACAATCGCGCAGCGTGGTGACAAACGCACTAGGGGTGGGAATCAGTTTCTAATTAAAAAATCTAAATAATTGCTTATTCCAAATAATAAAACAATAATTTCATCTCTTAAATCTAAAAAATATGTTTTTCAATCTATCTAAATAAAAAAAAATAGTGCTATCCAACGTTTTCTTAGGAAAACATATTTATAAATGTTTTTAGTTATCGTTGCTACTGACGCTAATGCTTTTTAAGCATCATTTTAGTTTCTGCAGGACAACAACTAGCCTTTTCTCCAGGAAGAAAACTATCCTTTTTTCGCAAGCGACAATAGCATACTGCAAGAATAATGGCAAGGACCCAAATAAGAACTACAATAATAGCTATAGCTACTATAGTAGCAACCCAATTGTCCTGAATAACTTCTTGAGTCTCAGTATGTTCAAGATGAGTGACACTATAGGGCTGCTTCACCGATTCCTGTTTGGGAGGCAAAGACGGTGGATTCATCAGCTGTGGTTTCACCGGCTTATGCGCAAGATCGCTGGTTGTACTGCAAAGTTGCTGGCTCCAAGTTTTCCCACTCGGTGCACATTTAATTGTATTCATACCAATAAATTGTATTCCTGTGGTTTCATCTTCAGCTATGGAACTGCAGAGAGTATTCAAGCTTGCACCATCGGAACAGTTAATCGTGGTATCAGAAATGTCACATTCAGTAAGCATTGGGAAAATTCCGGTATGGACTTGCTGGTCAATCCAGTCGATACTATTTAGATGGCTTCCGCGTATAATTAATTGTTTTAAATTGTTCATTTTTTGAACAATTTGAATATTTGTTGCAAGAAGCTCTACAAGGGCACTACTTCCTGTTAAGTCGAGACGCTGCAGATTTGGAGCGCAACTTTTTAGAGATTCGATATCATTTACACCTTTGACATTGAGGAGAGACAATGAGGTCAAAGTAGGTGGTAGGATTAATCGAGCAATAAAAGCATTTGTGATGGTGAGCTTGTGAATTAATTTTTCTTGAATATAATTCAGGACATTAGCAGGGAAAGCTCCTTCATTTTCTTGGAGAAACGAAATACTCTCCAATTTATCCAGACTTGACGATTGTAATTCTATGTTATCCCATTTGAGGTTTTCTACACCAAGACACAGAGAACGAAGGTTTGGGCCTCTTAGAATACCAATTTTCCCTAGTTTGTTAGAACAAAGGTCAAGACTGGTAGCTGTCGGAAGTGACACTGGTGTAGTAATTTTTTGAATGTTATTTGAAGGCATTTTTAACTCTATGAGGGATGATGGCAGATGCGCTGGGAATTCAGTCAGGTGATTTTGTGACAGATCTGGGACTTGAAGAGTCGTAAGTGACCAAAAACTTCCAGGTTCAATTAAAGCTATTTCATTGTGAGCCAAATTCAAAAATTTTAATTTTTTAATCCCGTAAAAGGTGCTAACCCGAATGACAACCAGTCTGTTCCCACTTAAGTCTGACAATTCTAGATTAGGTGTTGTCATGAACAACGTTTCTTGAATGTCAGTAGTCGCCGCTATCGGCGGGCGAATAGATCCAGCTGGCCCCGTTATCGTTCGAAAACGCCAGGTCGTCCGCCCCGCTGCCCAGGCTGACGAAGGAATAGCCGAGCGCGCTGCTGGGCGCGCCGTCGACGAACCGAACCGGCCCGACCCCGCCCAGACCGCCGAAATCCGCGACCTTGAGCGCGCTGTTGGACGGGATCGAATCCACGATCACCGTGGCGTCGGCGTCCGCCGCGCCCGCCCCGTCATTGCGCACCACGATCGCATAGCGCAGCGTCGCGCCCGGGATGGCGGCGGTGTCGTCGCCATTCACCAGCCAGTCATCCACCACCGAGACCGATTTCACCGCCGCCAGCACCGCCGGATTGGCCGTCACGGCCGTGACGGTCAGCGCGAATTCCGAGGTGATGTCATAGGTGCTCGCGCCGGTCTTGCGGGTCGTGGTCGCCGAGTTCAGGTTTCCGGCGCTGACGGCCGCATTCGCCGTGAACGACCCGGTGAAATTCGTATCGCCGCCCGAATGGGCGATATCGACCGAACCCAGATGGATCTCGCCCTCGCCATAGCCGGACCCGTCGGCCGCGCTGTTCCTGAAGAAATCGATCCGGTAGCCGTTGCCGTGCGACGGGACGTCCAGATTGAAATCGTATTCGAGCGCGGTGGTCCCGTCGGCGGCGATCCCGTTGAGCACCGGGAAATTGAGCAGGTCGTTGCCGCCCGATGTGGAGTCCAGCAGCGACCCGCCCACATCGCCGTAAAGCCGGTCCGCCCCCTCCCCGCCGTAGAGCGTATCGCCCGAGGCAATGCCGTTCTGATCCACAACCCCCAGAGACCCATCGATCTCGCCGTAGAGCTGATCGTCGCCGGAGCCGCCGTAGAGCGTGTCGGCGTCGCCCTCCAGGGTAAAGTTCGCGGTGTTTGCCGAGAACAGGCCATAGAGCCTGTCGTCGCCACCGATTCCTGAATCCACGCCGCCGGCATCGCCGTACAGCACGTCACCGCCCTGACCGCCGAACAGGCCGTCGTTGCCGCCCACGCTGCCGACACCGAGCGCGCGGCCGGCATCGCCATAAAGCACGTCGCTGCCACCGCTCCCGAACAAGTTGTCATCACCCCCAGCCGCGCCCAGGACCAGGTTGCCGCTCACGTCGCCGTAGAGCGTGTCGGCCTCGTCGCTCCCGGTCAGCGTGTCCGCGCCACCTTGGGGACCCCCAATCGGCCCGCTCAAGTCGCCGACCAGGTCGCCATAGAGAATGTTGGGCCCGCCGCTGCCCAAGTCGATGAGACGATCGTCGCCGCCACCGCCCACCAGCGTGTCGCTGCCGTCGCCGCCGTAGAGCCGGTCGTCGCCGCCGTCGCCACTCAGGCTATCGTTGCCGCTGTTGCCGTAGACCGTGTCGTTGCCGCCGGCCCAGGGATTGCCGTCGTCGCCGCTCAGCCGGTCGTTGCCCGAGCCGCCGTCGAGGAGGTCATTGCCAACGCCGCCGAAGAGCGGCCTGTTTCCGCGGGGCTCAGGCCCGGTCCAGAACCTGTCCAGCCGCGATTGCCATGGCTCCAAATCGATGCAACCCAGATCGTGCCAGTGTTGCGATCGACCCCGATGGCGGGGTCTCCGATACCGTCGTAATGCCACTGGGGATCGTTACCCATGTCCATGATGACTTTCATCGGCTGCCACGTGCGGCCACCGTCGGTCGATCGCGACATGCCAACATCGATATCGGCCGGCAAGTCAACGCTGCCACGTCGGCGAATGTCGTACACACCGATCAACGTACCTTGATTGGTGGTTGCCAATCCTGGGATGCGGTAGGTGTGCACGCCATCGTCACCACCGTTTCTCACCGCAACCCCCATCCGTTGTCGTGACACCGAAGCGTTCACTGTCAACTTCTGGCCATTGGAAAACGTGAGCTCACGGCACGACGCGCCAAGCTTGTGATCGATGTTGGCACGATCCGCAAGTTTGCAAGCGATCCAGACGTAATTATTGCCTTCGACCAGGGCTTGCCGGCCAACAAACGAAACGTCGACGTTGTTTGGCCCCGTTGCGTTTGGCCCCGTTGCGCCGTTTCCGCCGGGCGTGGAAGCCTGTGCCACCTTCAATGGCTGGCCGAACGAGCCGGTGGCTGCGAACCGGTCGCTTGATCCTGTGAAATGAGCCGTCGCGGATTTGACATCATGCGTCCAACATTCAAGCGTTGCCTTCAACTGCGTCAAAGATATTGGGTTCAAACCTCCATCGGTTTCGATTTTTAACTTCAGCAACGGGCTCGTTTCGAGCCCCACGAGCGCCGGGAGCGAAAGCGGGATGACTTCGGCGCTGACGATCCGCTGGGGACCGAGGGGCGCAAAACGAACGTCGTCGATCAGGATTCCGGTATTCGGCGGACTGGTGACGGTAAAACGCAACTGCTTGATGCGTTTGTCGCGAAGCGGCACTTTGACATGCGACAAAAACGCTCGTCCCACACGAATCACGTCGCTGCCGCTGAAGATTTCTTTCCAGCTACCACCGGTGTTTTTCTCGATGCGAAACGAAAAGGGACTTCGTTTGGTCCAACGCTCAGCCCAAAAGGTCAGATGACCGCTCGTATCGACCTGACTTGACAGATCCAGCGTCAGACTTGTCTTTTCTCCGCCGGTTAAATGCAGGCACTGGTTTCCGGTCTTGGCATGTTGGTCGTCAATGACGACCTCGCCGGCCGTTCGGGTCCAAGTGCCAATCGCGGTCTGCAAAGCGTCGTGCTTTCCCGCTTCGACTTGCTCGAAACCAATCGCTTGGGAAGCGGTTTCTGCAGAAGTTACCTCGGCCGAGTTTGCGCCAATCCAAATTTGGTGCGCCACAACTATGCAGGCCAGCACGCGTGCAGAGGATGAAAAGGGGCTCATTGAGTTAACCTTCGCCTATTCGGAGATGGCACGTCGATGGGCCGCGGGAACAAAATCGCGGTCCTTGGGATGCTTGTTATAACATCGGACGTATCGACGAGTGTAGTGAGGGCTTGGCCTGCTTAGTTCCCGAAGCTGAATGCATTAATATTGCCGGTTCGTTCAAATGCAGTTGTCCTAGCTACTTAGTAGATACACCGGTCGGATGTTTGAGTAAGACATTTTTATGTAAAACCATAATTTAGGTCAAATCCAATTGTCCCTGAAATTCTTTTTTTGAAAGCATCTCTACTCCTTTACTATCTAAGACTTATTAACGCTTATACCCTGTATGGGTCTTATAAAAGCTATATTAGACAAAAAAAAAGCACAGAGTCAGTTCGAGAGTTGGTACATCGCAATTACCCCTCTTCAAATAAGCAGTAAAATCTTCCTTGCAAAAGTATAAGTTGATGCATGCAAAACCCCACGTTCCTACTTTTCGAATACAGGTAGCGCAAGTATGAACTTGTTTTCTGCAAATAATATTGGAAGCTGACTAGTTTGCTCTCCTGGTGGCTTTGGAAGTCAGATATTTTGGTCAAAAAACATTTAGGGGTTGAATAATTTAATTTACCAGGAAAATGTTCAACCTCTGAGGTCTAAAAGCATCGAACTGGAACTTTTCATACCAGGAGTAACACTCAAAGGAGCATAAAACTTAATTAATTTAAATAGCCTCTGATGATTTTAAAGCAACATTTTAATGGAATTCTAATTGTTATTCTTAGTAGAACTTAGATTACTTCGAGGGTTTTAGATCAATTTCCAAACCTTTTCAGGGCTAAAAATGTTCCAGTTGATCCAACTATTAGACATCAATCCAATGTAAATTCTTAAATACATTTTTCTTCTTCAATGAATATGCCCTTTAAAATAACTGGCATAAGTTCAAATTAAAAAAGGTAAATAAACAAACAAGACATAAAAAAAAGAGTTTGAGGATTGAAGGATACTTTAAGGAAGATCGGATTGGTGCTAGGAATATGATGGGTTTCCAGTCTTCAATAGTAATATTTTAGCATATTTTAATGAATTTAATTTTTCGCAAATTTTTCAAAAGGGGGCTTGACTGACTTTTGTTCTTAAACTTCAAAAGAATCAGTAGCCTGCAAATATTTAATAGAAAATCATCAAACGTCTATTAAGCACTAAAGAAACTTTGGCTATATACTTATTATCTATCGTTTGTTCTATAGCTTGGATTTTTCAGATTTACTACAAAAGCCAACAATGTAAGTTTAGAAAAAGTCAAACTACTGAAGGAGTAATTGAGGGAAAGGGGGGTGGTGGGTAGCTAAAATAGCCAGATATTAAATGGGAGCCGTATGGCACGTGAGAGTCAATTTAGAAATGCTTACAAAACATGGATTGCTGTGGAATACTAAATAAGTTTTTTGAAGTCAGTTTGACTGTATTGAAACGTGTGTATAGTTTCAATATATGCTCATATATAGAATATATGTGTGACTATGACTTCTACAAAAAATTAGATCAAAGAATATTTTCCCATAAACATGAAGGATTAGAGCTAGAAAAAGTAAAGAAAAAAAATATTCCTTTTCTTTCTTATTTTCAAACGTGTGGGGCTAGAGGCTGTTTTAAACCTTTGGTTTGAATGGAACTGGCCGGGTTTTCGATACGAGGCATGGACGTTGTCCTTTAGTCGTGGTGTTTTTGTATTGTTTCGCACATAATTACGTTTTACAAGAATTAATTGCGAAGTAGTACAAAATGTCGAAACCCCGTGGAAGGCCAAGATCATTCGACAGCCACACTGCCCTGCAAGGCGCCATGACCCTGTTCTGGCAGCAGGGCTTGTCGGCCACATCACTGGATGAGTTGGCCACTGCCATGCAGATGAACAGGCCCAGCATCTACAATGCGTTCGGTAACAAAGAGCAGGTGTACCGCCAGGCGTTGGCTATGTTCTGCGGGCAGTTGGACCAGGCGTTGCACGAAACACTGGGGGCCGAACCAGACCTGGCCAAAGCGCTGAACCGTTTTTTTGCCCAGGCGCTGGATGTTTACTGTACCGGCAATGAGAGCCTCGGTTGCTTGATGATGTGCACCGCACCCGCTGAAGCCGCGACCCATCCCGAGGTTAGTGCCGATATGGCAGGTTTAATCAAACGCGTGGACAGACAATTGAGCACACGGTTGCGCGCAGCAATCCAGCAAGGTGCTTTGAGCCCGGAGACCGAGGCACAGAGCCTCGCCAAACTCTTACAGGCAGTGCTGCACAGCCTGGCCCTGCGGTCACGCGCCGGAGAATCCAGAGCCAGCCTGCTGAAGTTTGCACGCTACAGCGTGCGCAGGCTGGTCCACTGAGTTTGCCCGTTAATCAGCCGTGGCTGAGTCACCATCATATTGCGCCATCCAGTCGGCGATCGCCTCCGCCACACCATCGTCAAACACATCCTCCATGCGCACGATCAGATGGTCTGCATAAGCAATGTGTTCACGGCCCGAAATTGCCAGGACAGGCAGGCCTGCGGTATGCAGGGTCAACGACCAGGGGAACTCCAACGCCGCGCCCTGCTCTAGAATTTGTGGAATTTCACCTAACGTGCGGGTCTCAAATTTTCGGTCCAGGGCATTAACGCTGTTGCGCAGTGCCTGAAGTACCGCATCTCGGCCACGTGCTATGGAGCCGTCACCCGGCAGGTAGACAGCGTCCGCCGCGAAATATTGTTCCAGTCTCTGCCAGTCATCGTCGACAAATGTTTGCTCGAATGCAGCGGCATAGGCAGCAAATTGTTCAAGTTTGCTCAAATGACGCTCTCCCTGCAGCCTGCAAAGTATCAAACTATGAGGCGCTGCGGGTATTTGTGCAAGCAAACAGTGTTAATCGCCTATTTTTACAGCACACGATTGTTAGACAATAATTACTCTTGACCACCGGGCGGCAAAGTCTGGTGGTACAAACTGTTAGCAACAGGCCGGAGTCAATGGCACCAGAATATTGGTATGGCTGAACTCGTCCGTATCCACATGCGCAACCTGATACATCTCTACCAACGGCAAGCCAGCATCCGTAAAGCTTCATTAAAGTAGGAAGTTTAGTATTTAGGAAATACTCTTTGAAGCATTATCCAGAATATCAACCAAATTGTATCATTATTGGTCCATACAATCCTTGAAACAATTAATAAATTTTTCTTTTAATGCTGTATATACGACTCTTCTTAAAATAATATACACAGCAAAAACAAACCCGTGTCACAAAAGTCAAAGAAACACATTTACTTTTAAATCTAGAATGGGTCCAAGTGTTCCAACAAAACATAGATGCAAGGGCAAAATAACGACTTTTTTGGGATCGATCTGATTCTTGGAACAAATATATATGAGAAAATCGAAAAATGTGTGTAGACACACTTGTAAAATTACAATATGTACGTCTAAAACGATAAATCTCTACAAAACATTCTAAATTTTAAGAATTGCACACCATAAATCTTATATTTTACCTAACATGAAGTACTATATGATATCAAAACGGGATTATATAAACATCTTATACACAAACAGATTTGAAAGTTTCCTTACAAAGAATGGCTTTACCCTATTGTAATATCTAGCCAACCATGTTAAGCCCAGTGTTACAACAACTGAAACTACATACTTAAACACCCAAGACTTTTGGCCCTTGCATACCCAGTGAAAATTGACCTACTATTTGATAGCACAGGGAAATTTTGTGACCGCGCTTAAATTTACCGAAATTTATTAAAGAGCAATTATGACCAGTGCAGCATTTCAGAGGAAAGAAAAACAAAATCTAAGGGTATTCTAGCCTAGTGTTAAACCTTATAAAAACCGAGTTAATAAAAAGCGACCAAAACAGATAATAATTGTTTTCAAGCAACGTCATATTGCTGAGGTTAATAGTCTACGAAAGTATCCTGAGGTAGAAATAGAAAACCCGCGTCTCTTTCATTACATAAATTAAATTCAAACCAGATGCTTAACTAAACATCTGTAATCAACTCCATCCATCTAGGACCACTAACGATTTCAACAGATTTCTTACTTAAACAGTTTCCAGCGACACTTCCTTCGCAGAGCCTATACCAGTAATCCACCTGAATGCCTTTTTTCCTCGATTTCTGCTTCCAATGTGACAAACAAATTCACATTTTCATAAAATCAAGCACCTACCTTTTGCATATTAAAACAGATTTAACAAAATTCTTTTCAGCTAAAATCGACAGACAGCAAATATTCAAACCAAACT
This sequence comes from Alatinidae sp. Z8VKAUB7J3, assembly GCA_010016025.2. NCBI lineage: Eukaryota > Metazoa > Cnidaria > Cubozoa > Carybdeida > Alatinidae > Alatinidae sp. Z8VKAUB7J3. The sequence continues at coordinate 60,774,003 of JAAAKM020073195.1, forward strand.
TGTAAGGCTCATTAAATTCCTCAGCTGGACTGGTAAACAATGTTTTATTACCCTTACATTACCAAAAATTTAACCATTCAATTTTCCAAAAATACCATCTAACAGTTTTTTCTAAGCTTTTCGTAAGCTCTCTGTGTGATTGTCTAAAATAATAAAAAGTATTAAGACTAGACACTTTAGTAGCCTGTTCACACTTCTACTATGCACTATCTTTTGCATGTGGTTAATACTTAACACAAATTTGATAAAAAAAAAAACATAAGTAGCCTCCAGAGGTCAAATGCCGGGGACGCACATGAAGGTTCACCAAGGCAACAGCGCTCGTCACTATCGCACGGTCACCTATGACCACCCCAGCCATCAGGTCCGCCTGATCGAACAACGGCTGCTACCGCACCGCTTCAAAGTCATTGGCACGCGCGACTATGTCGCCACCGCCCAGGCGATCACCGACATGGTCGTCCGCGGAGCGGGCGCCATCGGAGCGACCGCGGCCTACGGGTATGCACAAGGCCTCGCGGCATTCAGCGGAAAGAACAAGAGAGACTTCAACCGTCACGAGAAAGCCGTCTTCCAAACTCTCGCAGACGCACGCCCCACGGCGGTGGACCCGGTCAACGCCATGCGCGACATCCGAGCTAAACTCGCTAATGCAGCAAGCATCGACTCGAAACAATCCCTCGCCCTAGAACTCGCCGAAGCCTTTGCGGACGACAACGCCGCCGAGCGCCAAGCCATCGCCACTCACGGGGCTCCCCTCATCCCGGAGGGTGCTCGCGTCCTCACCCACTGCAACGCCGGCTGGTTGGCCTTTGTCGATCACGGCTCCGCCACCGCCCCGATGTATGCCGCCCAAGCGCAGGGGCGCTCGTTTCATGTATTCTGCGATGAAACCCGTCCCCGTTCTCAGGGCGCTTCGCTCACCGCCTGGGAACTCAGCCAACAAGGAATCTCCCACGAGATCATCGCCGACAACGCCGCCGGCCATCTCATGCAGCGCGGCGAAATCGATCTGGTGACTGTCGGCTCCGACCGAACCCTCGCCAAGACGGGAGACGTCGCTAACAAGATCGGCACCTACACCAAGGCCGTCCTCGCCATCTCGCTCGCCCGGGCCGGCCAGAACACGCCCGCGAGCAACCTGATCGCCGAGCTCGAGCGCGGGCCGCCCCTCGACAAGATGGTCGGCGTGCCCCTGAACGTCGTGTCCCTCGTCGTGCGCATGATGCAGAAGCGCCCCGAGGACCGCTTCCAGTCCCTCGAGGAGCTGCAGAGCGCGATCGAGGACCTGGTCACCGAGATGACGGGGATCCGCGCGGACAGGAACAACGTCGAGTTCCTGCTCAAGGTGCGCGAGGAGGAGAGCGACCTGCTGCAGACCTGGCGCATTCGCGGGAAGCGCCAGACGAGCTCCTTTCTCGGCTCCTTCCAGGAGTCCGAGCTGGTCGAGTTCATGCAGATGCTCGAGTTCAACCAGAAGAGCGGGATCCTGAACATCGCCGGCGGCGGCAGCCGCGGGCGCATGGTGATCAGCCAGGGGCGGATCGTGCGGGCCGAGTCGGGTCGCATGCGCGGCCCCCGGGCGGTCGAGCACCTGCTCGCCCAGCGCTCCGGGGACTTCGAGTTCAACCCCGGCGAGCCTGGCGGTCAGGCCGACTGCGACATGAAGATCTCGCGGGCGCTGTTGAACGTCATGCGCCACCGGGACGAGTCCGGCGGCTAACGGCTCAGTTAGTTGCCTTCGCGCGGCGCGGAGGCCTCGAGGGTCGTGCCAAATGCAAGAGAGCAAGAGAAAGTTAGAGAAGATACTTGGACAGGTCGTCAGAACCTTCTGTTATCCCTTCGGGGATGCGTGCGAAACGACGATCCAGCTTGCGCAGGAGGTCGGATTTGAAGCCGCCTGTTCCACGGACCGGAGACTAGTGAGAGGTCACGCACATCCTTTTCAGCTCCCACGCTGTTTTGTGGGTGATTGGGATAGGGATGAGTTCGCCAGCTGCATACGAAAATTTTTCGATGGATGAGCGATAGCGTCAAAAGTAGATATGAGTAGTTCTCAAGGTGATATTGAGCAGAAATATATATTCATTGCACAACAACATGATGGAATGTTGTCATGGCTCAACCACTGTTTGATTCCTGACACATCGTTTCCTGTCGGAAGGGTTTCAAGTATTTACTATGACACTCCCAATTTGGATCTCTATGATGAAAAGCGGAATAGTGACTATGTCAAATCCAAAGTCCGCCTTCGTTGGTATTCAGACCTTGCGAAGGGAACCATCAACGATGACATCACGTGTTATCTAGAGGTGAAAGAAAAATGGGGAGTATTTCGAAAAAAAAACCGTATAGAAATTCCCCTATCCTCATGGATGCTGAAAGGCGACGTGTTTACAGAAGAAAAAATTGAAACCATTCCATCGAGAGTTCATGAACTCTCCTCCATTCCCTCTGGTTTTTTAGTGCCAACCATACTGATTCAATATATGCGGTATCGTTTTCTCGATCCTCAAACGGGATCTCGAGTGGCGTTAGATACGGATATTGAATGCACACATGTCAATTCGAGATATGTTGAAGGATTCCCTCCAGTACATTTGGACCAAGGTGTATTGGAAGTAAAGGGGAGCCGGAGAGACCTCCCAAATTCGCTGAACGGTATACGGTCTTACCTCAGTCGAGAAGCCTTTTCCAAATATGCGAGGTGTCTCGAACATCTCATGTTGCCCCTCTCCAGGAGAATTTAAATTGTGGACATTCTAGAAAAAATTGGGAGATTGGTTCGCGACCCGGCGGTGCAAGTAGATCTGTGGGGATTTATGTTTGCGCTGTTTGTTTCTGCTTTAGTGGGACTCTTCGTTTCGGCTCTGTATCTCCTGTTTTACGAAAATCGTGCCACCGGTGCGCAAGTGCATCGAAGTTTTCTTTTGATGGCCCCTTCAATAACAGCCCTATTCATCGCTATTCAGTTTTCACTCCCCCTTTCTCTTGGGCTATTAGGGGCCCTCTCGGTGATTCGTTTTCGAACACCAATCAAAGAGCCGGAAGAGATTGCCTTCATCATGTTACTGATAGCGGGGGCGGTCGTCTGTGCGACGTTTCAATTTAAATTATTGTTTGTCCTTCTTTTTTTAGCAACGGGTCTCTTATTTCTTCAAAGGGCTCTCCCTCAACTTTTCAAAGGAAAACGGAAGGATGGGATGGTGCTAGTCACCATGAGTAATTCGGCAAACTCCGATACCAAGGATAGACTTCTGGAATTTTTTATTTTTTGCAAATTAGTATTATTTGAAGTGCAAATAATGGTGTCAATTTGGGAGGTAGAGTGGGAGGGGTGTTAGCTATATTTCTAGCCCTCTTGATTTGTACAAATACATTTTGGGGGTGTTACTAAACTCTAAGAAACACCAAAATTCTAAGAAAGAGAGTTTTGGTAACAATAAATACATCAAAGGAATCAAATTTTGATTTTGATTCAAAATATACAAAATTCATTAAGCTTAGCGTTACCAATCAAAGGTTACTAGCCCGAGAAAATGTACTTAATTTTGAAAAAGGGGAGAAACACCTCCAAAGCATCAATTGAACTTAATGCAGATCACACTATCAGATTCAACATATTAATGCACCCCACTGAAGAGGTCCAAACTCCTATGTTGGAAAATGTAGATTTTTTCATTTTTTGCCAGAATAAAGATCATGGATGCGCATTTACTTTTATTATGTTTTTTTTATGTTTCCCCTTGGGCTGATCGTATCGAACCGATGATCCTAGAAGACTGTGAGAGGGTTTATTTGATCGTAAATCAAAAGTTCTAGTGTCCTTTTTAAGTGACCAAAAAGACTGGAAGGCAGTTAGCCCTCCTTCCACGCCCTATTTTCTCCAAAGTCATCTGATTAAAATTTTGAGATAATCATTTTCTTCAGGATAGCTAAAAAGTCAATAAATATGGCTTTGGGGACAATATAACGCCCCTCTCCCCGTGAAAGGAGAAAATTTTTCGTGAAGGGTAGCCTGATTATTTGAAAAATTATCAAATCAGGAGATATAGGGAGGAAGTACAGCCCCTTTCCTGCTATATGTGCCTAATAAAATTTTCAACAATCCCATATATTTGGAGTCCACGTAAAAAGACATTTTTTTTATATGTCCGTCTAAGTAAGCCCAATGAGAAATTGTGACTTGTAATGAAACGTAATTTTGAACGTAACGAGTTTTACATGGTCTTAAACTATTTCTGTTTGGTATTAATGTAAACTTTGTAAACTCATTTCGTATCATTCATGGCCGCCGCCATTCCTACCCACAGACCCCTAGGAAAAACGAAGATATTGAAAAATGAATAAATATATGAAAATGGGAAATATTCCAATTTACATCTACATAAAAACAAAAATCCTGGTAGTATTTGACCCCCTCCCCCTGTTGAAAAATTTCTTAAATGGGGAAATTTCCTTAGCTGCCATTCTCGGGGGCATTTGACAGTTTATAGTCGGCCACGAAATTCCTGTCTTGTTTTAAATCTTTGGATTTGAATCATAGGAGTCACAAGAGGGCTTGTGACCCCACAAACCCAATTTGAATGTAGATTTGAATTTATTAATTTTGTTTATGAATAGATTATATTTTTCTATTAGTTTAGTGTCATTCACAAAAAAATGTGTAATACTGAGCATAAATAAAATCAAGTATTTTATTAACCTCCAAAATTAAAAAGTATATAGGAAAGAGAAATAATATAATAGACTGACAAGACATGTGGCAACAAAGGCCAAAATGAATTAAAAATGAAATCGAAGAAAAAATAAATATGTAGTTAAACCACATGCAAGAGCGAGAACAAACAAATATGTGGCTACAAGATAAGCGGCAGCGAGAATTACAAGAAACAGGGAAAATCTGAGCTTGTCAAAAATATTTTTGAAAATCCCTAAGGAAAACAAGGTATTTGTGTACAAATTATTTATTCTCATAAATACCACGTAGCGAAAATTGCAATACAAATGTCAGAATATGTTTCTAAGATGGAATTAGAAAGAATTTTCTAAGCCCAATAGCATACACAAATTTCTTCCAAGGTATCTCTCAATTTAGTTTAGGGAAAAACTCCCGGTTCCTTGCAGAAAGATAAGCAAACTGTTCGTTTTATGAATCAGAACTGTTCAAAGGTTCTCAAATCTACAAATTCCGCAACAATTTTTAGTCTACTCCACTTGAGGCAAAAAATATGTCCATGGCCCCTCTAACAGTCCATTCATCTCCCTGGCCCCTCCAACAGTCCATTCATCACCCAGGCCTCTCCCGCAGTCCATTCATCTCCCATCTAACTTTTTATCAGAAACGTGAGGACATAATACTTTGCTTGAAACCAAATTATACAAGAATGTTCAGCATGATGACAGAGTACTTTGAGGGCTCTTCCATTCCGCCACTACTTTCCGCCACCGACTTGCAAGCAGAACGGTTGATATGTCATTTTTTTACGTGATTGACTAGAAAAAACTTCGGACAAAGGAGTATTCTATAAATGAGAAATGGGAATAAGGACTTTCCAGGCATGCTCCTTATTCCAACTTTTCAGAAAAGTCCTCAGATCAACTTGAAACCTGTTGCGGCCAATAATTCGGGCTGAAGAGACAGGGGAATAGATTTCCACACACCTACCATGTAATCGTTTTCTGATTAACTTGAAATTAGCTAGGCAGGTACCAACAACCAAGGGGACCAAAATATGGAATTTTGGACTGTTTTCCTTAACACTCTAAGCGTTAAGTTTTATTGGTTGGGATTTCTCCTCTATTATGGAGAAGAACTCGTGAGCCAGAATAATAAAACATTTTCATTTTTATGAAAAAAAATACTATAAATGTCTTAATTGGTTTACTTTATATTCCTTTCCCATAGGTTTAAAGGAAGGAGAATCTGCCTTCAGAAAAACGTAGTTTTTCAGTTATTAGTAAAGTGTTTATATCGCAAATACTGGTCATAAAGGGTATCAAACTGTTCTCAAAATCAAATAGACTGGGAAAAATCTTTGGCGTTACATTTTGAAACGAAGTAATATACCATGAACTCACATATGCCTTATTTGAAATAACTATAAAGAATGGGCTATATTTTATGTTTTAGGGCAAAGTACTACAACTTTATGTGATTACACATGTGGCATTTTAAAGTAACAACACTGAATTTGATGGCGGGTTGAAGAAAAATTCTTCTTGGGATATACCAGTTCAAAGCGGACAAATCGGAAAAATATTCCGATTCGTAAAAACATAAAAGAAATGCATAAAATGATGCATTTTTTTGTAAAAAAAATCCTGGATACGCCCTTAATTAGACATATTTGATATGCAATTAGAATTTCCGCGTATAATGTATAATTTAAAACTTCTATCAAATAAGGAGAGGCATAGCTGCAACTACTGAATTTGACTAGTGATTTCCTTGTTATCGCAATCAAATTAAATCCCAAATAAACGAAGCTGATAATTCAACAATTTCTTGTTGTTTTTCGGAATTAGGAGTGGGAGTAAGATTGAAAAAGTATCTTACTCCGGAGTAAGAGTAAACCGGGAGTAACCGCGAGTAAGAGTAATCCCCTAATCTCAACTGCTCTTCCGCCCTGGTACCAGAGACGTTTGATTAAAACAGGCATGTAAGCTATTTTTTCTTAATCATTAAACGGCATTATTTGAAAAGCGATAAAAAAAAATTCAACCGAAAGTGAGACGCAACATTAAAACTTAAAACGAATAGAAACTGTTCCGTATGTTAAAGATGATCCCCCCTCCTCAATACCCCGCTCTTTACGCTAAAATTTGATTCTTTGTCACAACTCTGCTTTTTAACAACTCAACTCTACCACAAACTGTTTGGAAAAAATAGCAGCTGTATCAATGGCAGTAGTAGCATGTACATGTTGTATATAAAGCTACTCTTTCTCAATTACTAATATAAAAGAAAAAACCCTGGCCATTTTTGTTTTATACACCGTTTAACATTTGAATTTTCAATGTTCTCTTACGAGTCACGACTTCGAGTGGCTGGCTCGTTTGTCGGTCGAACGAATATTCATTCATGATACTGCTGCCTTCAGCAAAACCCTTGCCGCGTCCATATGAATCTAGAAAGTAGAACTAGAAAACAAACTGCTTATGATATACCGATTGCCTTTAAAGTAAAGTTTTGGCTGATGATATTTTGACATCAGTTGCGCAAATGTTGATCTAATTGCTGCAGGTATGCTGATATTTGTATTTGCTTTTGCTTTAGTAAGACTTATGCGCAATAACAATGAATAATATTCCCAATAATTAAGCCTCAGCTATGGTATTTTAAGGTCAGGTGATTGCATCCCATCTCAATTTGATCATTGTTGTCAGATAGGAGCTTGTTAATATATCCAAGAGAAGGAAAATATACATCCGTTTATACTGGAAGTTTGCCAGGGAAATCGACACAAGCAAATGAGTCGATGAGTGCCTCCTTTTGTGTCAGGAGTATTTTTTTTTTCAATGGCCAATTTATTTGCTGTTTTATCGAACGCTCAAAGAAAATACGGACTTTGTGTTTATATGAAGTTATACACATTGGAAGCCATGTCCTAAAAATATTTAGATTTTTGCGATTTTCGTTTTTTTCTCCCTAAATTTCGTATAGCTTCCCTTTTTGTGTTTTTGTGCTTTCTTGGATTTTCACAATTCTCTCCTCGAATAAAAGTCTGTTTACGATCGGAATCCCGCTCACAGGGCGAGCCTAGCAGGCGGTCCAGGGAGGCATGACCCGCCGGCGTCGCAGCAAAGAACACGACATGGCCCGCTCCATCCTGCCGTGCAAGAACCGCAGGGAGGCGCGCAAGGCCAAGGCCCGTGTGTCCCGCCGGCACCGCCGCCGGGAGAAGCAGGCCCTGCGCCTGGACGACGACGACGAGCTCGAGTCCCGCGTCCGCGCCAACGCCCGCAAGCGCCGCAACGCGATGACCTACGTCGTGTGGGATCGCCAGGGCGGGGACAAGATCAACCACTTCTGCCGCTGGGCCCGCGCCCGCACCGACGGCGCGAAGGACGACGTCGAGCGCTACTTCGCCGCCAAGTCGCTCCTCGGCGGCGCCGACAGCCTGATCAAGGAGCACGCCCTCGGGCACTTCGTCGACCTCGAGCGCGCGTCGAACCGGCACTGGGGCAGCTGGGGACGGCCCGTCCGCCGCAAGCGGACCCGGCCCTTCACGAGCGAGAAGCACCTGCGCAAGCTGCTGCGCCGCGCCTTCGAAACGGCCCACGGCGAGCTGAACCAGATCCTCAAGGAGCCGGTGGACATCACTCCGTGCGACCGCGCCGCTCCCTGCCGCCACGTACGCTCTGCCTCCGCGTGCACGCCGAAGCTGGTGCTGCGCGTCCCGGACGAATGCGCCTACTACAAGGAAGACGCCGGAAAGATCCTGCTGGGCGCGTTTGAACCGAATGCCAAGCCCTGGGCAATGAACGGCATCCCCGACAGCTTTGAATTCGACCAGCTGCCCGAGGACTTCGACCACTTCGAGCCGATCCTGGAAGCGGCCTGTAACCGGATGCCGATGCTGGCTGAGGCAGG
>JAAAKM020073195.1:60782608-60821716 GCA_010016025.2 Alatinidae sp. Z8VKAUB7J3
CCTTCTTCAATGGACCGGAATCCTTCACCCCGGACGACGCCTACCACCTGGGCCTGGCGCCTGAGATGGACAACTTCTGGGTCGCTGCGGGCTTCAACTCGATCGGCATCCAGTCGGCCGGCGGCGCCGGTATGGCGCTGGCGCAGTGGATGGAAGACGGCCAGAAACCGTTCGACCTGGGCGATGTCGATATCTCCCGCATGCACCCGTTCCAGGGCAACAAGCACTATCTGTTTGAGCGCTCAAAAGAGACGCTGGGCCTGCTCTACGCCGACCACTTCCCCTACCGCCAGAAGGCCACTGCCCGCGGTGTGCGCCGGACCCCGTTCCATCACCACCTGAAGGAACAGGGCGCGGTCTTCGGCGAACTCGGCGGCTGGGAGCGCGCCAACTGGTTCGCCAATGAGGGTCAGGAACGCGAATACCAGTACAGCTGGAAGCGCCAGAACTGGTTCGAAAACTCTGCCGCTGAACACAAGGCAGTCCGCGAGAACGTCGGCATGTACGACATGTCCTCCTTCGGCAAGATCCGCATCGAAGGCCCGGATGCGGAAAAGTTCCTCAACTACATCTGCGGCGCCAACGTCTCGGTGCCCGCGGGCAAGATCGTGTACACCAACCCATTATCTGCTCAATCGAGCTCGCATCTCAGGTATGCATGTAGGGATATAGGGCACCCAGAGCGTTAGGGTTTTACAAATTTCCAAATTTCTGAAATTCTATCTATAACTCACTTGTTGTTTTATTTTTCTGAATTTCGACCCCCACACTGTAAATATAGGTCCATCAGGAATGAGTTCCTCGTGCGTACCTTCTTCGATTGTTTAAATTTTGGGCCTATACAAAGAAGTTGGAGACTCATGTACGAGGCATTGCATGAATAACAGAGGGGGAGAGACAAAATACACCTCCTTCCTTCTCTCACCATCACTCGCCTGGATCAATGTTCATTAGCTTTTGGGGCCTCGGTAGCATTGAGAAAACCAATGTTCTAAGTTTAAAACTATTAAAGAAATTCAGATGAAAGTAATCATCCGTTTTTCCCTACCCCCTCCCTTGAGTCTTAGATTACCTGAGCCCAGAAAAGGTGATATTCCTAGTTAATTCTGCCTTGCACTGGAAATTGCGTAATGACTTCCGGGGGAAGGGACATTTGGGAACCACTGCCGTAAGTTGTGAACTATTTCAGAAACTAAGAGGATGATTTTCTTTCTTTTGCCTTTTCCTTGAGTCGTATATTTTGTCTCATGCCCAAATGATGCTATGTATAGATAACTCGCCAAAGAGCTTGACGCCAGAAATGAAAAGATTGTGAACTTTCTTGAAAGCATGGGAAAGCAACTAACACTGATTGCGCAATAGAGAAATATTCACGTCAGGTATCCCCTGTAAAATGCCGTTTGGTAGTTTTCGTATTAGTAATTGACTGGAGTTATGGAAACTTACTAATTATTTAAAGTAAGATTTTGGGTTTTTCTGGAAAGAAGCGCATTTTTTTTGGCTAACATTTGGAATTTTTCATACTAAGGCTCTTCTAATAAGAATGTCTTTGTACTGGCTTACTATAGACTATGTAGATAGGCAAATTTTACGGGTTCGAAAAAATGAAATGGCTTGTTTTGTGGAGAAAATGGTCATATTAGAACTATCTTACAAAATATTCACGAAAATGGAGAAGTTAGGTTTTACAGAAATTTGCTCGAAACTCGCCGGTTTCCATTGATGACGGTAGAATCTGGTGATTCCGAATATGTACTTTGTTTTTCTGAATCACGTATATTTTTTTTTTTAATGAAGATTGAGCGAATTCTACATCCTATGAGACGTAACCTGTAACCATCCTTAGGGATACTAAGTTAACTCTTATCATTGGAAATACTAAAGATATACTATTAAACATAATGCACATGTAAACTCCCCATACTCTCTGTTAGAACCAGCTTCAATAATATTAGTTTTACATATGTCACATATTAACATTTTATAAGTGGTAACATGTCTTACGGATATTATCTGGTCATTTAAGTTCTGGAACCATTACGATAGATATTCATTTGTTGATTTATACTCAACAACTACCCTTAGCAATCGTTTTCTTACCAGAAAGATTTTCAATCACTAAAGAAATTTCCGAATTTCGAGAATTTTTAACTTAAACTTAATCAGGGGAGGGCTTAGTTGAATCTACGTCTAAACAAATTCTGTAGAAGGGGTTGAGGGGTATGGCTGTCTTCATAAGCCCCAATTACTAAACGGGCTGGTGGGATTTTGTTATAAAAAACCTGATCAACAACTAAAGTTATAGCCACAGAAATTTGATGGGCTTAGTACATGGTTAGTAGCCAGGATTTTGTTGAGTCTTTAGAGGGCTGTAGCCCAATCAGAAGGAAATCTTTTCTTACATTGCTTCATATCTGTGACTCAGGAGTTGTTATTACCTAACGGTTAATGAGGACTTTGCACCAGAAGTTTAGTTGCAAATCGGCCCTGGAATGTTAGTCCCTTGCCTTTGCAAATTTGTATACCGAAAGCCCATATTCAACTTCAATGCACCCTCCGACTCCTAGATTATTCACTTCCAAATAAATTGATACACCCAGACATTTTTTGACATTGGGCATTTAAAGAGAAAATATTTTTTCTATTTACCTTTGAATTCAAAGAAACCACAATTGCCGAACTCGGGTTTGTAACCATATGCTACTTTAAAGGCACTAACACCTGTTTTGGTGCATTAATAATAAAACCATCTATTAGATTCTACAGCAGAGCTCTCTGCGTATTATGAGGAGTTTAAATATAAAAAGTTCACTAATCTTTTCTTTACCCATCAAAAGTTGTGTTAAGTCGGGCAAACCGAACCTTACCACAATCAATTTGATAGGAAATTAGCCTTAAGATAAAGACATAACCAGAAGAATGGGGGTAGGGTTCTGGAGCTATTTTCAAGTGGGCTTAAGGTCTATTGCAAAAAGTTCGTGATTTCCCTTCTCTTTAGTCTTAAGAGCTAATGACAGTAAATGTGGCATGTTCTAAGAGTGTTATTTTTTATTACAAAAAAAGAAATATGCACATTAAAAAAATAAAAATAAGATCGTTGTATTCGCTCCACTGATTTACTTATGCTCTCCTTTATTTTCTTCCATTTCTCTTTATCTGTTTTCTATTATGTCTTATTTTATTCTCTGTAAACGAATAAAGAATAATCTCTATTTTATTATGCTTATTCTTATTTCATTCACTTCACTGGTTTTCTCATACTCCCCTTTATTTTCGTCCATTTCTCTTCATCCTTTTTTATTCCATGTCTCTTTATCTTTTTTCTATTAAGTTTTATTTTGGTTCATTCAGTTTCTTTTTTCTTGGTTTTTCGTCCTCTAGTCTCTTCTCTCCTTGTCTCTCCCCTCCTCTTCTCTCTTTCTCCTGCATACCCTCTCATCTTCTATCCCTTTCTCATTATTTTTATTAAATTCTGTAAATGGAAAGGCAGTGTGGTCTAAGACATTATTTGGCATAAGAAATATAAAGAGCCAACTCAGAAGAACCCCTAAAGAGGTATTTTTATAAAAGTCCAGGTGACTTTTTGAAAATTTTTTAACACATCGTCTTTTGCCGACATGCAGACAATGTGAACTTTGAGATAACCATTTTATTCAAAATAGTCCAAGATCATATAACAAGGCTTTTTGGGTTGATACAAACCACCAGAACCCGAAGGTAAGGGTTTTAAGTTATCCCCCAGGGGCATTTAAGGTTTTCATGTATGGGATGGTTGTATAAACTTTAGAGGTGGCTCATTTGTTTGAAAATTGGAAGTTCTAGTTCCCCTTTAAGAGTCAAAAATGATATAAGTCAACTAGCCTTTCTCTAACAACCCCTCTTCCATGAGATACATCTGATTGAAATTGCGAGATATCGATTCTAAAACAAAATAATCCAAATAACATATAACAATGCTTCCAGGGTTGACCCAACTCCCCAGAGCCTGGGGTAAGGATGGTAATTTATGCCTTGAGGACATATAAGGATTTTATGGAATGGGTTGTCGTATAGATTTCAGATGGGGCTTATTTGACTTAAAATTGGAAGTTATAGTGCATTTTAAAGAGTCAAAAGTGACTTGAGAGCAACCAGACCCCCCTCCAAGCCCATCATTTCTGAAAACAAAAATCCAAAACAGCTTTTTAGACACCTGTTTTTTTTTCATCATTGTCAGAAGGTTCGGTAATTATGCATCTAGGGATGTCAACCCCTCCACCCCGAGGCCTCAGAACAAGGGCTGTAGATTAGGCAATTTGTTCATTGTTTATGTATAGTATTTGTTATTAAGAAAAGGTATGCATGTTTGACTACTATTTTCCAAAATATGAAGGGTATTAAGACGAGTCTTTCAAGGAATGTTGAACAGTATCAAAACATGTTATATGTATATGGGTTGTCAAAAGGGCGTAACTCAGGAATGACTGAGTATATTAATTTGGAACTTTCAGGAAATGATAAGGGAGATGTTAAATTGACCAAAAGGGCAATATTTGCACGCTACTACTACTATAATTACCGTTGCTTCTACTGCTACCACAACTACTTCTACCACTACTATCACTAAAACTACTCTTTCTGTAGAGGGTACTATTAAAGCTGAGGAATTGAAATAAACCTCTATAAGTTAAGTTGTCCACTTGATCGACCTTCTTGTTACCAGATTTTTTCCCGAACGGACTACCACAACCCAAATTAGGTTGGAGCCCTCTAAAATCAGGGTTCTGTCTACTCAACTGTCTTTGAGCTCATCAATTTTAGTGATGTCCTCACAAAAAAACTATTAAGATTTTTATAAAACATAAGTTAAATATAAATCAAAATTTGATGCTAATGTTAACAACTCACAGCAGGACCACACAGCCTGATGCCAACACAGCTAACCATGCTCCTTTTCCATGCCAAATTATTCAAAATCTCCCTCTGTACACCCTCCCAAGAAGTTTCCGTTTCCCTAAAATCTTTCCTTACGACATCCTCCCACCTCCTTAGATGACCAGCTGATTGTTTGGGACCAAATATAAACAAGACGGGCATGTAACAGTAGTCATCAGGCGAATCAGGCTGGCGTACAAATGAAGGTTGTAGGAATCATATTGAGCCAAAGCAGGTTCTAGGAGTCGATAGCTTTCTTCTGCTTCCGCGCCCCGTTCGACCAGCGATGTATCGCGGTGGTCACCCAGCGAGCCATCCTTTTTGAGTTCGCGAAAGTGGTGCCCGTGCAGATGGATACCGTGCGGAAAACTGGTGTCGTTGATTAGTTCAATGACAGCCGTCTCGCCGTTCTGAAAATTGGCGAAGGGGGCGTCGGGCAATCCAGACACGCCGTTGAATGCCCAAATGTCATCGCCTGCGTGTCGACCGCCCATCGCACCCCCTTCCATTCTGAGCGTCAGGTTGCGGTCAGGAATCTTTTTTGGGGCAGCCACGTCGGGTGGGCCTAATGCTTGAATCTCACTGTCGGTCGGGTTCGCGTTTTCTCCCTCGACCGAAAGGGACCCCAGCTCGTAGGGCGCGTCTCGGGCAACAAACAGGAAGTCCACGCGAGCCGTCACATCGCCGATAATGTCGACACGCTGGGCCGGCGCTATTTGCAAATCGGAAAGATCACGTGGTTCCGCCAATGGCATACCGTCCAACGCGACGACTTTTCCAATCAGTCCTTCGATTCGGATGGGAAATACTCGCGCCGTGGCCGTGTTGATGAGCCTTAGCCGTATCCGGTCCCCAAGCCTCACGCGATGCTGCGACGGCAGGACCAGCGCATGATTTCCCAGCCGACCCGCATGGGCGAAGTCATGCATGTTGCCGAAGCCGCCCATCAATCCGCCTGTCTCATCCAGCCGCCAATCGTCAATCGTTACCGTAATGTCGGCGTCGACATCCGGCGGATTGGTTTCCTCGACGATGAGAGGTCCGTAAAGACCCTTTGCCACCTGTTCCCACGATTGATGGTGCGAGTGATACCAATAGGTGCCGGCGTCAGGCGGTTGAAAGGCGTAGTCAAAGGACTCACCCGGCTGCACCAGCGGTTGTGTCAGACCCGGTACACCGTCCATGTCGTTGTCGAGGCGAATACCGTGCCAATGAATTGACGACCCGACACTTGTTCGATTCTCAAAACGAAGCGCGACCAGTTCCCCCTAGCGAACGCGGATTTCCGGTCCTGGCGACAATCCATTGAATCCCCATAGCGGCGTGGGGTTTTGTCCCTCTGGTAGGATTTGCAATGTGACCGGTTCGGCCCGCAACGCGAACGAGTTAGCTGTGACGTGGCCTGGCGCGATTGCGGCGGCGGCGGCGGAGCAAAGAAATGTTCGGCGACTGACTTTCATCATCGGCGGCACCTACTCGCGGTAGGTTTCGTGGCAGGACTTGCAGGCATCGCCCAGGGATTTAACGGCCGGCCCTAAATCTTGCTCTGCCGTAATGCTCTTCAAAACGCCTATGGCGAGCTGTTCCAGGTTTTTCGATTTTTCCGTGAAGTTAGCAATATCTGGGCAAATCTCGATCTGGGCTTCCGACATTGGATCGTCTTTTATTTTTCCCACCAAGTTTCATTACAATCCCTCTACTCTAAGTGTTTTCCAAGTTTTAGGTTTCCCTCTCCCAAATCCTCCCCCCCCCCAATGTCACCAGATCCAATTGGGATTTCAAATAAGAGCTCTAAGACACAATATCCTTCTAAATATCAAATTTCAAATTGAGATCTGATCACCCGTTTGTAAGTTAAAAATACCTCAATTTTTCTAATTTTTCAGAATTACCAACCCCCCCCCCCCAACTATCCCAAAGACAGCGGATCCATTCCAATTATGTCAATCATGTATCTGGGACTTGTGCTTATTTTTCCCATCAAGTTTCATCCAGGTCCCTCCACTCTAAGTGTTTTCCAAGATTTTAGGTTTCCCTTCTCCAACTCCCCCCTGAGAAACAATATCATTCCAAACATCAAATTTCATTAAGATCCCATCACCTGCTCATAAGTTAAAAATGCTTCATTTTTTCTATTTTTTCCAAATTAACTGCCCCCCCCCCCCCAGATGGTCAAATTGGGAAAACAACTATTTCTAATTTAATCTGGTCCAGTCCTTCATATGGTTGCCAAATTTTATTGCCCTAGCTTACCTAGTAGCAAAACCAGGACTGACAGACAGACCAACAGAATTTATGATTGCTATATGTCACTTGGTTAATACCAGGTGCCATAAAAACATTGATATGGCTCAAAATTCTACTCAAAAAACAGGAAGTGCATGTTCAGAACTAAAGGCAGAGAAAAAGCAACTGGTAACTGACAATTAAGGTAAAATTTTGTTTTGCCAAAATTTTAATAGGTATAGACCTTCCATTTAGGCAAATTTCAGGGCCCTCTAGAGGGAGGAGTGGAGGTGGGTACTTTAAAATACCTTCCTGAGACATACTTTAACCTCTAGACCCATCCCTGAAATTTTAATTTTCCTAACCTGAGCCCTTTTCAAGATAGCAAGAAGTCAATTAACTAGAATTTTACCTTCATTTGTGGCAAAAGTAATTATTATATTTGGAAAGAGCATAAAAAAGCATTGAGTGGTATGTTCACTTTATTTGTATGTCAATAATATGAACAGCAATATATTTACAGTAATTTCATTGTATACTATATAGGCCTAGGCTTCTTCATACACAGGATTTTCATAAGGACTTATTCTACTACAACTGGGGCTTTGAAGGAGAGGTGTATTGTCAGGAAAGTGACCATGATATTTCGAAATAGGATAAGTAAGGAGCCTAATGGTACCACTTTTATTTGTTTTGGCCACATTTTATCTTTAAAGCTTTACTGTTAAAAGAAAAAGTTAGTCAAAGCTAACAGGCTAAAAAATCAATGCCCTTTTGGTCCAGCAAAGATAGGCAAAAGGGACAACATTTACCAGGACTTTTTCTGTTCAAAGTTGACACATCTGTTCTTAGAATTGTTAAGCTATGCCTTGAGGGACCTCCAGTCTGACAAATAGCCTAGCCAAGGTCTAAATCAGGATACACCTAGATGGTGCAAGGTTAGGCTTATTCCTATTTACATATTTCCAAAATATTTTAGGTGATGCGGTGCTTGAGTGAATAATACGCGACTCAAGCTCTTCACGATTAGCCCTAAGAAGCCGAGTGACCTTGTTTCTCGCTAGTGAATACGCATGCCATTCACCTGAATCCTCTTGCAACTGAGTATCCAAATGCCCTTGTCTGACTACTTTACTATGTCGTGACTCAATATAAGACCGCCAAAGACTATTTTTTTCACGTATTGCTTGGAGTATGTGTCTTGGAAGTTTAGGATTATTTCTGCGACCGGAAAAATTCCTCACCAAAGGAACAAATTTATCCCTACATTCCCTCAACACCTTTTTTACAAAATCAAACGCGGTGTCCGGAGAAACATGATTATTTTTTAGTTCATACATGATATTAATAGACGAAATAAATTGTCGCATTGATTCATAATCGGCTTTAGCATAATCATGCCGATAAAACTCAAAACCTCTCTGTTGAGCATCAATATTCATGTAAATATCTAACACAACATGATCACTTTTACCTAAAGGCGGACGGAAATCTATACTCAAAATATCATCGATTGACTTGGTAATAACCAGATCTAAAATCGATGGAATAGCATCATTCCTGGCTCGAGTTGGCCTATCAATATGTTGGTATAAGTACAGATCATCCAATCTATCTAAAAATTGCTGCTCATACGATGAAGTGGACAAACTCGTACTATGCGCACTCCAATCTATCAAAGGTAAATTGAAGTCACCTAGAATAAGGAACTTTGAACTACGACCAACAAGACGAGAAATACACGCTAGAATATTGGCATTATTAACTGGACTCGATAAATTCACAGTAGGACTACGATAAAAAGCTGCAATACACATGTAAGTACTATGATAAGGCAATTTAACATCAACCAAAAGACACTCCGACACTGAGTCTACTAACGAATCAACAACCACAGAAAACTTAATAGAACAATGAATATAAATACAAATCCCTCTTTTAGCTGAATTATTAGATACTAAATTATATTGTGGTAGCGGCTGAAAATAAATAGACGGGTCACTGAAATGTTTTGGTAAAACTTCGGTAACAACAACTAAATGCGGTTTACGTTGCTTTATTAGCTCACTAAACTCTTCCCATTTAGATGACAGGCAGTCTGCATTTGTATATGTCACCAAAAATTTATCACTCAGACACTTCAACTTTTTTAGGGAGTCACTCTTCGATGCTCGCGTAGCTATTTGGGGTTTCACGAAAAGAGTTATTATTCACGAGGGTTAGTCCGTTTTTGCTACGTTTTATTTTCCAGTTAGTTTCGCCAGCGTCCAATTTCGATTTCAGCTCCTGTTTCAGGGCATCGTACTTCTTTTTTTCCAACAGTTCAATCGTAGTACGATCATGAGAGACTTTGAACAAGGGGTATGTAGCTTTGATACTAGCAGTCTCGGACATCAGAAAGAAACAAGCTGTATCTTGGAAGCCCTCACACCCAGCCACATCTTGCTGTTAAGACGTAACCCCGCAACATCACTTGCTGACTATGAAGATTCGAATCGTTATGCTACACGATGGAAGTACATCCAACTGATGGCAGACGAGTTTTGGCAAAGATGGCGAAAAGAATATCTCCCTACCTTGCAAGAGAGGCAAAAGTGGCTAAAGGAACGACGAAATTTCGAAGTCGGAGACCTAGTCCTGTTAGCCGAGAAGCATGTGCCCCGTGGTCGATGGCCGAAAGGATTGGTGATTCAGACGTTTCCGGATAAAGATGGTGACGTACGTCGAGTCGTGATTCGAACCGAAAGTGGAGAGTTCCAGCGAGACGTTCGCAAACTTTGCATGTTGGAGGAGGACCTAATTCGAAAATTTGAGAACCAATGAAGACGTTTGAAGATATAGACTGGACTCGAATAATCGAATACCTTTTTATCTGAATATGTAGAGCCCTTTACCATTTAGTAAAAGCCTCCCAAGGTCGCCTTTTGGGGGGGAGCATGTAGAATTCGGAGTTCTATACTCACTTAGGTAATAGGACGTGACAATCGAAGTCACGTAGTTAATTCACATCACATTCGAAGGCAGTACGTGCTGGATATTTGGATTATTCGTAGGACATGAGCAGTATTAGTAATTGCAGTCTAATTTAAATATAAGTTGTTTTTTCCGTTTACAAGTAGGTTTCTAGTAGGCGCAAGTGCTCTGTCACGTATCGCAGCTCATATATATAGACGCGAATTGCTCTAGTCAATTAGTTAGTCCTCGAACAAGACGAAATAAAGACTGCCTGAAACCAAGAGGTAATTTACATTTTATAGTTATTGTTATATGTTAGTTTAACCTTGTCATGTTATCGCCATATATTCTGAGACATTGTATAGCAGTTTTATTAATACTAGGTTTTAATGTTAGTTATTTCTATTGCCTTCAGATTCAAATCGAGCATCGAGCATTTATCGTCATAAGAAGTATATTACGTCGAAGCAATAGGTCGACACAATACATAAGGTCATATATAAGGTCATGTATAAGGTTATACATCAGGTCATGTTGTAGTTCGTGTATTTGAAGGTTGCTCGCATATGAACTCGAGTTAAGATGGCAGTCACAAAGTAACAGTTGTTGTTGTTGTTGTTGTGGAAACAACCTGATGTAAGAGCAGATCTTACATCATATTTGAATCTCTTGTGGGTTTAAGTGTCACGTTGAATGATGAATACGAACACAGAGGAGGTTGCCCATATAGATTCTTTACAACAGATAAAGCGCAATAAGGCGTGGTATTTAAACGAGGTTAAGGATAAAGGGAAAGAGGTTCAGGATGCACTAAGTAAAAGAGTGACTTTGACAGATTTAAAACTTGTAGTTGAAAAGTACGAAGCATGTTTTAGGGATTATATGTCCATGCATGAAATTTATTTGAGTGCTGAAGAGGACGAGGGTAGGAAGTCTCAGGCAATAATTGTCATTATCTCCTTCCCGTTATTCCTTATGATGACAGGTACAGTTCTTAGGGCAACATATTCCTCTTCCTCAGGCTTTCTTTGGTTTCTGGCTGTAAGGGCTCTTTCAAGCTTAGGCTCCCCCTCAGTGACAAGCTCTCCTTCAGACGTCCTGGTAACTGCTGTTGCAGGGTCGTTAAGCTTTTTCCTCGTGTAGTCTTCTTTTTTACCAGAAGTAGCGTCCTTCTTGCTGTGGAGCAGGCGATTGTGGCTTTCTCTGCATCCATCGATTCCACAGATCCGGCTTCGTGTGCATGTTTGTCCAAGGTGTCCACGTCCCAAACATCGATAGCATAAATCTTCAGCCCTTGCCTTTTGCCATCTCTCATTCACTGTCATCTTGCGAAATGTTTCACATTTCCAAAGTGGATGTTGTCTTCTACACACTGAACAGCTCTGTTTACTGAACACCTGAGGTTGCCTCGTATCGTCCCTCGTGAAGTAAACTTTAGCCTGATTCCTCTGTACTCTATCTTGCTTGCCTATCAAGCCATGTAAAGTCTCTGTTGCTATTGTTTGGAAGTCAGCTTCCTGTATAATCCATTCCCGGAGAACATCTACACTTTCTTCACGCTCCTTGTCAAATATCCATCTTTGGTATTGTGTTATCATTCCTTCGGGCAGTTTCTTTAAAAGTTTATTATAAAATACTCCATTGCCTAACTCCTCACTTCTTCCGGCTTCTTGAAGGTTAAGTATTGCG
This sequence comes from Alatinidae sp. Z8VKAUB7J3, assembly GCA_010016025.2. NCBI lineage: Eukaryota > Metazoa > Cnidaria > Cubozoa > Carybdeida > Alatinidae > Alatinidae sp. Z8VKAUB7J3. Next base: position 60,794,393 of record JAAAKM020073195.1, read on the forward strand.
ACGTCTAGGAGGTCCGCAAAACGATCGATGTCCTTAGCATTACCTTGCCGAACTGTTGCAAGTTTGTCAAGTTCTTCGAAGCACAATGCAATTTGTCGTCGTTTCCCACCGAATTTCCTATCTAAACGGCTCTTAGCAGCTTCGTATGCTGCAGCAGAATGTCCAAGTCCATCTATAGCCTTTAAAGCTTCTCCAGACAGATATTGACGTAGTTGGAGAAGTTTGTACTCGGACGTTGCCGGAGCTTTGTCTATGCAAGCGTAAAACGCTGCTTTCCACGATTCGTAATTTCTTTTTTCTCCGTTAAAAACTGGTATAGATACCCGTTTTAGTTGCTTCCACAGATCCTGCCCTATTTCTTTCTGTGAAGTCGTCGGCGTCGCAGTCTGTCGATACTCCTTTGCCAACGGATTTAAATCACTTTCTACAGGTTCGACATCGTTTTCTTCCTGGGTGATTCCTAGTTCCTCGTCAAGCGAATTTTCAATCTCCTTATGTGCCAGATCTGCTTCTTTACGTTTCTCCTGCAGTAACAATTTCTTTCGCGATAACTCTTTCTCCATCTTATCTTTTATTGTCATATAAGTTTCTTCGTCTTTCTCCATGTCTTTTTCTAATTCTTCGGCCTGTTTGCGAAGGTCTCGTTGTTTCGCTTGCAACTGTAAGATCTTCGACGATGTAGTACTCGATGCTACACTTGACTCCTCATCTTTTCGAGACTCAAGATATTCATTAGCGATTGCTTCAACTGTTCTATTGGTGAGCACAACTATAATGCGTTTATCGTTGCCTATCATTTACTGGGTATCGTTTGAGTTTTTCATAGGTTCCCTTGCTTTCCAGCGACGATATCTTCATAAAGGTGTACTTATTTTTGATACACCTCTTTCTTTTTTGGTCATGAGAGGGGAGGGGAGGCGAGGGGGTGGGAGTGTGTTGGAAAGGTATGAAAACTTTAAAGGAGAGAAAAACAGGAAGAAAAGAAAGAACTAAGGGCAAGGTTAGATCTCAATTTACATATTTTAGCGTTAAAATTAAATATACCAAGGTATTACTCAGCATATTTTAGCGATATTAGGGTGACACTGTTTTTAAGATCTACATTTACTGCCTATATGCTGAAGAGAAGGTATGGCTCGTTATTTTGGATCCAAGACTTTGTTCCATGAGCCATCCGATGACTATTCTCTGTTGCGATCTATGATTACCTATCTGAAGGACGAATCATCTCATGTGTTGTCCCTACTACACTTGGAGGCCCGTCGACGTCAGATGATACAAGATATAAGTGTGAGGTGTCAGACGCAAAGGATTAAGCCTATATGTTTAGATGATTCTGGAGACGTTGCTTTAAGTGAAAGAAGAAAGCGACTTGAGGTTATCATCGAAGATCTGTTAGATGAGCAAGAAAGGATTGCTGACTTTTTATCAAATGGTCATCCAAAGCGAGGCGCTGCGCAGAAGGAACGAGTTATGGATGAACCCCAAACGCGAATACCCAGAAAAGAACATAAAGGACCTTATACCTGCAAGCCTTTTCATCGAAACTCCTATAAAGATGGCGACTTGGTGTGCGATCAACCAAGTCAGAGCAGCGCAGTGTAAAGGAACATAAGGTGTTCTAGTTTCCCAAAGACAAACCCCACCATTTTTACTTTTGATGGTTCGCTACCCTATTAATTTATAACAGTTTATGTGATGTTCTGTATTGTATACTCTTTCTTTTACCCAATAGATCAGAAAGTGCACACACCCTTTGGCCATTTGTTTATTTCCTCTATCCATGTTTGCTGGATATAGATATTCGCGTTAAGAGCTACTGATTCCCCCCACCCCTAACACCCCCCTCCCACAAGAGCTTGTTGAAAAAGTATGCCCCTTGCGCATGTCAACATCTACCTGCTCTTTACATAGGCGCTTGCTTTTTAAACTTAAAGTCGGTATTTCTCTCGTTTGTAAGCCTTTCACGCCTTATTATACTCCACGCCGATGCGGCATTGGATTTCTAACTTATTTCTTTGGATACAAAAAAGGAAGCATGTATCCTCAACACAAGCGAGCATAGAGGCTAAACTGATATTTTAAGTAGATAAAGTAAAAACACAAAGGACAAGACTGCATTTACATTTCTCATTTCTATTTTAAAAGAAACCCATCAAACTCCAGATGTTTCACCTACAAAGACAAAGAAAGAGAAGGTGTCAATTAGCACATCATCTACCGATTAAAAGTAAACTAGAGATTCCTTAATGGCAGGCTCGTGAAGAAATTTAGGCATAAAGGGTGATGACGTAGAAACCACGCGGAAATTTCAAAACTTTTCTTCATATATATATATATATATATATATATATATATATGTATAATGTTAGTACTTAGTATAAATCAAAACGAGATAATACAAGAATTGCAAGTCCTAAAGGAATTTGCTGTTAGATAGATAGACTACTGGGCACACACATTTAAGAAAGATAGTGATGCCTATTTGAGAGAAATGCAGCATAAAAATCTGCACACCTTTAAATACCTGCAATCAATCATTCAGAGAAAACTGCATGATCTACATACCAGGTTGTGCATATATGATTCATTTCTCTCTTCTTCGGTCTGCTTGCATCTTGCTCTTGTCATCTTTGGCTCCTGTAGTTTTGGGGGAAATTGTACGTATCAGAATAGAAAGTGATAGAATACCACAGAAGAAGGTAATTTACTAATACATGGCAGAATAATACAGTTATCAAAATGACCAAATTTATAAATTAATTGGTTTGTATATATTCTAAAATTATCTCCATGGCAAAATCTTAAAGATATAATTTTTATTGCTGTTTCTCATAGATTGAATTAGCTTAACCTGGAATCGGTTCATGTGTTGTTGGATATAGAAACAAAATATGCATACAAGATGTATATATGTTGAAATAACTTCACTAAGTAATTTCTGTGGGTATTTTTAGCCCTTATTTATATAAGATGCTTGGTTTATAACAGGGAGGATCCTTATATTTGAAATCTGGGGGATTGCATCCAGGGAGTTCTTTTGCTAGGGATGTCTTACATCCAGACATTTTAAGTAGAACAAGTGAAATGAATCCAGCAAGGAGACTGGTAGGGAAAAAAGTGATAAATCGCATGCATACTCTTACAGAAGCTTATGACAACAGACTGATGTGAAAATAGTCATGACCCAGAGACACAATATTCAAAAGGATATATATAAATATTCCTGCTCCTGACACTAAATCAGCAGCAAAGTGTATTAAAGTGTATCAAATTCATTTGAAAAATATACACATGGCAAAAATAATCCAATTAGCTCCTCATTTATCCTATCAATAATCACAAAGTCCAGAAGCTTGACTTGGGATTACTTAGTAAGTTTTTTTAGATCAATAACTACCATTATCATCTTACCAACAGAACTCTACCAAATAGAATGTCAAAGGCCAATACACAACCTTGAAAAAAAATTATATTTTAATAACAAATGTTCAAAAATTAATTTATCAATTACCACATCTTTTGCCTTCTCATGATCTTGATCTGGGGTGTCATTTTCACCTGCAGATGCTTTTGCCAAAGCTATCAGTCGCTTATCTGATAAAACATGCTGAAATGGAAGGTTTACATGTTGTATGAGTAAGTGGTCAACTTTGAATTATATATATATACAATGAATAAGCTATGCCACATTTTTACACACACACACACACACACATACACACACAGATTCTTTGAGGCCTTCCTCTCGGCTGGACACCTTCGACCGTTCCTTGTACTAATGATTTGGTGGTTTTGCCTGCCGGATGTGATGCCCAGATCTCATCTTTCTTTTCATTTTTGTTTCTATAATTGAGTTCGGCACGTTCTGCATGGCTTTCTTTTTCTTGTCCCTGACAAACTCGTTGGTTTTCTTTTTTCCCATGAGATATTTAACAGTCGCCTCAGTGCCTTTGTCTGGAATGCGGCAAGTTTCTTTTCCATTATTTTGCATACTGTCCAGCCCTCACAACCGTAAAGTAAAACTGAGTGAACTAGGGCTTTTTCTCAGACTAAGAATGTAGTTTGCAAAAGTTTGATATAAAATTGACAAATATTTTACTCTGTTTGAAAAAAAACTGGGACCGCCATCCCCATAGTCAATAAAATTGCAAAGCTATGGTAATTCTACATTGTTATTAGATACTTTTGTTTTGCCACGTTGTACACTGGACAGCCATGAATGAAATATATATTCATAAATATTCAATACCTACTTGGAGCATTTAACGAGGAAAAAAGTTTACAAACTTTTGTAATTCGTTATAATCTGCTAGATTGTACCTCCAAAGGGGTGGTATACGTGTTACTGTGTACAGTTTGAAGGCTTAAATATTTCAGACGTACTATTACACCGTTTTTAATCACAGTACCGAAATTTCTTTAGAAACAATTCTAGCGATAATAGACTTGCACCGCAAGGTAGCTTCCTTGAGCACTTTGATCGTGAACAGGGTTGCAGGATTTGGAATTTAAACTAATAGACAAGAAGACACAGAAACATAAGTAGATGAGAAGAAACAACCCATGCGAGTGCTACCATGCTCATGGGATCATTAGGAGAGAATGCGCTCCGTTTCAAAGCCTTCCTCTCAACGGATTTTCTGCGCACCTCCCCCCTTCCCTCACTGATGTGAGGCCCCACCTATTAGACCTACTGGTATGTGTTTTGGTGTAACATCTCCTCACTTCTCCTTCCACTCTCCATCATTCCTTTATAGCCATATCCAATGGCTTTCTCTCTCTACAGTTTCTTGAATTTCCTTTAGGACACCTTGCTATAGCTCAAGCCTTATAAAAATAACCAACCTTTCATTAAGCGACCAATGAAACCTCTACTGCTTACCTCCATAGGAAAGTGAACAGCTTGCCATCCATCATCTTCACACCCCTTAACCAGACCTTCCTTTTCGTTTCTCGTTTTTCGTTTTTCCTTTCGCAATTTCGCAGCATCAATATTGTCTTCATGAGGCACTGTAAGTTCTATCGTGTTCACAATGCCCCCCTCTCTGCACATTATGACCATATCAGGTTTCTTTGCTGTTGGGATTGGGAACTCCATTTAACATCCTGCCAAGTCTGCTGCTACTTCCCATGTGCCACTCCATAACTCCTTCTCGACCATTGACATATTCTGTTTAATGCAGCTTGTCATTGACGTACGAAGGTAATATTCCATTATACACCTTGCAAGAGATAGGAAGAGATGGCAGGTCATGTCCGCCAACGTCCATGATGGATAAGGCACTTAAAAAAAGAAGAATGGATAGACAGGATTGATGATGATGATAATTGATTGATGGAATTGATTATGATGATAATTGATGGGATTGATGGTGATAATTGATGGGATTGATGATGATAATTGATGGAATTGAACGATGATTCGAGAAACTGTGGAAATTTAACCTAAGTTTGCCTATTTAGTTTGCAAGTTCAGCAAGAACATATGGCCAGGTATGTTCTTGTTTTTTTTTAATCTATCAAACTCAATGTTACATTTAAATTTATCAATGCTAATATTAAGACTGTATTTGAATCAAAGTAAAGCAAGTAAGAGGTGAACTTGTACCTTGTAGTGTATAAGCAGTCGATTTCAGAATGTTGACATCAATTCATTCTACATAATAAAGCATAAATACTGATCAATGTAGTCAGGCCTGATTTTGAATTTTAGCTCTGATAGTCATAGTATTATTTCTGACAACTAAGCTCAAACGCTACAACTATAACAAGTGTAGCTTGTATTGCAAACCAAAGAATTTCTTAAAATAACCCATGGAATAACACTGTGGAATAACTCATTTTTCCATCTAATTTTAATAGGATCAATGTGAAACATGCATGTGCATAGGTTTGAAAGGGTCAAAGTGAAACTGCAAAATACCCCAACATCTAATTGTCATTCAACATGAATCGTATATCAAACCTATTTCAGTATAGTAGAAAGAAAGGAGGGTTTATATGAAATATGGGCTTACACAGTTTTATACATCTGTTAACATACCATCACAGTCTTTCAATATAAATAAAGAAAGAGGTCATGAGGGTACTTCCCCTCCTGTGACAGCTCCCCTAATAAACAAGCACTTTAAAAGTACCATAACAGTTGAGGATACATAATGGTGAATGGAGAGTATTTTATGATAAGTAAACTAATTATATATTGTTGACTGAAATGCTATCCTAATCTGCATCATGCTGTGGTAATACAAGAATTAAATGCATTTCAGGTGGTCTAATCACAGAGGCTGAAAATACAACTGAAAGTTATTTTAAACATACATTTTCAAAGGGAATATATCATTGCATATACATGTTTGAACATAAGTCAACTACACCTATTAACAATTAAACAATTTATATCAGATTTATTAGTTGAGCAATGGTTGTTTTGGTACATGGATTAGTTGTCTTACTTGTGCTGAGCCACATGGCATAACTGGGCATGGTCTGTCTTCTTAAATCTATATTTGTGTTTGTTTTCTACAGAAGTTGTGATTGAACAATGCGATACAGGAATCATCTTTGTTGTTTACTGAAAAATGGGTGTTTGATAAGCAGCTTCTCTGAAAATTCAGATTTAGTGGTTTGTTACATCCATTCAGTAGTACCATTATTGTATGAATTGTAAATAGGACATTAACTGTGTCCGATTGTCTTAAAAGAATTAAACGTACTTTCAATACGTTGTTTATGCAATTTCTTGGGGTTAAGTCATTGGTAAGTGGCAACTTCTCAAGGCTGATGTGAGGAGGCCAGTGTATTTGTCACCCTTAAAATTAGTATCAATTATTTAGCTTAATTATATCTAAGTTTGGCACTTGGTAGCATTTTAATGCGTAATCACATCCTATCTATAAAATTAAAGTAGGACTACTTTAGAGAGTTAGTGGGAAAGGGTTGTTCTTCATTGTTCTGGTGGCTGGCCTTATGCTCATACTGGCTTCCATGCTATCTTCCTGTTAATATACGTATAAATTGTTCGACGTAACTTGTGACTTTAGTAGTTTACTTGACGGGAAAGGTACCCCACTCCTAATCGGAGACACGTCATTAATTGAAGGGAAGGGGTCAAATGAGAATAAAATCTTTTACTCGTGCTAATCGACGGCCGCTGTGTGCTGATTAATTTCGCGCTTGTTCTTCTACATCATGAACCCTCGAGCAAAGCATTATGGTTGGGGCAGCTACCCCTACCCAGGGTCGCCATCCAGCTGGTTAGTGGAACCTCCGGGATGCCCTCTCCGCCTGTAAATACAACGAGAGGTTAAACAATGTGCACTATGGACTATTAAAAAAGTTGGCGCCTTAAAAGTTAATATTTGACAATCACAAAGGACTGACATGTCAGCAAACATTTACTTTAATTTAAGGCCATTACACTGAATTCTTCCGCGGTAGTTCAAATAATATTTATAAATGACCTCCATGAAATTTTAAAAGTTCAACGATCGGAAATAAATCAACTTCCATTGAGACAATAAACAAATGCCAAGCATAACAGTGAAACTCGGTGGTCCTAAATGACTTCTTGTGTTTCTTGGGGTTGTTGTGACTGTCGCCACAGCCCTCTGTCTGCTCGAACACAAACTAGATTTGTTTCGGAACGATGGCGACAAGAAGCCAAATAATATCACCTATTCAGTCGTATTCAAACGGTACGAATCAACCGTGAGTGATTTACTGATGAAATACGTATATGGTAGCCTCTACTTACCTTAGGTTTCTGAAAAAGGGTGCCCGTTGGCAGATCGTGAATCTCTTCAGATGCTCTGGATTGTCTTTTATTAAAGCTAAAGGGATCTCTGTTTTATCCACTATCACTACTGTGGAATGCAGTTTGAATAACTCTCGCTTACTGAAGCAACACTACTGGCAATGCCAAATGCCGTTCCTCAAAGCTCAACTCAGTTTTGTTAAGGAAAATAAATACCTAGGACCGAACACGTTTCCTGTTTGTTGAGCTTCAGCCAGCTTCGTATGAAACTAGGATTAAATTTTTTCTCGTTTCCTGAACGGACAGCGGGTAAAATCCGAGGCGTTACAATGCAAGTGACGACGTACGAAATGCTGTCGTCGGCGATCAAAAATATCTCACATAAAAAAATTTGGGGGGAAATGGCAAGTGCGAGTCATCGATTTTTGTCAATCAAAGGGGAGGGGGGAGAGAACAGGGCATTGCAATCATAGTGCTTTACAACCATCACTGTTATCATTTTCACAATGACAAATAAAATTCTTGAAAAGAATGTTAGGACTTTGAAAATGCAGAAAATTTTAGTGTAGGTAGAGTAGTGCAGGGAGGTAGAGTAGTGCAGGGAGGTAGGAAGTATAGGAGAATATCAGGGGTAGATAGGATGTGTAGTGTAGTAAGGTAGTGTAGGTAGAGTAGTGCAGGGAGGTAGAGTAGTGCAGGGAGGTAGAGTAGTGCAGGGAGGTAGAGTAGTATCGTGTAGGTATTGTAGGTATTTTTTATTACTGTAGTCTACATTCTGCAGTACTGTATTCTACCTCTTTAGCTACTCTACTCTACTCTCCCTGCACTACTCTACCTACCCTACACTACCTTACTACACTATTCTACCTACCCTATCTACCCCTGCTATTCTACCTAAACTACTCTACCTATCTTCACTAAGCTATTTGATATATCTACCTACCTTGTTACTACCCATTTAAGCTGGTCTATTCTATCTGACCTGTTCTCTCTAACTATCTACCTAGCCTACTCTACTTTTCTGGACTACGGCTACCAAGATAGTTTTTCAGCAATTACTTTCAATGATCTAGAAGAAAAATAGAAAAAACATGTGTTACAAACGGGCAAGTACAAGTACCACAAAATTGTTAAATGCTCTAGCTGTTATATCAAGATAGATCAGTGACTTCTGATCCCTTAATACTGGCTTGCAAAGTGCACCGAAATTACTCATCATTATAGCGTATTACAACTAACATGTTGCCTCTGTTGTAAAGGGATACAAATATCAAAGCGGACTATTAAACAAAGTATTCCTCAAACAAAACATTAAGATTTTCACCTGAAACAACAAATAGAACAGATAATCAACAACTTTATGTCATGTAAAATGGCTTTCCGTAATTTTACCCCAAATAGCACGTGGTAGTCAGATGTCGTTTATTGTTACTATGAATGCAGATAAATTAGTCCAAAGTAAATAGGTCTACTCGTAAGCACTAATTTTCTTCAACATAAACAGGAACATTGCTGGATTTATAACATTAACTGTCTTAAAACATCGCATACCATTCCAAGACCAAAATCAACCAAAATACACTAAGTTGTCTAGTACAGGTAGGCCCCTCAACAAGTGAAATGGTGTACAGATGACATATCGAGAATATGTAGCAACGTTGATCTAACCAGAGTTTTTCAATGAAAGGGTTGAGTAACTCAAGCTGTGAGCCTCTGATGTTTTTGTTCAGCTTTTGGGCCGGTCACGTGACCCTTATGGTGCACACTTGATCTTCGTGCTTGTTGCTTCAGTGTTGTTTTCAACAGTGATGAGGGAGAGATCGGCGTTTTTCCTAGAAAGTACTTCAATTTTCTTTGGAGGAAACCATCCCAAACTAGGGACGAATTGCTGTATACCCAATTGTGCTATCTGTCGTTGTCAGAATTTTTGTCGTTGTTGTGATTTTTTTGTGTCTGTTGTGATTTATTGGGAATTTTTGGATCTTTTGAGTGATTTTTGTGATTTCGGTGTGATTTCTTGTGATTGTCAATGATTTTGTTGCGATTTCAGTAATTTATTGCGAGTTTTTTCTGATTTTGTGGTTGATTTTTCACAATTCTTGTGATTTTCTTGAACGTTTTATTTTTATTGTGTATTTGTAAACTTCATGCCATTTTTGCTATTTAAATACATTCTGAATGAAGGTTGGGTGGTTTCTCTTCTGGGTAGACTGACTGTTAAGCTGCTGTGGTGCTTTCCGTGAAAACATTCCCACTTGCGTGAGTATTCCTCTAAATTTGATTTCATCGAGAAGCGAGGATTTGAAATGTTAGTTCTGAGTAGAACACTAGAGAAATAGAAAGTATTTCACCACCGGAGATCGAACCCGTGACCCACGGCGCAGAGATATCAATAAATTTGCATCAGCAAGTAACTATTGAGAAATGTACACCATATGGTGATGCGGAGTCGTTGAAATTTCATGAGAAGATTGAAATATTTTGCTGAGAATGTCAGAACATTTAACTGCAGAACATTTGATTCCCCTGTGCAAACTTCGTTTAAATTTTTAACCCTACGCCAATGGTTGTGGCAAAACCGCTGAACGTTTTCCCCATATTCTCAGATTTTAGCACCTCCAGTTAACCAACTCTTCTGAAATGTGAGTGGGAGGCTTAATTCCTTGAAATTATCACTCAAGGTGTAAAACTAAATTACATTTTACGTCAGATGTCGGCCCGCTATTTTTTCCACACCAAATGTTTACTAAGTAGGGCATATTTGCCGCTCCGTTAAGGGACGTAAGTTTAAAATCCCATTTTTTAGGATAATTAGCTTTGAAGCTAATAATGTAAGTGGTTTTGCAGAACATGTTCGAAGATTCATACAGAGTCAACTGATCAGCTTCGTTGCAAAGGTTAACTGAACTGTAAGTTCATAACCTTTAATGCCTGATACCTGACCTAATTTTGCAAATATTGTGGTTAATGTAAAATAATAGGATTGCCATTATCCTGTATTTAGTTTTATCAGTTGTTACACAATGATGGCTAATACACGAAAAATGATCATTGTACAGATCAGTGTTTCATTTAGCATCCAAGTAGAAGGAAGAGACCAGAATACGATCCGTTTGAAGATAGTGATGTTGATGTGCCTTAATACAATTAAGCTGTTGATGCTTATCAAATCTAGCGATGAAGAAAGACGGTGTCCGTCAACATGGAATTATGTGTCACAAAGCTCAGTCGTGCTATTACCCTACAAATGTGAAAAGGGAATAAAGTGTTTGTAAATTTTACTGGTGATCGAATGAAGGCATCTATAGTTTCCTCTTTTATTCTTTGACATCGAAAGCTTCCTTTTATAGCCGAAAGAATGGAGATCTTTAAATCATTTACTATCAAAGGTCAAAATTTCATAAGGTGAAAGTAAACGCATTATTGAAAAGATGTAGTACACTGTACTGTAGTACACTACGCAAAGTATACCTTCCTTTATGATATTTCACTTGCAAAAGTCTCAGGTACTGATCCAGTAAAAAGGATTTGAATGACCACCTTTGATATGCAGGGGTACCATGTTCTACGAAGATACCATACTTTCAGGGGTGTCAGAAGCAGATTAAGAATTACCACAAAGACGGTCAATTTTAGAGCAAACAGAGAAAGAATAACTGACCTTAGTATTACTGGTGTAGCTAGTGAGAGAGAGGAACGCGTACCAGGGTCAACTACCTTACACTTTGGTTTTTTCCTTTCTTCTTCTTTTTCTTCACCTTATCAGCCTTCTTTGAACATATATGTACATGTCTTAGAATGTGTTTGTTTGTAGGAATGACAGTGGCACAAATTTCGGAATTATGCAACAAGATAAGTCACCTGCGTTCAGGATCTTATTTGTCACTTATGACTATTTGTTACAATAGTCGAAAAGTGAGCAATGGTAAAATTAGACTTCTCCACTATTTTTACTTTGACTGCTTGTTTGTATTCATTATCTCTATTTATCTCACTTTCCTACTTCTATTCCTGCTGATCCTTCTCCTTTTCTCTCTACATTTTAGTATGCAAGTAACTCTACACGTTTAAGTATACCTATTTGCGAAACATTTTGGTATAAGTTATGACAATAATGTATTTTTGCAACATCATTTGCAGGTTGACGATGCTTAACTTATCGAACAACGAACTGAGTTACATCCCTCAACTGTGCGCAACAGTAAAATCGGATATTGAGGTTATTGATAGACGAGGTGGTGTTAAAGAAGCCGAATCTCTTTCTCTTGACTATGAATTGAACGTGTCAACAGGAGAGGTGCAGGAGGCACCCACAAAAGGAGACGTAGGGGCGCGAGAAGATAGCAGAACTGTAAAAAAAGAGGAAGATGCAGCGGATGCTGTACCAAAATTACTTGCTGAGGAAACTAATGAGCATCTTTTAAAAGAAGATACGATTGGGCTCGAGGAAGAAGTTAAATTACTTGACAGTGCTCTGCAAGGCTTGAACATTGATGGGCTAGATGAGAGCGTTCGTGCACTGGAAGAGTCGTTAAACCTTGGCGATGAGAAAGCTGCAGCAAAAGCTGATGACGACCTTGACTTACGAGTAGATTTACAGACCGAAAGGAAAAACACTCTGACGGATCGTAGCTCATTTGGTAAGTTCCATATGTTGTGGAGTCTTCTCCTCACAATTGTAATAGACCAGCAGTAATTGTGTATTAAAGGAAGGACTAGGTTGGGTCACAAGACGATAACAATATTATATTACACTGAAAAATGAAATTATTTTGACAGGTATTCGACTTACACGAACTGTTGTGATTTTGATCTTCTGACGTCTTAATAGTCCGACTTGTTCATAGCTTGTCATTCAGCAACTTCTTTGGCTCTAACATAAGAAAATGAAGGGATACAAGATTAACGTGAAAGAAACCGCCAATCAGTCGAGCAACATCCTGACCAGCTAAGGCCATTTCGGGATTGGCATTTTTAAACTTGACCAGGTTTGATAAAACCGTACCGAATCAATGTTTTTATCCAACGCGCAGCGTTGCGTTGAACAGAAATCTTCTCGTAGTCTGTGGCGCTGTCCCGGTAATATTCGCGGCGCTTGAACATGAAAAAGATAGTGCGCAGTATTTTGTGTCCCAGCGCTACGATGGAACGCTTAAATCCACGTCGCACAATGAGAGACTGGAATTTGGCCTTGAACGTGGACGTGGTTCGGCTGGTGGCGTGGGCGAATTCACACAGAAGACGGCGGACATAGGCATTGCCTTTTCGTGTCCTGCCGGATTTGTGCTTGCCTGCTGATTCGTTATTGCCTGGGCAGATTCCGACCCAGGAAGCCAGGCGATCTGCGCTGCCGAAAGCGTCCATATCGTTGCCGATTTCTACCAATAACAAGGCAGCACCGATGAGATCAATGCCGGGCAAGGTTTGTAGCAATACCAGCCAGTTGTGTTCGTCTTTCAATCCGGCGAGCAAGCGTCGGTCGAATCGTGCGATGCGCTGTTCGATTTCTTCGATATGCTGCATTAATTCATTGAGTACGAAGCGGTGGCTTTCGGTCAGCTCTCCCTGCAAGGCATCGATCAATTCTTCACGGCTGGCTTTAAGCCGTCGTGATGCGAATTTCAAAACATCCTGAGGTGTTTTGTTCGCGATAAGCGCTTTGACCATGGCGCGTGCCGATTGCCCGTGCACATCACTAACCACGACACCCAAACGTATGCCCCCATCGGTGAGTACCTTGTGCAGACGATTCTTTTCGGATGCGAGTTGTCCGACCAGCTTTTGCCGTTGCCGGGCAATCAGGCGCAGCTCCCGCATTTTTGCAGGCGGAATGAAAGATGCACGCAGCAGTCCGGCGCGCGATAACGTTGCCAGCCATTGTGCATCGCTGATATCAGTCTTGCGCCCAGGAACATTCTTGACGTGTCGAGCGTTCACGACTTTCGCGCAAATACCCGCTGCTTCCAGTGCTGCGTAAGGACTTTTCCAGTAGATTCCGGTACTCTCCATCACAACCTCATCAGGCTGCAGTTGAGCTATCCACTGTGCCAACGCTCGCCGGTCTTTCTTGAATGCGCCAAATTGTCGCTGCTCAGTACGCACCGAACCATCGCTTTCTTCGATCAAGGCGCAAGCTGTAATCTGCGACTGATGAATATCGAGTCCAACGACACGTTTATAAATCACATCCAATTCCATAATGCCTCCATTCATTTTATATTTGCCCATGGAAGGTGGCGGAACCGGAACTGAAAATCCCTGAAAGCAATAATCTGCTTTCGGCCTTTTTAACGTACGCTCTCTATGGATGCAATCCGGGGTTCGAGTCAGTTCGGTGGGTCACGTTAGAATACGGGATCAAGTCACCAAAGAAATGTGCGACCTCTTCCTGATTTTCACTGAGTTTGATGATTGCACAGACATACACTCCGTCAAGGTGACGTTTTTGTGACGTCATCGTTGTAATATTCTATGAGGCGACGGGACGTACTTCATTTCCCCGGACGCCAGTTTTCTTCCACTGTCGTTTAACAACCAAAATATCATCATCACTTGACGGGAATTAGAACAGACAAACCATTTTAAAATTAATGGGTGTCAAAAAGTGAGGGCCGATACAAGTTGTAACCCCCTGTTCTTAAGTAAAAGAGGGAGAGTGCCCCCTCTACCCCGCAGCTGTGAATGTCAATGAATGAAAGTATTGAAGATGTACCTATTACAGCTCAAGCTATCAAAACATCAATAATAGTTGCGAGCAGAGATGAGTCTGTTTCACGTATTCACCTTACCCCTTCATGCAGCGTCTGTTTACTTTATCGTTGTCTGGAAATTGCTTTTCTCCACATTTGCCTTTTCGTGTCTTCTTCTCATCTTGTTATCATATCGTTTCCAAAAAATTGGAGGTTAAGGAACATGTGTAAACTGGTTTTAACATTCAATTTCTTTCAGAAGAAACCAACATGACAGGAGCACGACTCATCAAGGAACAACTGTGCAATGCTGATTCCAAAGACACAGTATATTGCCTTTGAATACACTAGCAATGTGCATGAATTCTCTGCCTTGCTTATTGTAGCAAAAGCCTTCGTAAAGGTTATATTTACAAATCAAACGGAAGTTTTAAGTAAAGTAGGTTCTACTTTTGAAATAATGTACAAAACAGAAATGGGTCGCACATGTGCTGACCAAGGATAACCTTTGCCCTGGACCTATCACTTGCTGCCTATTTCCAACACATGCTTTGGGCGTTTTACGCAGGATTTTATAACCAAATAATCCCACTTCTTGTTGTTTACATATTTCAATGTTTTGCAACTGTTTGTTGTTATGGCAACATTGTTATTTACTGTTGACATAATACCATAATCTATTCTGATCAAATAGAAGATAAAGAGTAGAAGTAGTTAGCTGACACAATCGCAAGTTGTGACTTACAATAACACCAATTAAACCATGATTTGAAGTTTCTTCTAACAAAATCTATAGGCTGCTAAAATTGTGATGATTTCAAATTGCCAAGCTTCTTAGACTTTGACATTTCGTACTATTACAGCTCCTAACGAATCGAGAAACCTTTGTTTCATTTCTTTTTCTTGTACAATGTTTATCACATTTTGGACGCTATCCAAATCCCCTATTCAAACACTGGTTATATCAAGATACTCCACTCTTTTGGTGTCTACCAAACAGGCAAACACTTTTCATTCCACACATACTTAGATCATGTTTACAGTTAAAACCATTGATACTTAGACCAAAATGGAAAGATGACTACATGAACAATGTACGTTTCCGAAACTGTACACTTGACAAGTGAATCGGTTGTACTTGTGGTTGAGGCTGCGTTTCTTTCCTTGATCTTGTTTTGTCAGAAGGACGATTTGAGATTATCCAAAGATAATTGTAAAATCATTACCATTCTCTCCGACGTTGTTAGTACCATTATGCTTGCTACTATCAGTTATCGTCAGTAACGTAATCAGTTTCAGAGGTGGGTGCTGAAACTGTTCCACCCTCGTATTTTTGTGTGTTCTTGATGTATTTCTTATTCAATCACAGATCCCACATGCATTAAATCATAGCTCAAGCTCACACATTTTTGAGAGGAAAGTTTCAAATAATATAATAATAAGGGCATAGTTAGGACTTAGTTATGGTTAGGTCTTGCAATTGTAGTTAAACGTTTTCAAATCTGTATTTGTTTTAGGGTTTTTGTGGCTGCTCCAAATGTATTTCGCATAAATACCGACGAGAAAGTATATGTCGTTTTTAAAAGTGACGTGAATGATGCTGAAATCTATCTCACTCACAAGACAAATGCAGACAAGAAGATATCTCTCGTTAAGAAATCATTTAAGGCTGGTACGTATACTATTTATTTTTATAATTGTTACACCGTAAACGTGAAGTCAAAGTAGACTCAAATAGGGCCTTCCCCGATCATTTTGGTGACATGACAAAAAGTTAAACGGCGTAAAGACTGCCCTAGAGACTGTTCCGTATAGGTTCCTATTTGTGGGGTCTTCTTTAACGTGTGGCTGATTTAAATCGAAGATTGGTTAAAGGGTCCACAATGAATTCAAATTATCCGGCAGAGGCAGCCATTTTTTACTTATCACAATTTAAATATAAGGCTTGTTCCTCGTATTATGAAAGATCCTAAGTGCTAATAGACCACTAAATATGTGGAGAATACTCCGAGAGAATATGACAAGTTTATAACAACTGTAACATTGACCTTTCCTCTGGCATATCATAACAACAACTGAAAGTAATACGACGTAATCTTTTTCATATGGCCGTTAGGGGGTCTGGTAACGATTTCCTACAAAATATGACAAAGGCAACCAGATTATTACTGTTGTTATTTATGGTTTCAAGAGATTATATCGAATGTTGTAACACTACAGGGGCGCTGACACCAATTCAAAAATGGGGGTTTCGGGGTAGTGGAGCTGAGATACAATCAAAGGTTTTGGTTTTACTATTCCAATCGATAATCATAGATTCTGCATCTGTTGATAATATGATATGACAATGGACTCTTAATTCCTCTTTTCCCTCATATTCAGTGCTTTCTTTGCTCTCGACCAAAGAGTTAAAAAGGAGTGGAAACACTCGTCAATATTGAGCGTCGTTAAAATTCACAATTGCAGAAGTCACGTTTTATTATCTTCTATTTCATCTTTTACTGATAATCAGATTTTACCTTTTGGTCATTTTTAACTACTTGCAAACATTTTGATACTTTGCCTCAATTTTAATTAAAGGTAGGGATCTGCTGCTACACATGCTCAGCTCAGTTATCAGTAACTCTCAGAGTATTTACAATATGCAGTCCATTATGATATGATTTTAGCATCGGCTGCTGTTTTCGGCCCAGCGATAGCCTAAGATGTTTTCTACCATGCCAGTAAAGGATGTCCAAACATGGAACTCTGAGTCATTCATTGAATTAACAATTCATAACAGTTAATAAGAGTGGATTAGTGGGCCACGCCCACTCGATAAAATTTTGCCTCCTGTTGAGATATTGTTAAAGAAATTTTCAGATTAAATATAAAGTCAATGCCTTAATGACGTCGGTTATAGTAAACCAAACTTACAATATTAATGTTCTCTTACTTCATCATACGTGGCCTACAATAGTGATAGTTAATACTTCATTGTAATTTTCAGGCTCCATCAAAAATGTATTGCCTCTTCCCTGATAGTTCATCGAACCCCCATTAGGTGTGGCTACCTACGGGTCTGTCATGTACTAGATGTAATCCCCTACTTCATGCAATCCCCTTACCAAGAGATCATTTACACAGTCGGTCTACTGATTGCCAAAAGTTCATTCCCACTAATATGCTTTTGCAAGAACTCCTTTTCTGTACTTGCGTTTGGGAGATAACTCCTTAAAAACCAATTAACAAAGAGTATTTTAAGTCGATGGAATGGTTAGATTCTTTTTTTTTGTGTGGAGGTGTTGATTGATTTTGATTGGATGATGAACAGTGGAACGTGAAAGTAGTGAGGTAGTAGACGGGGGTAAATACATTTGAGTTTTCAAGTCAGCCTTTTGCTTACAAGTTCGCTGAGAAAGATCATTACAGTGTAGTCCCCCGTTCTTAAAGCTATTGTCCTTGTCTCTTACGTAGGGTCATGCGTTTTTAATTAGGCCTGAGTACACGGCATGGAACAAAGGCTACTGCTGCCTCCACCAGCCAATCATATGGCTAAATAAACTCGAATCCGTGACGTTTGTCAGGCCGAATGTCGGAGAGCATGACCCTTCTCCGAAAGCTACGAAAACATCAAACTACGTGGTAGAGAGCCATGGTAGTGATCTTCGATGTGTTCAAGAAAATGTGTACGTGTGTTTGTATTGGGTTTGGGTGGCCTAAACTTTATTATTGTGACACCGAAAAGTATAATTGGAAGGTGGTGCACTGGGAAGACCCTTTTTACTAAATTTTGGATGAAATTTTTAGGTCAGGCTGGGCCTGACTAGCCTGCTCTCTGACTTCGCCACTGCTATGGAGCAAACACACGAAATGCATTTTTAACAACCACTGAACAATCTCCATTCACCAGGATCGTATTTGTAGACGCCAGGTCAAAGAAAAATTGATCAATATCAAACAGATTATTCGAAGGTTTTCTATTTTCGATGTCACCTTAACACTTAGGTTTACTAAAGTATATTATAATTACCGATATATCTTCTTGGCAATACATTGGAAAACTTTGGTACTTCTATTATAATTTTTTTTAGAATATTATTATTTATTATAAACTTAAAAAACACTTTTTTCTATATTTTCTTATAAAAAGTGTTAGTTTTACGTGTTTCGCAATAAGTTGTTGGGCCGAACCCTTACAAAAAAGCAGCCAACCCTCAGTGTGAATATCAAGGATGCTATAGGTAATACTGTTTTGGAAAAGGTAGAAAGAGTAGCCAGATGGGTCAACCAATTTGAACATCTGTTGAACAAAGATGCTTCACTCCAAATTGATCATGACTTGTTTGACCCTGTGAACTATTAAGGAAAAGAAATACTGCCGCTTAACAAACGTCACCTTTCGCAGCATGACATTGTGACAGTGACAAAGTATCCAAAGAAAAACAAGTCCCCTAGTGTAGATAGCAAACCTGCAGGAGAACTGAAAATTGCTGCCAAACCCTTGAAAAATGTTGGTTGAGGCAGCAAAAGGTCAATAATGAAAAAGAAATTGTACCACAACACTGGAGGAACTCCATTATTTTGCCAATCTTCGAAAAGGCTGTAAAAGTAAATCCCCTAAAGACTGTGAAATTAGCCTCCTTGCTATCACTGGCATCATCAGGAGCTGCATTGTTGGCCTTTATGAAACTAAACTTCGAGAATTTTAAGCAGGTTTCCTTCAGGGTTGTGGATGTGCTGACCAGATCTTTACAATATGCCAAATCTTTGGAAGAAGCATTAGAGATGGACAAGGTTTTGGATGTGTCTTTGTTGGCTTTGCAGCTGCATTTGACTCTGTAGATGAAGATTGCCTTTAGGCTGCCATGCTGACTCTTGGGATATTAAAGAAGATTATAGCAATAACCAAAGCACTATATGAGGGCAGTAGGATGTGGCATAGAGTGTATGGGGAGCTGATCAGATACCTCACAATTAAAACCAGTGTGAAGCAAGACTATATAATATCACTCTGCCTCTTCAACATGATTCTGGACTGGGAGCTTCTGAAAGCCACTAGAGGCTGTATTGGTACTTGATTAGTGACAACTTTCACATTACTGACCTTGGTTATGCTCATGACCTAGTATGTATGGAAAAATTGAAGCTGACATTCAAAAACTACTCAGTACCCTAGATGGGAAGAAGATTGGATTGACCATAAGCAAAAGAAGACTGATGTTATGGCTGATTTTAATTACCAACGTTAGCCTTCATGGAGAAAATATCAAAAAGGTACAAAGATTTGTGTACTTGTGATCAAAATTTGTTGTAAACAAAGTGAGTTGCTCTGAAAATATCCTTAGTTGTACTACCAAAGCAACTTCAGCCTTTCCCTGCCTTAAAAAGTCACTTTTCGATAGGATGGACATTAGGATTGAAACAAAGATGTGTTCAACAGTGTCATTCTTCTTGTTCTTCTCTATGGCTCAGAGTCTTGGATCCTATCTGCCGGACACCTGCAGAGATTAGAGGTTACATAAATGCAGTGGTTATGGTGCATCCTCGGTGTCACACTGAAAGACCATATGAGAAATGCAGATATTCACATGCAGTGTAGTCAGCAACCTCAGATACAGCTTATGGCCACCAGGAGAAAATTATGTTGATTTGGTTATGTTTGTCATATGGAAAATACAACAAATGCAGTAAAGGGCAGTTTTAAGCGGAAGAGATCCTTATTTGTCTGAAAACTCACCCCAGGGATTTGTTTGTTGCAATAATGATGATGATTGCATTCATTATTTTCATGTGCAGAGGATGGAGTTAGTGACGGCAACGAAAATAGCGGGAGTTTGGGATTGATATCCAGAAGGAATTTCCCCCAAACTTGGAATTTTGCATGAATTAAATAAGGCTTTGAATACACAGTCGCTCACTCTTTATCTGAACCCCTACTCTAGTAATCGGGCTGTCGTAATAGGGCTAAGTAGATTAAGATTGGCTCAGGTATGCCATTAAATAGCATTGTACGGCCGGTTATGTAAATTTATCAGAACGAGGTTACAAGACTTTGATGGCGTGAGCAGCTGTTTAATCTTAACAGAAAATTTAATTTATGTCATGTCAAGAGTAGCCTCACTGACAAAGCTAACCCGTTACATTTACTTTTTATCTCATATACTTATAAGGCATAAGGTTGGTAACTTGTACGGTGTGTGGCTTGCCATTGAAGAAAAGAAGGGTAGCTGTCGCTCAAGCACTGATGGCATTGTTATTGCGAACCATTCTGGATGCAGCAATCAGGAGTCTATCAGCGTTTAAAATTGCTCCATAAAATATCAGTAGAACTTTATTGGAAGTTTAGGTTTCCTCAAGAGCAGTTGCATGATTACTGTTATCGTTATCATTCACGCGTTATTTTATGAAGGTTTCTACATTTTTACTTTCAGTTTGCACTCGTATTTAGTTTACTTAGCGAAACCCTGACGTAGGCGGAGGACTCGTTTATGAACACGAGGTACTTTCTCCACTGTTTCTTACTGATAATAATTATTAATTTTGCGAGAAAACCGTTCTCTGAAACATGACTTAAATTAGATTGTCCCATTTCTCTTATCAGGAAATAGCCTCACAAGTTTCTGTGAATTGTTCAGGGTGGATAAACTTTGCAATATGTAATGTTAATTCGTTATCAGAATCAATGTAGTTTTTGTAACTTATTGGGTTTTGGCATGGTTGCGTTAATCAAGAGACAGGAATCTGATTCAAAAGAGACTCGCGAAGGCTTTCGTCTATATGAAAAGAGTGCAAGCGATTTGGGGTGATATGGTCAGCATTCAACAACGGACCAGTGTGGCGCTCACGTCTACCGTAGAGACGACGAAGCAGGAGTGCTAGCATTTATTCCGAATGTAGTCCGTCTTCCTGTGTATTCTCTTTCATTAAACAAAGGAAAGAAAACTAGTTCACATTAAGAAAGGGTAGAATTTGTTACGATTTCTTTATTATGTTGAGGTTTTGTAGGTTTATTTCCTTATGAGAAGTAAGCCCATAAGAAAATAGACATAGACCGCAACGACGACTTCATTTACGATGCTAGCGGCAATAGTGGCAACCGCAACAATAACCAGTCCAGGTGCCATCCATTGGGTTTACCATGGTAACGACAACCATCATAATTACGAGGAATATTTCACCAACGGGGATCGAACCCGTGATCCACGCTTTCGCGGCGTGTGTCTACCAACTGAGCTAGGTGACTTCCAATGTTAACATACACTATCTCTCTTGTCGCCACATTAGCTCCCAATCATCCACCGGTGGGTATCGACATCCAGCTCAAGGCAATTGGAGACCAGCCTCTCTGGGCCATGTGACTTGACCAAGGAATAAATGCCCTCCGGCCCGTCTATCTATCCAAAGCCCATTAAATCTAGAGAGTGTCAAATAAAATCAAAGTTCGATCCCCGGTGGTGACATATTTTCGATTTTTCTAGTGTCCTTTTCAAGACTAACATTTCAAATCCTCTCTTCTTGATTATAAATTTCATTAATAAAAGTGGACAACTAAGTTGGCAATATACCGATTGCTTTAAAGTGTTGGTCGGCGCCAACTAAACAACATCAATCGACTCGTGGAAGGACAGGGACAACACAAGGAACCAGATTTCTTTTTATGCTCCGCCCGCCAGTGATCTGAATTCCATAAAAATTTGTAATCAGATAAAGTGAGATATTACCATTTGAGAAGGTTATTGTTACATCTCGGCTGTATTTCCTCCATAAATGGTGTTTTGATGGACTCGAATGAATAACAATATTTCGTTTAAGAAATTTTAAGTAAGATAACTCAGACAACATTAGCATTTGGTATCTAAGATTGACACCAAGCTTGTAAACACGTCTGAAAGACCTGCGAATTTTTACGGTGCTATACCGAGTAGGTCGATGCCATCATTCTAACTGAAATAAATCTACCCTGCATCTCAGGTTTTGTCTCTTTCATTAAAACCAGAAGAAAATTAATCGTCGGTATAAAAATAAGTTTTTTCTGTATTTACAACAGTTACTGTAAGTTGCATTTTCTAAAAATATTAACCTTCTCCTTGGGGAATTGCTAGATAACGCAGAAACTAGTTGCACAGGAATTTTGGTGGAATAACTTGGGATACACACGCTCATCCGTCACAAATTTACAGACTGATAAGATCGTCAAGAAAACTATAATTGTAATAGAAACTCGAAAGCAGCTAGTGCGTCCCGTGCTACGAATGTTTGAAACTGTACATAAAGAGTAGATTTTGCTAAAGCCAAAATTTGCAAATGTATAACTCTATAAGTGGACATTTAGGTTTTTATGTAATTTAGTGAGGAATTGTTTGTTAAATATCCAATAAATAAAGAGTAATGGATTACAAGAAGGAGGGAGATTCTTCAGCTTCTCTAACCATGTATTGTCATTATCATCATCATCATCATCATCATCATCATCATCATCATCATCATCAACATCATCATCAACATCATCATCATCATCATCATCATCAACATCAACATCATCATCATCATCATCATCATCATCAACATCATCATCAACATTGTCATCATCATCATCATCATCATCATCATCATCATCATCATCATCATCATCATCATCATTATCATCATCATCACTATTATTAGACAAAATTAATCAATTGCTACTTGACGATTGGCACTTGATAACTGATTCTTCGGCTAATGATCACTGTTGATATAAAAAAGCGAATTTGAACTCTTTTCAGTGGAATTTAAGGCATGGAACTTTCAAGTATATGAACAAAACTTTCTCGTCTTCAGACAAAATAACTTGCTTGATGCTAGACTTGATGACGTTGTTTTCTCCTGTTTGTAACCAATATTTATCGAGTTTGATAAATTATATGAAGGTGCGCGAGTTACCTGCTCCAACATATTGACTATTAAACATCAGTTTTTCCCTTGTGAATAATCCACTTTCATTTATTAAGGTAGATACTTAAAACGGTCGATATAGTGCAATTAAAGTATTCCAAAGCAAATCCGTATGTTTATTCCACTCAATAATCCACTCTAACGTACAGTTTTGAAACGGTAAGGTTATATTTTAATCTTTAAGCTTCATGCAATGTGATTTTAAGTACTTGTTACAGTGAAGTTATGTGAGATATTGATCTGTTTACAATACACTTTGAGGGGATTAAGTCCGCAGATGATAGGGATTTAGCTGTAGGATGCACGTGAAAAGTCAAAGTTGACTTACTACATACCCTACACTTGGTCCAAAAACCTTTCTCTCTCTGCGGACCCCCTTCCGTACCAGAAATATTACTTACGGACCATCATCTGTACATTTAATTTTCTTTTTCTTGTTGCGTTACAAATTTTATGAAAAATAGTACAAATACAAACACTTAAGCATGCTAAGGAGTATACCACAGAGAAGGACTTTGCACTATATTTGAACTCAATGAAGAGGATGTATCAAAAGTTGCCTCTTTCTGAAAGGTAGAACGTATAGTTGTTTACATACCAGCAAATACACATAATCACAAGTATCCCGTGGGCTCTGCTATAAGTGGGAGCCGCACAAGGAGACTGCAAAATTATTTCAAAAGCGTCTAAAAATTTTGTTATCAGCTTTTTTTAATGTTTTGCAATCATTGTAAAGTTACTTCCCTTTACAGATGCGGCTATCCTAAGCATGCCACAGAGTTTACAGGAAAGAAATTTATTTTCTATTTCACTCTTATCGTAAAAGTGGAGATATTTACCAATTAAGAATGATAGGTTTGTTCGTCAAGTTACTAAAATTACACCCCAATCTTCCTATGTGTAACTTGGTATGTATGTGTACATAGGAGTAAAATCCGTCGCAGACAAGCGCCTGGCGTGTTAAAGCCAGGTTTTCTTGCATGCGAACGCTACTTTGGCTATTAAAGTTAAAATTTGATTGACATATTCCAAAGCAAAAGTCGTCGGAAAGTAACAAAAAATTTTGTTCTTTTAGAACGAGTTTTCTCTAGTGGTTTTCTCTTCTGACGCAGAAATTCTATGATGACGATGACAGGTGCAAATTTTGACAGCTATTTGATACCAATGGGAGATCAGGTTCCTTAGCAAGCACGGGGGTTGTATCCTGGGGCTGCCCTTTATTTATTAGTTAGCCTGTTTGGTGTTTTTCGTGTTTATTTAAGGTAGTTTCAATGTCGGGTCCACTAATCAACAGGGGTCTTGGGTTGAGAGACTGTCGAATTGTATGACTTGCATTCACATTGGCGATCTAACATCGTGGAGATTCATCGATGGACTAAAAAAGTTAAGGAGTGTCGGGGCATTTTTCACGAGCAATCGAGCAATGAAAAGTCGTGGAGAAAGCACGTGGTGTTTGTTCACCAGGGCCTCCCCTTTCTACGCATTAAACTCCAGGGGCATGCACCCTACCCTTTTGTCAAGATTAAATCTATATACATGAAACATAACTTTAATGGAGTACTAAAGAGTTGACGTCACAAAAAACGTTTTTATAGGAATAGCAATTATTACTAAATCAAAGTGTTAACCCTACTACCAAATATCCGTATGCAAGATATCACCTTCAATTATCATATCAATTGAGAGAAACGGATTTTTGAATTTGGAAAAGGCCTTAAGGAAACTCTGTTAATTTAGCTCAGTTCATTAAATTATTAACTGGGTTCATTTAGAAAGGTTTGATAGGCATGTTTTAAAGTGTGAAAGTGCGTATCTCAGCGATTGCTCGTGGTACGGTCCTCAAACTTGGACAGGTTATCTATGTCAACAAGAAGAAAGCAATCAGCCCAAAATATCATGAAATTTCTGATATTCATTACATCGTGACGTCACAGTTTAGTACTCTATCAAAAACTTCAAAGTCATTGGTCTCCCTAGTTACGTGGGAACGAACAGCACCAACTTCAAAGTATGATATTTATGACTTAGTTTGGTTGCCTTTGGTGTCGCTATGACATAGTCTTCAGGAACGGGGCATATTTAATGCTTACACAGCACTTAATAAACTGAATGTTAGCCAGCCGACAGAAGATAAACGTGGACATCTTGGTAGGTCAAGGCATTGTTACTTAAATAGAGTACTTAAGTGATGTCATGAACTTTTGTTTCGATGAATCACAGTTAAAACTACATCAGAGTAGCAGGGTGGCAGAAAAACCGGGAAACGCGGGTACTCCATTCCCTCGAAGCGAGCTCAAGTCAAGCCAAGCGACGTCAACAATTCACCAAAAATTTCACATAAAGTCATACTGATTCATAAACTTATTGGAGAACACTACGTTGGCTGAATTAATCTGTTTTAATCTTTTTCAAAAAGAGTATTTTTTTGTTGTGTTCCAGACCTGTTGTGTTTTTAGTATGCGTTGTATTTCATTTGTTTTGCGTCGCTGTCTTATGAGATTGTTTCTTCTTATATACAAGCACCCAGTTTGAGATTGATAAACTGACCTGTTTGATGTTCTAAATCAATATTCGTACTTAGGAGCGGAATCAGTAAGAACTCCCTGAATTTTTATGTCATCGTAGGTACAATACACTTAATTATGCAACAATGCAAATTCATTACCTCACAGGAAATTTTGCCGTTATTTTCCGCGCTACCTCTGTAGCTCTAGCTGGCCCTTAGTAGTTTTTCTTATCCACTCCCTGGGAAGTGTAGACACATAGCATAGTTTTGTCATCATGGCCACGTCCCATTTTTATATCATCGTACCGTGAAGCACAACAGAGTTCATATCTTGCCACATAGCAGACACAAGCAGTGCTGACGTGTTTTTCTTCTCATCATGGCCACATCCCAATTTGACGTCATCGTAGAGTGAAGCACAACAGACTTCATATCTCGCCACATAGCAGCCACAAGCAGTGCTGACGTATTTTTCTTCTCACCACGGCCACGTCCCAATGTTACATCATCGTAGAGTGAGGCACAACAGACTTCATATCTTGCCACATAGCAGACACAAGCAGTGCTGAAGTATTTTTCTTCTCATCATGCCCACATCCCAATTGACGTCATCGTAGAGTGAAGCACAACAGACTTCATATCTTGCCACATAGCAACCACACGAAGTGCTGACGTATTTTTCTTTTCACCACGGCCACGTCCCAATGTTACATCATCGTAGAGTGAAGCACAACAGACTTCATATCTTGCCACATAGCAGACACAAGCAGTGCTGACGTGTTTCTCTTCTCATCATGGCCACATCCCAATTGACGTCATCGTAGAGTGAAGCACAACAGAGTTCATATCTCGCCACATAGCAACCACACGAAGTGCTGACGTATTTTTCTTCTAATCATGGCCACATCCCAATTTGACGTCATCGTAGAGTGAAGCACAACAGACTTCATATCTCGCCACATAGCAGCCACACGAAGTGCTGACGTATTTTTCTTCTCACCACGGCCACGTCCCAATGTTAAATCATCCTACAGTGAAGCACCACAGACTTCATATCTTGCCACATAGCAGACACAAGCAGTGGTGGCGTGTTTTTCTTCTCACCACGGCCACGTCCCAATGTTACATCATCGTAGAGTGAAGCACAACAGACTTCATATCTTGCCACATAGCAGCCACAAGCAGTGCTGACGTGTTTCTCTTCTCATCATGGCCACATCCCAATTTGACGTCATCGTAGAGTGAAGCACAACAGAGTTCATATCTCGCCACATAGCAGCCACACGAAGTGCTGACGTATTTTTCTTCTCATCACGGCCACTTCCCAATTATACACCATCGTAGAGTGAAGCACAACAGAGTTCATATCTCGCCACTTAGCAGACACAAGCAGTGGTGGCGTGTTTTTCTTCTCACCACGGCCACGTCCCAATGTTACATCATCGTAGAGTGAA
>JAAAKM020073195.1:60821816-60898884 GCA_010016025.2 Alatinidae sp. Z8VKAUB7J3
TCATGGCCACATCCCAATTTGACGTCATCGTAGAGTGAAGCACAACAGAGTTCATATCTCGCCACATAGCAGCCACAAGCAGTGCTGACGTATTTTTCTTCTCACCACGGCCACGTCCCAATGTTACGGAAAAATTATTTGACAAAATGCGAGGTCTATTTATGTTACAGTACGTAAGGAATGTAAAAATTACATGAATACTTTTTGGTGTATTGAGTCCGTTTGTATATTGAGACCCGGCCTGCCTTCGTGTTTGCGAAACATTTTTTTAAGTAGATATTGGAATTTGCTAACACATTTGGTGAGCACGTAAAAATTGTCAATGAGATTTTGGGGGATCTCTCCATCATGTTTGAAGAAAGAGAGTGCTTTACTTTTGTGGCCTTCTACTCGACCTTGTATCGAACATACCCTGCATCACAAGGGTGACATTTAAATTCTGGCACTACCCATTGCTGGTTTATGGTAGGGGTTTTATCTTTTGAGTCTTAACATCACTGTAAAATCTTTTCCTTAAGAATGGCGTTAACATGATACCGAAACGTAGAAAAAATTCTTATGTTTTGCTTGCTTGTGTTTCCGTAAATCTGTGTTGATCAAATATCAAACAGTTCCTTAAAAAAATTATGTAGTTGTTGACAAGTATATTTTGTGCTTATGAAATGTTTACAATACAACTCAGAAATCTTTCCTGGCCACGCCTGTTTCAAACTGCAGCTATCACTCTTTCTACATTTAAAATCTAATTCATACAATTCTTTAATGAAATTTAAAAGGCTTGAAAGACTCTTTGTGGTTAACTCTTAAAGAAAATTTTATAGACCTTGTCTCGCGTCGCCTTTAAACCTATGTTTCTTGGACTTTATTCACATGCGATTCTGTCCCGAGATGAAGGAGTATTTTAAAGCACTCCTATTTAATCTTGTATCCGTCATCAGTCTCCCCCGACGTTCCTTGAGTAGTAAACTGTTTAGTCAACTTTAGCTTGAAATGCTATTATTTTTAGATATGACTGCGCAAACTGCATAAGCTGTCCATGACGTGTTTCATTCCCATGGATTATTCGCAAAAGATTTCTTAGTTTACTTCCAAAGATTTCTGTAGGCAGTGCCTTTCGAAAACGCTTAATGAAATGACTTAATTACTTTATTCAATGCTCAAATTGTCTGACACAAACCAATTTGTTAAATATCTGGTTTTTTTTCATTGTAATTTTCAACAGGGACTACTGCATTTGCAATGGCTGTCAAGTACTGCATTTCTCTATTGGTTTGGATTACTACGTTGCAGATAGTAGGAAACGCATCAACAATTATCAAGGGGAGCATCAAACAAAAAGATGTGGGTCTACCCTATAAAAAACCCCCAAGAGACAACGACATGAAACATTTTCGCATTGAGGCTCCAGTTGAGAAATTAAAGTGCTCAAGAGTAACTAGAACAGTATACTTCACAAAATCGACGACAGGAATGTGTCAGATTTGGATATGGCAATTGCGATGCACAAAGACTAAACGGTTCTCAAGATACTCAGTCACCACTGAATGTAAAAAGGAGATAAAAATTAAACGTTCTGCTTCTATTCATGTGTCACGAGGATAAATAAGTTCGGTTGAAGATATCTTTAAATTACCGTTGATTGGGAGGGGGAGCGGGGACCACAAAAAAGTATCGTCCGAATAGCGTCGTTTAGGTATTCTTGTGTTGAAATTTTGAGTCTTCTTTTACTTGTTGCTTATATTTGAGGGCATCAAGTGTTCCAAGGGGCAGATGTTTTACGGTAATTACATAGAGACAGTAAACTAGACTAACCTTGTAGCATTTTCAGTGAACTGTAGACCTGATTGTAGTCTTGAAAAAAAGGAAACATTCATAATCCAATGGTTTCTTTATTGGGGTTTTCAAGGGCTCACTTGATCATTTGATTATTTGTATAATATCGTGGTTAAATCAGCCAAACACGCACGTAACCATTAGCACTTAACTAACCAATTTGAAGCGCATGAAAGACAAAGTTTACATGGTATACAATTTATCAAAGTCTACGCAGTGCGTACCTTTGTTTTGCTAGTACCCAAAATTATGCTATCAGTAGTGTTATTATGCGCCGCCACTTAAATTTGGACTCGACGTTCTACGTTATTTATCCTTTCCATATCTAAATTTCAACCGCTTTTCTGTTACCTTTCTGTCCTCTCCTTTCAGTTTAAATACCCCCATATACTTCCTTTGCTCTTCTTTGTCAGCAGTTATCAGATCGTCGGTAATGTAACCTGACATTGACATAAGAGAAAACAATTCAGCAACCTAAATAGCATTGTAAAAACCAGGAATTTTGCAAATTAAAGCAGAATACAGCCTTTAGGATAGCAATAGAATACTAAAGTGATGACGTCACAAAATACTATTTTTGAGGAATCTCAATTATAATCACATCACAGTGTTAACCCTGCCACCAAACGCCCGTATACAAAATATCGCTTTCAAATATTGTATCATATGTGAGAAACGGCGGTTTGAATTTGGGAAAGGCTTTAAGGAAACTCTGTAATTTTGCTCAGTTCATAAAATTATGAACTGGGTTAATTTAGCAAGGTTTTGACAGGCAGAATTTAAAGTCTGGAAGGGCGTATCTCAACAATTGCTCCGGGCATGATTCTCGAATTTGGACAGATTATCTATGTCAACAAGAAGAGTGCAATAAATCCAAAATATTATTAAATTTCTGACATTCATTAAATCGTGACGTCACACTTAAGTACTCTGTTGAGTAGGTCCAAAATAATATCACCCGACCAAACTTGACCCCAACTTAAATTTATACATCGGCTTGTCAGGTTATCACAAAAGGTAAATGTATAAAAAAATGGGATAGTGGAATCTAATAATAGCGTTCAGATAGCGTACAAAGAACTTCATCTAGCCGACATGTAACTCGAATTACAAATATAACAAAGAATGAATGTACAAAAAAAGATTGGGGCAAAAAACCCCGTTGATATCGTGTTAATAAGCCGATGTGTTTCGTTAGACACTTGTTACAATTATTGCATGAACTCGTATAATATCTATAAGTGAACCAATGTGAAGTAAATCTATATGGCTGTCATTGAGCAGGAGGATGAGGGGAACATTTTTAAAATCTTGGAAGGCATGTAGGAGACTATCATGACTTTGCATAACTGGCTATTGTTTGTGTTGTATTACCTTACGTTTAGGAAGTTGCAGTTGATTCTAAAGATAGATTCTTGACTTCATTTTTTACACGTTTTGGTCATTTTCTAACCCCCCCGTTTATTCCAACCCCCTTCTATTAGGCACCCAAGAGTACAGTGCGTCAGAATAACGCGAACTCTCGCCAGTTCAAGATATTTGCTGACCGTGGCAAAACAGGATCCAAGAGTCAGCAGATACAATTTTTAATCTAACCTCCACGACATCGAAGTTCAACATATAATCGCTCGTCTTAATTTACATTGAATCATGTTTAATTTAACTAGTACAAACAGGAATAACTAAGAATATTAACCAAGTATTTTTCAGATCTAATCACCATCATACGCCCTTTCGGCACGATATACATATACGATAACGTTGTATATTGTACGAACCCAATGTAATTTAAGAGGAAATTTTAAACAAATAGCTCTAGGATTAGATTTTCGTGTCAGAGCTGAAACGCTAGTTGTCAGAGCCTTAACAAGGAGCTTGAATACCAGGACAGCTGACAGCCGCTGATAGGAAGCTGAAAGGCCAAATAAGTGACGATGCACCTTCTCGTGTGATTAATAAAAGGCTGCGTAAGCTGAGCAAAAGCAGAGGAGGACAAATAGCCCAGATTTGTCAAGAAGAGGACAGATAGTCCGTATCTTCTCCCGAAAGACTTTCCAGTCATTGCATAGGAGTTGCCCTCCGGATCTGCAGCAGTCGTCGGCCTCGTGTGCCATCTCTCTGAATCAAGAGTTTCGCCGTTCCTCGCGTTAAAGAAGTTTTTCCAAAGACGAACGTGAGTTGATCCATTATTGCTTGCTCTGACGTAGATAATTACGAACTTTGAAAGGGGGGATATTATAATTGATATTTTTGTACATAGGATTGTGGATAACAATTCAAAAATTCCAAAAGCTGAAACGGGGTTGGAAAATGACTGAAATTGTAATACACGGGGGGACTGGACAAAAAGTGTAAAAAAACGAAGTCAAGAATCAATGTTTAGAATCAACAGCAAGTTACTAAACGTAGGGTAATACAACACAACGAAGCGTAAGTTATTCGAAGTCATGGAAGTCTCCTACATGCCTTCCAGGATTTTAAAAATGTTCCCCACATCCTCCTTTTCACGGCAATTGCTATTGCTTTTATCTGTAATGTGCATCTTCACACTTCTTCGAGCCTCGTAAAAGGCTGCCCTTATCTTTTTAATATGTGGTTTTCATACTGTGATAAAGATATTGTTTTGCTTGCCCGCCAAAATACCTCCTCAAAAATTGTCATGGGTGGGCTATTACTGAAAAATTAATAGGCGGGGGGATTGGAATAAGAATGTCCTGGGTGGAAAATTTTTGAAAAATTAGTTTGTGGGGGGAACGGGGCGGTTGTCAATAAAGTTTCTATATTTGGCGTTTTACTTTTGATAACTTGTCGGTGGACTATTCACCTTTCATTCATGATTCTCGTAAATGCAAGGAATTTATTTCTAGTTATTCTCTGGTAACCCAGTAATTGATTTATAAGATCTCAAGAGCTTTCAACCTTATCATTAATGCCGGATGATCAAATTGACTAAAATAACAAATGCAACCCACTCACAACCTTTGAAGGCCCCATAAGACTTGGATAGGACTTGGATAGGAGGTAAAAAAGTGGTTGACACATAAAATTTTCAGGTGAGAACTAATTACTTGTAGAGTGTTTTGAATTATATGGATGTCTAGGATAAATGTACGGTTTAGCACACTAAAACTAACATTTACGAAAATAGAGGTCACCAGTTCAGGGGAAACCTAAATCTTTAAGTAAAGTTCCGCAATGACAACCGGATCTTAAGATAAGTTAACATTTCATCTGTTACTTTCAAAGATGAAGTCAACCTTCAAAGCCATTCTTCAAAGGTCAATGACATCACAAATTTCTACGCCTCAATCTCGGCCTCAATGGTATGGGACCATGGTGTAATCAAAGTCCTAAGAATCACCTAAGTTGTTCTTAGGACCTTGGTGTAATGGTAGTACATCACGTTGCAACACTGAAGGATGGGGTTCGATTCCTAGTGGTCTTACGTTTTCACCATTGAGATTTTTACTCTATATCGTCAGTCAAACACGTCAAATGGTAACCCGAAATTTGAACACGCTCCTCAGCCTACAGCGTCCAGCATTGGCTCAGCACCACACACACTCTCTCACTCTCTAACCCACGACGCTAACATCGCAATTCAAATCACACTTCACTGGAGTCGGGTTAGATAATAGAGACAACACAACAATCGAGCCCCATGCTTTCACCTCTAGCAGGGTGGCTGTGTAGTGACGTCAATCAGGACTCCCAATTACTATGCCTTAATTGTATGGGACCATGGTGTAATGGTAGCACATCATGTTGCAACACTGAAGGACGGGGTTCGATTCCTAGTGGTCCTACGTTTTCACCATTGAGCTTTTCATTCTATATCATCAGTAAAAATACACGTCAGATCTCATCTATGTGAGCAATTTTCAACACTATTAGCAGCCCAGCATACATGATCGATCCATGACCGGAACATCTGAACTTAAAATGTATATGATCGAAGATATTGCTGTTCTTAAATATGCAACAGTTAGTTTGAAAAGAACGCTAGAGAAAATAGGAAAGATGTCACCACCAGGGATCCAAACCGTGACCCACGCCTTGGCGGCGTGCGCTCTACCAACTGAGGTAGTTGACCTCCCATATTAACATACTCTATTTCTCCAGTCGCCACATCAGCTCGCAATCATCCACTGCTGAACATCAACATCGAGCTCAACGCAATTAGAGACCAGCCTCTCCGCACCATGTGATTTGACCAAGGAAAGACTGCCATCTGGCCGTTTTCAAATCCTGAAAAACCGTTTGCATACATTCAGTGGAAATTCAACAGACCTCGATATCTGAGTCCGAATCATTGTCAATACGTAAACGTTCAGAAGTACACATTTTGCTTTCCGTTTCTGTGGTTACAAATGGATTTCCAAGAGAAGGCTCGTTCAGAGTGCCGAGTTGCTCCTTGAGGCGTTGCACACCTTTTTCGCACGGTTGATTTTCCCTAACACAATGTATTTTGTCATCATCAGAGTCGTCAACTGGTAAAGTGAGTGCACAGAACTTGAATGAGTCAACAATAATTTTCGTGGAGAGACTGTCCCAAGAAGACAAAATCCTTATCTGCCGTTTTCATATAGATATAGAAGGGGTCTGTAAGTAATTGAAGGCACCAAAAAGGGGGTCTTTAATTAGAGGGGTCTATAATTAGAAGGGGTCTATAATTACTTGACATGATGCGAAAAGGGGGTCTATAATTGGAGGGGGTTGTTGTGATTTAGTTAACTGCTAATGACATGCATTGTATTATCTACCCATCTTAAAGAAAGCTGACAACAGTGATGTAATTTGCATAGGATCGCGACTTCCGCAATGCTTGATCTGTAGATTTCTAAATACACGTACTCACACACTTTACGACTTACACAACAAGCTGTTGGTAGTGATTTTTGTTACTCACTAATTTCGCTGCCCGGATGATTACACTATGTCGCTATCGTTGCGCGTGCAAGTCATTTACATAGGTTACAGCACATATACACGTAACCTATAGGGTCTATAATTAGAGAGGATCTATAATTAGAGGAAATACGGTAGACGTTCAACTTCCTTGGTTTGATTTTGCACCCCCACTTTTTGAGCATGCTGAGGTTGCTCAGCATACACTTCCAACCAAATATTTACGTCCTGCTAATCAAAGACGAGAAACTTGATTTTAAAAAAGATTTGTCGCAATCCCGCAGTTTGTGTTAAAGAAACCCTTAAGAAATCGATTACTCAGCTTTTAAACATAAACAACTCATTTCACAGCAAGATGTAGTACTTTCGTCTCGTAGAAACCTTTTCTTTTAAATCAGCTACCTCATATCAATCATAATATCGCGGCTGATAAGATGTCAAAACACGAGCCAGATTATAGTTTGAATCCCTTTGGTCTTAATCAGGTAAAGCCCTGCCTCTACGTGATAAGAAGCTCTTCAAAGCCTGCCTCGAAAACAAAAATTGACATCCCCAAGTTATCCTAGTTATATCCTTCTGCCATCTTCTATTATACTAGTAAGCGCTACTATAGTATAAAATTAAATCAAGTCTATGATTTTACGGGCAACCTTTACCTTCACGACAGGCCCAAAGCCACAGGGAGCTAAGCTAAAACCCAAATTTTCGATCACGCCTGCCCACCTCAGATTCAAATGTCTGTAGGACTTAATCGTATGCAATGTTAAGTATCCCCAAGCGTCGAAATGCCCGCTCCCTAAATGCTTCCTAGCCTGCTTCATGATAATGTACTTCAAACTTTGGAAGGATATATCTCGATGTTTGCTCAAGATATCGTTCTCAAATTTGGACAGTTAATCTATATCAACTAGAGTAACGCCATGAGTGCAAAGTATTATCAAACTTTTGAAATTCATTGAATCGTGACGTCACACTGAAGTACTCTATTTCATAGAGAAAAATCTTTTAACAATTGCGATTGTTTGGAAATCAAAATGAAACAGAGAAGTGCATGATTGGCCGTTGTGGATATTCTTTCTTTCATCTACGAAAAACATTTTGCATGTCACATTTTGCAAGGGAGGACAGACTGGATTGAAATATTGGTACAAGGGTGAGTAGCTTTTCTTCGCCTCCCTCAGGTTCGGGCCAGCTGCTCTCGTACATTTTATAGAGACTAAACACGAATACACACAAAATCTAGCTTCTGGGGGAACATTTTGAGCAAAGACACCAGAACTTTTCAGTGTGCATATTTATTTAAGCGATACTAGCCATAGTTATGTGTGTTATGGATTCCATTTTTATAAAGGTTTGTTTGTGTTAGTCGAATATACTGGGAATCACAGAATGTATTGGAGCAGTTTATTTGTTGCCTTTGTGACGTCACGTCTGCTCATTTCCACAAGTTGAAAAGAACGCAAGGTAGGCATGTAAGCTACCATTTTGGACTAACCTCTTTTACCGTGTTTTATTTACAGATTCGTGTGTGTTTTCTTTCTTCTATTGAATTGGTTGCCATGAAACTGTCAATGCTTCAAGAGTGTAAGAAGTACTACTAGATTGGACTTTTCAGGATTAAATCGGTGAAATATCCTGCCCATGGCTGTTTGGTAATAAAGATATTTGGAATATTCCCGTACAGAAGCTATGGTAAGAGTTTTTGCAAAGTCAGTGACAAACTTTTTGAAAGTTTTGAACATGCATGATCGATTGTGACATATGCGAACCAGTTTATTATACCATTGGTTCTTTGCCAATCCAAGCCTATCAGGAACGTCTTACTCCATAGGCTTCACATGTGTCACGTACAGTTTCTGACCATGCTGCTGTACATACATGAAAGTGTACAAAATGAGAATACCTTGTCGATTAACTGTTAACGGAGCTAGCGTTGCAATTTCGATTGAATGCATCGAATCTCACACTCGTACTGGTAGGCCTATAACAAATGACAATTGCTCATGTTCAGCAGATTCTAGACCCATAAACTTTTCTGCTATTACCTTAAGGTTGTTGTCTTTATTATAAACTCTTTCAGTCCCGGCTCGTTTAGTGGCTTCAATGCCAATGGCCTTCCCTTACTTTGCCCTCGGCAGACACAACGAACAGAGCCGCAGGTTAATACTGGTAGATCCGCCAAAGATATACATAAGTGGTCATTACGGAGATATGAACATTTCTGGAGATCAGAATACTTAAGTACTCAATATTTAGTACATTGGCAGTATCCAAAGCTGTACCTACCTCTTTCTCTTCTTCATATAATGCTACTACTACTGAAAAAAGCTTTTAAGTACACAATGTTTTCGCTATTTCGTGCAATATTCTTATTTTGTACCACAAACAAACTATTTCATCATTATCTAATAAAAACCTTATTTCAGTTTCAGTAGATTCTGCAGCACAACAAGGAGAAAAGTATAACAAAAACACACATAAACAGGCCCTTTTCCTTCTTCTTCTCTGTACGTGATATTTTGGTGTAGCAATGTATTTGAATTAGCACCTGCACTTAAGACAAAATCTTTGCGCGACATTTCAGAGATGAACTTTAAAGTTTCATAATCTAAAAAATTGAATTTACGAGGCCTCCTATTATTTCATTGATTACATTACAAGGCTCTTATCTTCCATAATTAAAAGACATTGTATTCTTTTCCCATGTTTTACAGATTTACTTACAAGTTATTCATAGTCTTTCCCTCAACAAATAAAGAATTGGCTGACGTACAGAAACGCATCTGGCAAACCTCACTTGAAAAAAAAATCTTGGCTGGAGGTCATCAGAAAACAATAACACCTCGTCCTCCTATTGCAGCCTCAGTCGAGACAGAATTTACTACATTTTTCCTAAATACCTCTTCGTGCATTCCAGAGGGAAGGTCTTCCATAAGTATGCCGGTCTTCTTACATGTGAAGTCTTGGAAAAGTGAGCGTCCGAGAGCACTTGTGTGATGTTACACATCTGTATTTCGTGTAGTCTGGAACAACCTCCAATGTCGAGTATAAATCCTTGTATAGTTTGAAATCTTCTAGCTATGTTAGTTGTATAGACCTACATCTTGTAGTCCTAAGTCATTGCATCACCTTTGAGTCAGGCCTGTAGCTACAGGGGGGATATGGAGAGGCTTATTCCGCTTTCATTTACCATCAACAATTCCTTCAGCAAAGACCTCTGAAAGGAACATTTTTATAAAGCTTGTAAGTAGGATCCAAGTTAACAATGTCATATTTTGAGAGTGGTAGGGTTTTGGCAATCTGAGCAGTGGGGCTTAATGAATTCGAAACTAACCAAGCTAAATAGTAAAACTACTGAACAGGCTAACTAATAAATTCAGGCCACCTTGGGTAGTCCTTCTTTAAGGCTACCGTGCAAAGAAGCACACTATGAGGTAGGCTAAACCATCCAGTAGGACCGATTCTCATGGATTTTGGAAAGAATCTATTACGGGAGAGAACAGTTACTACACCCGTTCCGTCCTTAAAGGCCGAGAAGCGAAATTTTTTATTAGCTCTTAAAGAATCCTGCTATCAATATGGGCTTTCTTCAAGCAGTTGAAATGTCACCCCCTAAAATTAAGAATAGGCCCCAATGTTCAGAAAAGCCCCTCCAAATCTCTACCCCTGGCTACAGGTCTGCATCAGACGTATAAGAGTTAGTTATCAGCTCTTTTACGTTTGATCCATCGAAGAAATCGCTGATGCCATCTCCTCTCCTTCTGCTCTTTTTTTCTCTCTCTTTCTTTGAGAAGATCGTTTACTTCCTCGTTTGTCGTGCTCTCTTACAGTGTTATCATTTTCTGTTGTTGACTGTGAGTTTTCTGGGAGTTTAGTCTTCAGTTCCTTCCCATCAACATCAGTGCTGGTGTCTGTCCAGTCATGCGGTGAGGGGTTGAAGAATAATCGGTGAGGACCACTGCTGACTCACCTGTGGGGAATGGTCTGCACACATCAGTGGCCAATTGTTTCAAGGGCTGAGCTGGTAGTGGTGTTGGCTGTACTGGTTCAGGTGGAGGGGTTTTCCCTACAAGTTGACATGCATGGCAAGTTTGGATATGGGTTTCAACATCTTTGTCCATGCTAGGCCATCATAGCTTGGATCTGAGCCGTTGCTTTATTCTGGTTATTCCAGCATGGTCGTCATGGGCAAGCTGGAGGGCCTGTTTGCATAGCTTTGATGGCAAGACAATTTGTGTACCGCGTAAGATGATATGCTCAGAAACCGACAGTTCCTCAACGATTTTCTGAAACTGGCTTGGAAGATGATGACGCTCGTTGTTGGATATACATTGAATGACCTGGTTGAGCTCTGGATCTTCCTGCATTGCATTACCAATGCAATCCTCTGTGCTCATTGCATGTGAGGTTAGCTGCTGTGTTAAGAAATATACGCATAGCGATCTGCACATGCTGTAATGGCACTTCTGGTGGTGACTTGCTGTGGAAGGCGTGATAGGGTGTCTGCCAGATTTTGACCTCCTGGTTGATAAACAACTTTGAAGTCATACTCCATCAGCCGAAGTCACCATCATTCAATACGTGCTAGTGTTGGTTTGCCATTTGGTGAGATTGGTAGTGTAAAAATGTGTTCCAATGGTCTATGGTCTGTTTCTAGGGTAAAGGTTTTTCCATAGATGAAACGATGAAAGTGTTCGCAGCCGAAAACCAATGCAAGCGCCTCCTTCTTGATGTGTCCATACTTTTCTCTGTTTCTGTGAGGGAGCGACTACGGTATGCAATGGGGTGATATGAACTATCATCCTTTTGCTGTAGTAAAACTGCGCCTAAAGCCCAGGGAGATGCATCAACAACCAGTCGTGTAGGGGCTTCAAGCTTGTAATGGGCCATGATTGGAGCTTTTCCTAATGCATCTTTTAGGTTTCTGAATGCCTTTTCATGTTGTTGTTCCCATGTGAAGGTGACCTTGGCCTTTGTCAATTGTCGTAACGGATGTGTAATATTACTATAGTCTGGTATGTATCGTGAACAATAGTTAAGCCTAGAAATGACCTCACTTCGAAAGCATTCTTTGGTGCTGGGGCATCTTTAACTGCTGCAACTTTCGCTGGGTCAGGTTTGATACCTTTAGCAGAGATGATATGACCGAAGGCATTTAATTCATGAACGGCAAAGGAGCATTTAGGGAGCTTCAGAGTAATGCCAGATGTCTGAAGACATTTAAGCAGTTGGTCAAGGAGCTTCATGTGTTCTTCCTCATTTTGTGACCATAACCAAATATTATCCGAAATATTTACGCAAGATTTGAGAAGCTGATTTAGACTTCGAAAGGACGTATAAAGATATTGTCTTGAAACAGGACAGCCTACCTACATCATCATCAACAACAACCAGAATAACGTGCACACAACACATTGTCGAACTTTCGATTTTGATAAATTTCTGACCTCACATGTACCGGATGTTGTAAGACAACGCATTAGAAGACAATTTTCTGGACAGTCGCTGCAGAGTTCATCCGCCTGGAAGCTGTTTGGCAGTTTTTCTATCAATCTCTAAGTAGGCATCACAATGTTCTTACCTGTTTCCTGGTTTACCAGACGCTAAGACGTAACATAAAAGTCAGAATAAATCATAGTGAATTTTAGAATTAAACATTATACAAAAATATATTACTATATTACTTTCTTTTACTACCATAATTATTACTTTCATTACTATCTTACTACTTTCATTAATATTACTATTACTTTCATTACTATCTTACTACTTTCATTAATATTACTATTACTTTCATTACTAACTTACTACTTTCATTAATATTACTTTTACTTTCATTACTATTTTTATTCTTCTTCTTTTTCTTTCGGCTCCTTCATTTTAGGGGTTGCTACAGCGGATCCTTTTTCTCCACACCAGTCTGTTGATTGCTTCCTTCTCCGTCACGCCAAGCACCCTCATGTCCTCCCTGACAACATCCATGAACCTTCTCTTTGGCCTCCCTCTCCTTCTCCTACCCGGTACTCCCAGCATCCTCCTTCCAATATATCCCTCATCCCTCCTATGCACATGGCCAATCCATCTCCATCTCACCCCTCTCACTTTATCACCCAACCGTCTTACCCTGGCTGTTCCCTGATATAGTCATTTCTAATCCTGTCCACCCTTGTCACTCCCAGGGAAAATCTCAACATTTTAAGTTCTGCCACCTCTACCTCTGCCTCCTGTCTTTTTGTCATTGCCACTGCCTCCAAACCATTACATCATACTATCTTTATTACTTTTATTAATATTACTAACACTTTCATTTCTATCATTATCACTTTCATTACCGTTACCGTATTACTTTTATTACTATTATCATTGATTTTATTACTTTTATTACTCGAAGGAAATGGGCGACTGATGTTAAAGACTGGACCGATAAGAAGTATTCTATTTGAGCACGAAAAGCTTCTAACAGAAGGCACTGGTAACAAACCTACTTATGTAGATGCGTCAGTCAAGTAACAGATAACTATTATTTCTTTTATTACTTCTTCAAGTTGTTCGTTTTTTTTTTGTTTTTTTTCAGAAAAATATAGCGGCTCGCTACACCCGCATGAGTGAGTAATTTGAGGCAAAGCGACTTACTCAAGGTCACAATGAGGTACCGCATACCGGGATCGAACCTACAACAGTCTGGTTATAGGTCAATGCCATATCCATTAGGCCATCTCGTCCACAAGTCAAGTTTATTACAAGTTTATTTATCAACTTTGATAAAAGCAAATATTTAAACTACCAATAAGAAAAAGGATACATTAGGTTGTAAATCTGGATGGACTAGATACATGTTGATTAATAATTTTTTGTTCTAGTGGCCGGTTACAGGGTTTATAATTTTTCTAGATCTAAATTTCTGCAACTGTACATTGCCATATGCCAAAGCATGGAAGCCCCTTTTCTTGGCTATAAACTTGAGAAATGCACAGTCCTAACAAAATTCAGCTAGAGGTATAAATATAAACTGCGCAGTCAAAACATTGCCTCAGTCAAGGCAAGAGGCACATATTGCGCAGGTCAGTTCATTTACTATATTTGCCTTTGTTGATTTGCACCTTTGATTGATGTTGTGCATGACATACAATCACATACAACTGTCTGTACATGAGCATGTTGGAGTGATATGATTTGTTGAAGCTTGTGTTAAGTGATTTTTTTAATTTGTGCCAGTATGAGAGAGTGTCTTTTGTAGCAGCAGCTAAGCGGTTTACTACCAGGGCAATTATTAATAATCCTTCACAATCACCACTATAATCACTTTTGATTTCTTGAAGTTAGCTTTTATTACCTCAAAGGCAAGAGTGTGCTAAAGCTCTTAAGCGCCCAGTCTTCAATAAGCGCCATTTTCAAAAAAGCTCAGTCTTTTCCTACGAAAGGTTTACGCTATTAGGGCGCTAATAAAGAAACACGGTAATGCGGCTTTCCTAAGTTTAATGGTTTCCTTTTCTCTACCCAGAGTGCCTTGGGCGCGTATTATGATATCATGTGTACCAATGAAAAATTACCCGAGATGACATTAGTTGAAGACGTAACAATGAGAGTGGGAGAAACTGTATTGCCTAGGATACCACTTGTAAAAACATGGAAAGTGAAAAATTCAGGTAAGCATATTTTTGTTTCATTTATACTCCTTGCATTTCCAGTTTGACAAGGTACCACTGTTCACCTTTCCTTTTTTCTTTCCTCCTTGACACTTCTCCTTTCGATTTCTTTCTTCGTTGCTCGCTTTGTTGTTTTCTCTGGGGGATTTTGAAAGTATTTCTGCACTCCACTTCAAGTATCGGAAAAGATCCCTAGTAGTACAAAATTTGTAGATAATATTTAATAACGGAATCATTAGTGGAATGCCATTGACCGGTTTCATTGCACCCTCATCAGAATGGCTCGTATAAAGAGTTTACTTTGCCGACAAAAGGAGTTTGTGTTTTCTCCGAAATTGTTATAACAATTTTGGCGCCTCTTTACGATTGTCCAATCAGTGGTCGACAAATTTTTGCTTCGATCCCTTTCTTTGTTTGCGAGTTATCATAAGTGATGTTTGAATGTTTGAACAACTCGTTCTTTGCACGAGCGATGCTGATGAGGGTACAACGAAACCGGTCAATGATGGTATTTCATTAATGATTCCGTTATTAAATATTCTCTACATATTTTTGCCCTATTTTATTTATGTATTTTTCTCCCCTTTTCAATTTCAATTGAAACAGACAGACTGAACTGCACATAAGAATTGAGGAGGGGGTGCGAAAAAACTTTAAAAAACATATCAAAAATTTGTTTATATGTATTTTTGTTATGTTTTTACGAGTCGGACAAACATTTCGAGGGGGGGGGCAAATCCCATGACTTTAAATATTAACTTTAAACATATAAGGATCCAAAATATCCTCTTGATGAAGTGAAAAGTTACTCGGTAAGTGACGGAAAAGTGAAAAAAAGAATATATTAAGAAAGGCCATTTTCAAGTCTTACCCCTGCTGGAGAATTCTAACAGGAACTGGTGAACTAGGTATGTTGACTAACCAAGAAATGAAAAATCAAACAGAATTTAAAAATCTTACTGGAAGGCAAGGGCGTTTCCAGGATTTTGTTCAGAGGTCTATTGTTTTCAGGGGTTTCACAAACAAAACTTTACAAAACACATCAACAATTTGTTTATATGCATTTTTATTACCTTTTTTACGAGTTGGACCAAAAGTTCGGGAGGGGGGATGAAACACAGTAATCCCCCCTCCCAATACAGTCTTGTTGGAAGGTTTATCTTCAAAAATGAAAGCAACAAAAAATACAATTATTCCCTAGAATGTTTTCCATCCACCCAAACCAATTACTAAAAGGAAAGATGAGGGAAAAAGAGAATATAAGTGATTATTAACATAAGTAAAGGCCTATTCGCAATGATATTTTAATCAAACAGTTCGGGGTAACGAACTGTAATAAG
This sequence comes from Alatinidae sp. Z8VKAUB7J3, assembly GCA_010016025.2. Taxonomy (NCBI): domain Eukaryota; kingdom Metazoa; phylum Cnidaria; class Cubozoa; order Carybdeida; family Alatinidae; species Alatinidae sp. Z8VKAUB7J3. Next base: position 60,837,544 of record JAAAKM020073195.1, read on the forward strand.
GAGTGACCCGGCTCAATAGTAAACGAAACTCTAAAAAACGGAAGTTTGATGCTAAAAGATACATTAAAAGAATCGAATTTTCATGCTGATTTTAAATATATAAGTTTCATCAAATTTAATATTTGTCATCAAAAGTTACGAGCCTGAGAAAATTTGCATTATTTTAGAAAATAGGGGGAAACATCCCATAAAAGTCAAATAATCTTAACGAAAATTACACCATCGCATTCAGCGTATCAGATAGCAAAAATTTCAAGCTCCTATCTACAAAAATGTGGGATTTTGTATTTTTTGCCAGAAGGCAGATCGCGGATGCGTGTTTATTTGTTTGTTTTTTTGTTTTTTTGTTTTTTTCCCCAGGGGTGATCGTATCGACCCAGTGGTCCGAGAATCTTGCGAGAGGGCTCATTCCAACGGAAATGAAAAGTTCTAGTGCCCTTTTTAATTGACCGAAACAGTTGGGTGAGCAGAGCTATGCCTTGCCAAGCAAAAGGGAGAGGGAGTTCCTTTGCAAAACATCATATTTTACTATATTTAACTGTGTCACTTGCCATATACTATTCTGGGGAACGGTGTGGTATAAGTTCCAGACATGAGAGAGGACAAGATGCTAACTCATTCTAACCTACGCATGTTTAAGAGGGATCTGATATCCATTTCAGCTCTGACATGCTAAATCAAGTTGGCCTTATCTGTTTACAGTGTGGGTTGTTACAAATTACTAATCATGTTGCATACACAACATTACTCTCCATATATTGGGGATTGACCCAGCAACAAAATATATACTTGGTTACCAAATATATCGTTTTATATGTTCAATTTGAATCTTCGACATGTTTCACATGCGCGTTCTGTGCTGGGCATTGCTAGACTTCTGAATTGTTGTTCTGCAAGCATGATCATTCAATTCATAGAGACGGGGATTCATTCTCATCATTCACATGGGGGTAGACAATTTGAACAAGCGGTATCACATCTGGAAATAGTGTTGGACAGACAAGAAAACAGGAAAAAATTGTAAGTAATAAATTCAGCTGAGAAAGCTCCTTTTATCAAATAATAATCTCAATATCTCAATATCACTTGATTACAAAAATGGCTGGCAGTAGAGAAATGAATTCCACGATCTCACCTTCACTGAACTCGCTTGCCGATTTTCGGAGAATCTGCTGGAATGCATGCAATGGGGCCGGGCCAATGGATTATTACGCTCCGAGATGGACTGTCCTGTGTGCAATTCACTATGTAGGGAACAGAATTTTGCGGGGGCCACTGATGGCCTTACGTGGAGATGTTCGGCAAAAGGATGCAAACAAAGGCATAGCATTTGCAAAGGATCATTTTTTGAGGGCAGCCACCTGGCCCTTTGGAAAATCCTTGGTATTACCTACTTATGGTGCCAGAGCTGCGGCAGTACCCGTGGGCTGTCTCACGATTTTAAAAAAAAGGAATTTGCTGTGTCCGAGCACACCATTGTAGACTGGCATCAATTTTGTAGGGATGTCATCGTACAGTATTTCCACAACCACGTTGAACAGTTAGGTGGACCAAACGTGGTTGTGGAAATTGATGAATCGTAATTCGCATGCTGAAAGAACGATGTTGGATGACATGTTCCGGGGCAGAGGGTTTTGGGGGATACGGACCCCAATTGAAAAAGGGGTTTTTAGTGCCTGTCCCCCGGAGGGATGCAGCGACATTGCTACCCATTATCCGACGGTGGATTGTGCCAGGGTCCAGGATATGGTCCGACATGTGGGCAGCATATAACCAGTTGCTGGTTATACCCATTGTACAGTGAATCACCAGCTCTATTTCGTGGACCCCGCCAAAGGAGTGACCACAAACCGGGTGGAGGCAATGTGGCAAAGGGCAAAGGCCAAGTTCAAAGCCCAGATGGGACCAACCAATCGAGAAATGATAGAGGATTATCTTGCAGAATTTATGTGGTCCCAGAGATTTGGGGAATCTCCGTACTATAACTTTTGGCATCAGATTGCGGACGAACTCTACGTTGTGGATTGACATTTTAGGTGGAGTTAGTGTAACACGTGTTTAATTTTTTGATACCTTTTTTCATTAATTTGGGGACATTCATAACATTATCACTTACGTCACTTACCGACTCATTGATTTATCATTTCCTAAATTAAAAAGGCAAATGTGTCGTTATTGCCTAGCGCCAGGGTAGTTAGGCAATGTTTGTAGAGTATTTCCTGCCAAATGTCATCCTTTTCAGAGAGCACCTTGCTTGTCTGTCCAACACTTCAAATTCCTGAAATTTGTTATCTATTTTGACTAAATTCTGAAAAACTCCTGCCGAGTGGAGAATTATAAATTTACCATTGCCAGTTTTGCAAAGACATTAGGAAAAATAGAAAATTCGTCACCATAGTATCTCAGACTGGTTACCTACGCTTTTGCGGCGTGTGCTCTACCAACATAGCTAGGTGACCCCTTATGTTAATATGCTCGATTTGTCTAGTCGTCATATCAGCTCCCAAGCAACCACCGATGGACATCGACCTCCAGCTCAACGCTGTTGAAGATCGTCCCACTTTGCACCATGTTAAATAACCAAGGAAGGACTGCCATCTGCCCTCGTGCTCTCCCAAGATCATTAAAAGTTGCAAAGTATCACCAAGGATAAATGATTTCAAATATCAGAAAAGCGTGTGTCACGGGTTCGAGGCCCTGTCATAACATATATTTTATTTCTCTTGTGTCTTTCAAAACTAATGTTTCAAATCCACTGTTATCGATGATAGTTACCACTACCCTCTTTGAGACTCCACGAAATGAAGCGCAGTGAACGTATTTAGTATTGACAACTCCTGCATCGTAAGTGTCGTGAGTAGTAGCAGATTTTTGACATCCAATTCACTTGATGTTTAGGTACAGCTGTTGGGAAAGGAAGACATCATAGTGCATAGAGACTCTGTACCCGAACTCACAAATCAGGATGATATCACGGATCAGTCAATTGACGAGCAAGATGCAACGGATTTTAGTAGTCAGATGGAGGAAGAAGATGACATGGAAACAACGGGTGAGCCATTTGAGTTGCTCCATGCCTACACCATTCATTTTTGTAGTTAACACTAGAAGTTGGGGATTCCTCTATCTTCCCCAGTTTTTGTTTTGTTGACACTTATGAATCCCCGCGCTATGCTATTTTACTGTAGTGTATGTTAGTGGGCTGATTGACGAAACCCCCTTTCTGGTCAGTTAGCACTTAAGAATCTGTGATATAACTGCTGGTCTTGTTATTGAGATGGGAAAATCCCGTCCACCCCTCAGTTAGCAACCTGTGCTCACCACATAGGTAGTTCGTTACCTAAACATTGCTTCACCTTACGTGCTCATGCTAGCATGGGTGTCGTCACAGATTGCATACATACCGTTTATGTGGTTTGGTTGGATGAGGTTCTGAACTGACTATGTCACTCACGTTCTATTTGTTATTTATGCAATCCTATGCAACATGTGTATGAGGCAAGGACAAAACAAGTTACTCCTACAAGATCAAGGATTTAACGAATTTGAACCTGACTGATGTAATAAGGAAAGCTCTATACGATAGGAAATGGCGTGAGTTCATTGTATCTAGAGCCATGGTAGATCTGGAGTCATCTATCTGTTGAAGGAGTAATGATGATGCAGGGCAGCTGTAAAGTACTGCTTTCCATTGAGCTCTCAGTGAGCACTTGCGAACTTCTGCCCAGCTTGTTCTAGTCGCCTGACCATATACAAGCTGCTTTCGAATAAACATACCGTCGAAATTGCCATAATAAGTCCGTTCGTGATAAGATCCTGTCTCATGTGCTTCACAATATCGAACTAAGGGAACGCAAAGAAATAATAATATCAATACCTTTAAAATGAAATATATAGAGTTATTAAACAGTGAGCTAATTCATGACATAAGTCAGCTATTAAATAGTTTGTTTGTGGTACAAAACAAGAATGATGCACGAAATAGCGAAAACACTGTGTACTTAAAAGCTTTTTTCGTCTGACACTGCTCAGAGTACAATCGTCAGAATGATCGAAAAGAAATGTGTGAAAAGAGTATCTCCAACTGTATTTTTGAAAGAGCCAATCAGAATCTGGATTGCCTGAATGGCTTGAACCACTCAGCATCCACTAAAACATCCATTAAAACAGCATCCACTAAAACAAGAATAGTTGAATAGGTTTTCTCACTAGACCTATTCAATTAACCTTGTTTTAGTGGATGTTAATTCGTTCAAAAACACAAGCCATTCAAGCAGTCCTAATTCTGATTGACTCTTTCAAAATACAGTTGGGTATACTCTTTCACACATTCCAATTTGGTCATTCTGACGTTAGTACCCTGAGGAGTGTCGGACTAAAAAAGCTTTTAAGTACACAATGTTTTCGCTATTTCGTGCAACAAAAGTCAGTTATTGGAAGGATAATATAAGAAGCACGAGGATACTGGAAGAATTGCTTTCTATTCTACAATTATCTACTATTCCTTCAAAACCCATTCACTATTCTCGACAGCGTTTTGAGTTTACTGTTTCTTATTGGCTTATGACTTGCAACGATTGTTTCAGTGCGCAATACCCGAAGACTCATCATCTTGCGGCCACAGCCGAGATGAGTCGTAGTCCGAAGACTACGACAGCTGCCCAGTACGATATCATTTTAATAGGGGGCCAGGGACTGGATTTGTAGGCGCCGCTTTGAACTGTCCCGGCCCGCCCGTAAGGCACACTAGAAACCAAACAATTTTGTTTTGGTGGGATGAGTAGCTAAGATGAACTTCCGTATCAAACAATTAGAGTACAATCAACGTAAAAATCTACATGGCAGCGACTGCCCTGCTTCTTGTCTCCCCAACGCCTGATACCAGTTCCAAAGACAATAGTATGTCCTCTGATTGTTTACACAAGAAAGTAAGAGTTGGAATGGCCATCGGACCAAAATCCTCGGACATAACACTATTTTCTCTCATGTATGAACCTACGTGTCTTCTTTTAAAATTTCTACTTTCTACTTTCTATGAATACTCCTTTGAGTTAAATGAATAAATATAAACCGCTCAGGTAAGAGGAAAGAATTCTGCGTGTCACAGGATTGATCAGACGCGGATGGAAGTATCTAATACTACACCAGGTAATGTTTAGTACAAATACAACTCTGTAACTAACCTGAGCAGCTCTTGGTTTCGGAATTGTTAAATCAGCTATTCTTTTAAGCTAAAATGGTTAGAGCCGTTTATTACGTTTTTGGAATTTTTCCAGCCCCCCGTTTATTCCAACCCTTCCTCGTCTATTAGGCACCTAAGAGTACGTAAACAATCGAAAGAGAAAAATCATAGGCACATCAACCGTTCTGTAGAAAGGAATTTTTACCTCCAATCATCTGCATCGTTTTTAGAATTAATGATCAATATATTTATACTCGTTAGTATCATTGAAGCTTCGCGGCCGTGGTGAATCGGATCTTTCAGATGTTGCCCTCTACGTTTCTGTCATAATAAGCCTCAAAATAAGCATTCTGGCTCTTGTTTTCTTGACTATCTGATGAAGCCTAAAAACCCTTGTACCTAAATTTGAATAGCTCTGCCGAACCATCCATGTATTTCTCATCTCAATGGCATCTTATTTTCCTTGTAAAAACAACGATATCTTGAAATATCAAGCGAATAATATCCTAAACTTTAACAGAGTTAGGACTGTGGAGCCGATTTGTTTGCCCTACACTCGAGCAGTGCACGTGGCCTGAGTACCGGAAATGGCTCAGACTGCAAACGACCTATACTTGTGTTTCTCAGGTATCAAGAGGGATCAAGGCCCCCTATTCTCTCTCTTCTTTGGGCCTACTTTTTACAGATTATCGCACAAAATAGCGAAAACAGGTACTTAAAAGCTAATTTCGTCTGACACTTCTCAGAGTACAATCGTCAGAATGATCGAAATTAAACGTATAAAAAGACTAGACTGTCCTTTTGAAAGAGCCAATCAGAAATTGGACTGCCTGAATGCCTTGTGCTTTTGGACCAATCAGTGCCCATTACAACTAGGTTAATTGGATCCAATTGTTCTGTATAGCGAAGGTTTTCTAGCTTTTCATGTGAACCGACTCCAGAACAGCCAAATGAAATGCAGACCTGACCTTTCCTATGATACGGAAGCAATCGTACAGCAGCACTCACTCGACAACCCAGACTGTGCCTCAATGTACATGGATGATTGCGTATCATAGGAAAGGCCAGGTCTGCATTTCATTTGGTGTTCTGGAGTCAGTCCACATAAAAGCAAGACAACCTTTGCTGTGCAGACACAATGAATTCGTTCTCATAAGGCCTATCCAATTAACGTAGTTGTAATGGACACTGGTTTGTCCAAAAACACAAGGCATTCTGTCAGTCCAATTTCTGATTGGCTCTTTCAAAAATATAGTTGGGTATACTTATGGTGTTCTTTACTGCACCAGTAAATGTGTATTGTAAATGTTTATTGAAGTACTTGCCCACCGTTTTTGCGATGGCGACCCCAATTTAGAACCCAGCATCAGATTGTTGTAACATGAAATGATCTTCTTCAATTTTAACTCACAATTTAGACAACCTGTTGAATAAATAAGTCGCCCTTTTAACTATTTGAAAGTATAAAATGTTATATATAATGTATGCATGACAGTATTAGTATCTTCGTAAGGCGCCAAAGAGAATTGCCTGAAAACTAGGATTCATCAGGGAGTCACTTTGCAAATGGCGTGATCGCAGAGACTTTACTTCTTACTTTTGAAGACTTCTATTACGTTTCGGTTGTGTAATCGTTTTGGGGACAGTTACTCAGTGTTTACAAACCTGCATGCTATCACCTTGTAGTATGGCACCGTTTAAACGCAAAATGTGACATAAACGATATTGAATCTTTTAACACACTTTGCCTGAACTTTCTGAAATATTTTGTTTTGGGATATGAAGTTTTACACCTCTAGATATGATTTCATTTAAAGATCTTGTAGATTGATCAACTCTGTTGATATCTTTATTGTCACCTACTCAATATCTTTCTAAGTGAAAACTGTACGAGAAAATTTTTTTCGTGAATATCAACAATTTTGTTTGGTTAATACTTGCATTGGTGGCGTACCCAGCCTGCCGCCGTTTACAGGCATCCAAAGGAAGAACGCACTGTCAGGGGTGTTTGCATTGATGTCTGAAAGTACTTTTCTTACACAGAAGGAAATAATGCAATGATACTACAACTACTATTACCTAAGCAGTAACAACAACTACTACTGCCACTTCTACTACTACGACTATCTATATTTCCGATTCCTGTCAATAGAAGGAGAAATAGTAGTAGAATTGGTACCAAAGTCTCTAACACCAGACCCCAGTTCTCTTATCTTCCTAATTCTTTCACGGGGGCCACAACTCAAAAATACAATCTTAAGCACCTTCAATTCTTTTCATTACCTTCCTATACTACCTCGGTTTATGCCTCTTTCATAAGCTCTGCTTTAATAGTCACCTACAAAAGATATTTTGGGTTTGTTAAGCATTTAGATTTGTTAGGTGTTGGTCATTTGATTGTAATAAAAGTTGTTCAGCTTTGCTGTATCCTTGCGTATTTAGTCTTAGCATCATCTATATTACATATAAATGATTTGAACAAATTGACTGGTTTTTTTCGCACTTAACAGCAGTTATTGTACCTTCCGATCGAGTTTAAGATTAAAGCAATATCGTCTACAAAGTAATTTCTTTAAAGGATGAATTTACATGCTAGGGGTTTAACGAGGTATTGCATTCGATTTGTTTGCTTCGGCAGACAGTAAGTGTAGAGAGTTAAAAGTAAAGGCGCCAGCATGTTTCCTTAAAGCACACCTTTGTGGCATCACGAGTCACTATCCCGCGCTTTAACTTGTGTATCTATTTTATCCGCAGTTTTATCTGGGGCCCTATAGGCTCTGAGGAGTTCTTTAAAGTTGAAAGCAGTATTTGTGCGATATGTTTCGTGGACAGTGGTCCATAGTCTCAACCATTATACACATTAGGTTCCCCTTATTACGACAACATCTTTGGTTACCAAAGTAGGCAATACCACCTTTTGGTAAGTATATCAATAATCCGTAAGTAATATTGACAATTATAGATTTTACCACTTACTGACGTAGTTGTTGTAGCTATGTACCCATTAGTAAGACCTAATTGTTTTAAAGACTTAATGAATATGGGTAGACACCGGATTGCCTTTGTTGACGGCCGAACGAAACTGCCAGGATCGGGTAAAGTGGAAGGAATCCATGCGGGGGAATGTGGCAAGGCTCTCTGGAGTGTGCAAATAAAGGAAAGGATATCACAATTATCAAATAAATTGAAACGTAAAATATCACAGTTCCCAGATCCTTGTCCATTTGAAGATCGTAAAGTCGGGTAATTGCTGTATGGAACTAAACATGGTCGTCATGCTTCCAAATGCCATACTTTCACCTTCTGTCATCTTTCCGATTGCCACCGTTCCCACCGCCATGATTCCCGTCGTCACCATCAAAGCTTGTTACTGTTCCAATTACCACCATTCCCATTTCCACCATTCCCATTACCACTGTTCCCGTTGCCACCTTTCCCATTGTTACCATTCCCATTGCCACCATTCCCATTGCCACCGTTCCCATTGCCACCATTCCCATTGCCACCATTCCCGTTGCCACCATTTTCATTGCCACTATTCCCGTTGCCACCATTCCGGTTGCCACGGTTCCCATTACTACTGGTCCTGTTGCCTCGGTTCCCGTTGCCACAGTTCCCGTTGCCACAGTTCCCGTTGCCACCGTTCCTGTTGCCACAGTTCCCGTTGCCACAGTTCCCGTTGCCACCGTTCCCGTTGCCACAGTTCCTGTTGCCACAGTTCCTGTTCCCACAGTTCCTGTTGCCACGGTTCCCATTACTACTGTTCCTGTTGCCACGGTTCCTGTTGCCATGGTTTCCATTACCACTGTTCCTGTTTCCATCGTTCCCTTTGCCATCGTTTCCATTGTCACCGTTCCTGTTGCAACCATCACAGCTGTACCATTCGAGTTGCTACCGCATGTAGCCGCATGTACCCCCCTCCTAATATTGGGGGTCGAGAAGTCATCCGTGCCCGAAGCGTAAAGGGTATTCCTTGTCAATCCTCAATATGATTTTTATCTCTAACTTATAACCATGGAATACTTGTTACATACAAGTTATTTAAAGATTTCTTCAGCATTTTATCGAACTCATGTGCCTGGAAAGATTCACAGAACGCAAAAGATTCACAGTCCTTGGTAACATTGTTGAGTTCCGGATACAAACTAAGGGATCTATCTATTGGATTCACCACACAAAGATTTAAACACGAATTTGAACTTTTACATTTTGCGAGATATTAATAGAACAATACAGTTGCATTGATTGTTGTGAAATGAAGTATGACCTAATATGTTGTTTTAAAAAGTAACCATTTTAGGCAATCTCATTTATAACCAGCATGGGATACAACGAGCTAAATCTGTCGGCCAACTCAAACGTGTTATAACTAAAGGACACAGTAGCTACAATCTTGGACAAAACTGTTGAGAATTTTCGAGTGAAATTGGAGTCAAAGAGTAAAAATACATCATAATGGTAGCCACGGAACAGACGCTTTCACTGCTGTAATTTGGTTGCACCTGGCCTTTCCCTTGGGGTATTATGGGGCCTATGGATCGAATGTGACGCCCGTCAGCACTTTGTTAATCTCAAATCAAAATCTAATCTAAACGTCGCTTAACTGGAAACGCTCGTTAGGTCCAAACGCGCTTGGTTGCGTGGTAGCAACGTCATGCTTAACGTCAAGCGTTCTCAATTACCGCTGCAAAAATTTCTACGCTATAGGTACATGTTGTTGTTTTTATAAGCATAACGATTATAATCATAAACAGGCTAAGGTTGCTGAAAAAACTAGCATACACTAAGCATATAGAGTACTAAAGTGATGACGTCACAAAACACTTTTTTGAGGAATCGCAATTATAACTATATCACAGTGTTAACCATGCCACCGAGTGCCCGTACACAAAATATCGCGTTTAAATCTCATATTAACTTTGAGAAATGGCCGTTTTAATTTGGCAAAGGCCTTAAGGAAACCCTGTTAACTTTGCTCAGTTCATAAAATTATGAACTGGGTTCATTTAACAAGGTTTTGATAGGAACGATTCAAAGTTTGAAAGTGCATATCTCAAATTTTGCTCAAGGTATAGTTCTCACATTTGGATAGGTTGTCTCTGACAACAAGAAGAAAGCGATCAGTTAAAAATATTATCAAATTTCTGATATTCATTAAATCGTGACGTCACACTTTAGTACTCAATTGCCCAGACTGTTTTTCTGACCGGTGACATTCTCGTGATTGTGCCAAAATGGCGGACCAGTGATTTAAATTCACGTGCAATACTTTCATTGCTAAGAGTGGAGAGAGTCCTACAGAAAGATAACAAAATTTAGAGAGAGTCTTACAGAAAGCTTGTACATACCATAGAAGCCTTACATTATTGTTGAACAGTATCTGAGTTGAATTTTCTGGATTTGCATTTGACCCAAAACAAGCATATGATAAGTATATTTTGTGCGCAAATAGAGTCTTACTTAAGCATACCCGAGCCTGTCGGAAAAATCATATGCTGATAATAAGAAACATGTATCACACAAGATGTGCGAAAGATTTTAGTTACATAAAATTTACTTAAAAGTATGTTTGGTCGAGGGCATCCTTTCACAGTTGATAACTCTAAATCTGCAGAAATATTCCCTTTGTTATCTGTGCGCTGTACCCCGATTGCCCCTAAGTGTCTCCCCCATGCCTTCTCTCGCCCCATTCCCCCTTCTTCAAACCGACGCACTTCAAAGATCATATTACAGCCGATGTACTGAAGCAGTTGACAGTTTCAAGTAGTAGACGCAGTTCATACGGTTACACTCCACACTGACTTGCTCCAACCAAACGAAAAATTCACTGCCGCACTCGAGAATAGCTGCAGACCCACCCGGAATTGAGGTATAAGGGCGCTGCAGAACTAAGTGGTCGGTATCTTGGGGCGCTTTGCCGCACCTCAGACATATACCCCTACGATCGCGATCTCCACTTTGACGAGTGTGCAACCTCGGGCGCACCAGTATAGGCACTTGCGTGCTTCCTTCCTAGGAAGTGCAACGAAGTTTGTTGCTATTTCAGTATTCTCGACCTTTTGCTTTGGCAAGGAATGGATTGAGTATCAATTGTCATTGATGACAGATTCTTTCTCTGACCCAATGAAAGGTGTCCCACTGGAAGGTTTAGCCTGCCTCGTGTATCGATCGTCTACTCGGTAGCAGGTTGGTCAAATGAATTTTCAGATCTTTGAATTGTTCTATTTGATAGGCTGGCTAGTACAGTGGTCCCTATGGCCCCCTGATGTTATGCCCGGATCATCATCATCCTCCTCCTCATTATATCATAACTTCCTTCTCCTACTCGCAATCACCAACAGCAACAACTCATTGTGGCTTACAGTTTAGATTCTTTTGTAGGCCTATGTAGGTAGTACACTTGAATTTGCTTCATGTTTTAGAAACAGGACCACAGTGTATATAACTATACAGCAATTCTTGTTGAATTTTTGGCTTTAACTTTGAGTGTCAAGTGTAATGAATATGAGAGGAGAAAAAATGTAAGAAATTTTCTTTTTACTTTCTCGTATATCACAAGAATGTTGAGCTTACTTAAGGTGCAGTGATTGGATCTGAAACCAAAACATGGATACAGGTGATCAATGCAGTGACTCTTTTCCCCATTTCAAAACGGAAGAGGATGAAACTAGAAAAATACATGTGAAGATAGAACCAGGTTTGTATGTCATTTTGTCAACATTTTTAAATAGCAACATGGATTGAGGGAATGTGTACACGTACGTGAAAGAAATCTTTCTTTCTTTAAGATTTTTATGTATAAATTGCCCTTTCAAAAACGATTTCTCATACTTACACTTTGACTCTTAGAAAACAGATGAGGGGTTATTTCTGTTTATGGTACAATCTGCCAACTTTGTAACAAATTCTGAAGGTATGAAATATTGGAAAGAAAAGAGCAAAATCTCTGACCACAGTAAAAATATATGAAGTGGTCACATAAATGATTTTACTGAGATTTGGATGAAATAGCTGTTAGCTGCTACTGAAGATCCCCAGTGAATATGTTTGGTTAATAGCCACAGTGGGACAAAGGACCATAAATAGACTTTCAGAAAGCGAGGTATGCTGTGTGTTGGTCTGCAGTTTAGTAGATTACTTAGCTGGCCCCCTCCCCCTCCCTGCTTACCTTGAACATGACAGATAAACTGTGCCCCAGTTTATGGAGAATTAACAATGATGACCAGATATACAAGCCTACATGTGAGAGGGTATGAGTATTCTTTCTGCCTCTGCAAGTTATCACAGTTACTGGTGAAGTGTATTTTTACCAATTTAAAGGAGGCTCATGTTTCACTACACAAGACAAAGTTGCTGTCAGATGAATGTACATAGAATGTGGTGATATGAATAAGTTAAAATTAGATGTAGTAAAGATCAACACGAAAGAATGAAATAACCAAATTGTAACTTCCACCTTACCAAATAACAAAAGGGAAACAGTTATTTATTCTGCAAGATCGTGTTTGCCAAAATCCACGCCCTGCACCGGTGATCAGGATCGAACGGCAGGCATCATTGTCGCGTGCTTCTTCCAGGCCTTTTCGCAATGCCAGATGTTGTTCTTCGTTGAATGCATTGAGCTGCTCAGGCCGGTTGAGTGTCAAAATTCTCAATCCGCCCTCGTCTTCGACAAGAACTGTCTGCATATCCCCTCCAATATGTTACAAAAAAACACAATATCATAAAAGAATTATAGGTGAACATTGTAGAAACAGACAAATTGATATCAACGATATTATATAAGAATGAGCGTGACAAAACTTCTTCCGATTATAATCAATTACGATAAGGTCACTTAATAATTTGACAGACCTTTTTCTTTGCCCTTGGCCTCCCTTTCAATATAATTTTCCGCAGTAATTGGTTTGGAGATGGCAGAACATTATTCTCCGTCAAATCCTCCGTTGCCAGCATGTCACCAAAGACGCTAACAAACATATTTGCCATAAGAAACTGTAACGAAAAGGAAATGTCAAGTTATACTTTTAAGGAGTCAGTTTATGAAAAAGTGATATTATGCAAATGCGTCTTGGAGATAATCTTAGCATTACCCAAGCTGACACTATTGGGTGCACACGTTCTCAAGAGAGAGGTGGCTGTCATAGAGTTCAGAGGAACGGAAGGGACACCTACAGAACAAAAGCTCTAATTAAACCACAGCACGAAAAAGTCCTGTAGACATGCCTCAAAAAAGTTGATCTCCAGTTTATCTGAAAGAAGGCCAAAGTGATTGCAATGTTAGAAGCAACAGATTGAACAACTACAATACCCCGATAACCTGATCTTTTGTCAGCTTTACAAATATTCACCATATTGTACTGAATCTTTCTAGGGAAAGCGAAATATGTCCCCACCAAGATAATGTAAATTGCAGGTACATACACATAATCATGCTTCACATTATTAATGCCCTTCATCAAGGAACGGTTAAGTTTGAGGGACGTCGTAGAGTTGAAAGCGTTTATTCCAAGACGAAACAACACGAAGGGACTTTGAAAACAACCATTTTACTTCAGTAATATTCTTTCTTACTTCTGGAAACGATTTAAAAAGGTATATACGGAGGGTTTAATGGTAAGAAAACACCTTCTGATAAAATCTTGCGCCAAGCAATAAGCTGACCAATTAAAGAGTGTCACGAGGCATAAAGAAGCCTGGGCACAACTATTAGTGGTGAAAACCAGCGAAAGTGCTGATCATGGCAATAATGGATTACATCATGAGTTTAAAATGTAAAAGATCAGGATATATAAACAGGGGAGCTAAAAGGGGAGAAAGCAGTGTTTATTTTTTTCTGCAAGCCCTCTCCACTCCTTGAATCCTTCCGCGGCGCGAATTGCGGAGGCAGCGGCCTTCAATGTTTATTATACCCTATTATGTTATGTTATTATGTTATTATGTTATTATGTTATTATGTTATTATGTTATTATGTTATTATGTTATTATGTTATTATGAACTGTAACCTTGGCCACTCTGCTACCACTCGCTAGGCAGCCGCACCGTTTATTGTGACTGGGGACTACATGTTGTTGTTTTTACTACATGACTACATGTGCATATACAGGCTCAGATTGCGGGGGAAAATAAACATACACTAAGCATATTGCCCAGCCTGTTTTTCTGAGGAGTGCCATTTTCGTGATTCTGCCAAAATGGATTGCATGTTAATGTTATTCTTGACCTATACATTCAGTTGAAGTCAACAGCAAGATAACTAAATTTGGAAAGCCTATACCTACAATAGAGGACTTACATTATTGTTGAACAGTATCTTAGATGAATTTTCTGGATTTCAATTTGATCCAAAATATGCATATGATAAGCATACTTTGAGCCTGAAATTGAGCCTTACTTAAGCATACCCAAGCCTGTCTCCAAAAAATCATATGCTTATAAAGAAACAAACATGAAGTTCGAGGAAATTGCAAGAGCTGGTTGTATTTTGCAGGCAGCTAGCATCTACCCCCACCCCCGGTCAGCTTTGTAGTTATTAGCGGCGGCCATCTGGGAAATTTGTTTGTGTAGTACATACTAATAGAGAATTTTTCGTTAAAATCTATCAGCGTATGATATAGTTTAGTAAAATAAATAAATCTTTATTGATATTTACATGATCACAGGCAACTTTATGGACGTCACTAATCATTTCAAAGTTGATTAAAAGAATTCGAAACAGACAATTACGTTCATTTGCAACCTGTGAATAACATTTTTGATAGCCAGTCTGATTTTACTGTGTAGAGAATCAGTATCCAGAATTACTGATGAAAAGTCGTTTAATGTTTTAATGGTCTAATAACATCATCATCAAACTTATATCTTCCTTCTCGTGAAGAGCACGAGCCTTGAAAATTAAATCTCCCAGATCACCAATTACGCCTGGTGATTCGACTAATACATTCTCCTACCAAACACGTTTTAAGACAGAGTTATACCTTTTGATAAATAAGGAAGTTAAAATTGTTGGCAGATAAAGGAAATCTGATGGCTGAGTAAGTTGCAAGGAAAACGATGACACACCTTTCAAACCATAAAAGTCCTGAAAGCGATTTATCAGTTTCTTTCACTTTATTTATCAGTTTGAACTGTCAGCATGTTACGTTGCCGTACTTGGTGATACCTATGTCCGGAAAGATGTAGAAAGTGAGTGTTTTTCACTTTTCAGAAGTTACTGACACACAGCATAGCGGCATAACTCACTTTGCAATAAAATTCGGAAAAATAAGATGGATTCTTATCTATGAGTAAAAGAAGGTCACTTTTACAGGAGGCAAATATCGAAGGTCAAGATCAATAGCCATCAAGAAAGGAGGAACTGTCATGCGAAATGTTTCTTAAAGTACACTTAATCCGATTCTGATCGGATTTTTTTTCGTACTATGCTGCTTTGGGATCTTTTGGCGCCATCTACCTAACTTCGCAACCGTACTTCCACAGTTTATTTTGAACAACTCGTTCTTTGCACGAGCCATTCTGATGAGGGTGCAACGAAACCGGTCAATGGCATTTCACTTATGATTACGTTATTAAATATTATCTATCAATGATTGCTCTATGATACATGTCAGAAAAATGTGTTAAAAGTGTCTAATTATATCTATTTCCAGGTTTAGCAAATCACTCCCTGTTAAAGCGCATTACTTACGACTAAACATTAATTTTTAACTTAACTATGCAAATTAGGAACATACAATATATCCTGTGGTCTACTTTCCTCAAAGATATTAAAGTTTATCTTAAAATCGCGCCCTAACATGAAAAGTTTTTAAAAAATAACATTTTTATGCGCATATACTCTTTAAAGAATGACGTCATGACTATAAATCCAATGAAGTTTTTAGAAACGTTTTCCACAAAAAGATGCGCATGTAAATTGTAGAAAAAGTCAAAAATTGCAGCGCAAAAACCTTAAGTGGTTGTAGAGTTATTATGCGCTTTGCTCGGGTATCTATATAAAACTTAATATTAGTGTATTGTAATTATCTTCGTACTTTCTAAAATCTTGCTATTCCCATTTGAAGTTATTCTCTGGCAAAAACAGTATAACATCTATTAAACAACCTTGTTGCAAACGTGCTTGCTCCATAGCTAAGAGTCAGTCTTTTCACTCTGTGCTGCAATGACGAGGCCAGAAAGGGCAGAACAGTACTGCCTGCAGATTGAGAAACCTAAGGAAATAGTACCTTGATTTTTCTTTCTGATGTTTGCTTATTAGTGTATATATCTATTATGTTAAATAGGGTAATTTATGGGATCTAACGTGGAAATGTTGCATTTGTCGCTCACCTTACAACTCCTCTTCCATCCGTCACTGCCAGAGCGGATATTTTTCTTGTCAATATTGGCTGACAATAACAAACAAATTAGGTCCATACTTTGTTCCATCATCTTGTACTTAACAGAATTACAGTCATTGCGGTATTCACAAAAGAGGATGCATGCTGCTACAGTGCTTGCTACATCTTCTTTTAATGTAATTTCGTTTGCAAACGCGCTGGTACTTGTCATCCATAAACTCTCACTGACAATTGATCCAACTCCGGCCGATAAATTGAGTGCTATGGTTGAACATAGCACAAATACAAACAGAGGAATAGAGAATGGTGATACGAACATGTTCTCGCTTACAACATTGCATACCAGGAGAAATCCCTTTTAAAATACGTGTGTATTCTCTACATTATCATGACGTGTGTTGATTTGTTCCTTTAATTAGGTCCAAATTTATGTCCAAAGCTGTCATCAGAAGTTTGAACAGCCATCTTAATTCACATCTGTAATTTTTCATATACGTCTCACAAACTGACAGTGAACAACAGAGATCTCTTTAAAGATCGTCTGTTTGGCACAAGCTTAAGTTTGTCCCAATGTAATTAGGCTTGAGAGCAAGAACTGCATTGCATATTTTCATCTTTGTATACTTTTCATGTCTGTTTGTGTTGCAGCTATAAAAAGGATCTTTCAAACTACCCCTCCAAAACACTGAGTGCATGTTGGTTCATCAATTATTATGAAATTAAAGGCTTTGTTATATAGTTTACCTTACCTGAAAAAGTACGGATTATAAAGATATTACTTCTATGACGTATCTATGAGTCAATCTTATTATTGTATTCAGATGTGTTACTATGGGGAATGAGGAGGACAAAATCTCTCCTCCCATCTATCAAGCAAATAAATTGTGCCCTCTTTGCGAAATAACATTTCCGGTCTCTTTATTTATCCTGATAGCTACTGGTATAGAATTTTACCAACAACTTTTACCATACGCGTCTTCGACATAACTTATAATGATTTTTAAAATCGATACTTTTATGAATATCTTACAATATTACAACAACGTTACCATTTTTCTGTCCTGGCATGGCATTTGAGCTTGTAGGATGAGATGTACAGGTGTTTAAGTGAAATAGTAATAATTATCTATAAATCAAAGGCGAAGTCAATAACGTTTTATTTCGTCTGGAATATCTAGTGACAAACACGACTCCTTAAGGCTCGAAGACCTCTATACGATCACAACTGTTTACCTGTTAGATCCAAAACTAAAACGGAAGGCAAAACCTGAAAACCTCGAGATTATCAGTGGTACTGCTGCTTTTGTAAACAGTAGGTAAACCGTTACAACTTTAGTTCTGTCAAATATATTATATGCATCAAAATCTTAATGACATCTAAGCTGACTTCTCGTCTGTATTACAAGATGCCTCTTGTTAACATAAAATGGCCTTCACAACCCCTTTCGACTTTATCTATTGTGGTAGTACGCAGCATTTCTGTTACGGGGGACATTCTCCCGCATGAGAAATATGACTTGCATCATATAAGATGCGCATGCGCGTGTGATATGCTTTGTGAAGAGTTTGATTAGGAATATCACCAACACGAATTACACTTTCATTGCTTCTGTTGACTCTATTGGGGTCATTGATTTTATAAAATGTCAAAAATGTATCAGTTATTCGTTTTGGTACTTAAAGGGATATAGATTCCTAATATGATAATATGATTCGTGACCCCCAGGTTGCCGACCACTATTCCATTTCTAACACGATGGGAGTTTGCAAGTATGTTTTGGTGTTCGTAAGCGTAAATTTTCCTGACCTAAAATTTGTAGTATAATGCCCATTATAGCAATTTTGATAGTCGAGGCGACTTTTAATTGAATTTATATTTAGGTTTAATTTTGTATCTACAGCATGCAAAGCTACACAACCAGTACTTTATACTCATCAATTTTCTGCAGAACAATGCTAAAACAAGACCATTCCAGTACATTTAATACCTGCATTTGCTGTAAAATTCTTGTTTACCTTATTGCAATGTAATCTATAGAGACGGTTAGCTTGTTTTTATCTTAAAGGTAATCACCCTTTATCTTTGATAAAACCCCATAACACAAGGAAGTGTCAGAGCAAATCTGATGACGAAAAGGAAAGAGATTGGAAAAATAAGTTATTTGAAAACAATGCTGAGAAGAAAATTGAAATACAAATAGAGAATACATTATTATTTTGGGCATCGACAATTTATTTAGGTACTTACAATTTCCAAAATCCTTTGCTATCGCCACTGCAAACGTTGGGAAAATTGACACTGAAACATCACAATTAACCATCCGTAAGATAATTTGCTGTGGCTGTCCCGAGAGTTCAACAAAGTTCTTTGGAGTAGATAGTGGTTCAAATTAGAACACACCTTCTTTTTCTTCTACTGTTTTGCGGCAATATATTTTTTTACCACTGTTTGGCCATATTTCCACCCCTCCCAGGAATTTATGATCCTTGTAAGCACATATTCACTTAAAAAGCGAAATAAAAGTAACATTTGATTTCATCTTTGAAAAAAAAAACTATATGTGAGCCTCTTGAAAGCAAAACGTCACCAATTTAATGAAAAAGTTGATTTCGCCGATGATGAAGTGGCTTGAAAAGTTTTTGCTTCACTATCTTTTCTTTTAGGCCAGCATACAACCCTGGTTTTACTCCGTTTTCAATTATTATTGGTTTTGATTTCATAGTCTCCTTCATATTACCCTTCATAGTATTTGATCTACCATACGGCTATAACTTAAATACGAAAGTAAATTTACATTGGAATCAACAAATATATTGACTAGAAGCATAAGACGGATAAAACATAAACATTTTTAATCAGGCACCATTTCAAGTTCACTCTTGTCTCCAAGAGCAAAAAAAGAGCACAGACAAAAATTAGACATCATGAGGGTATCTGAATACTAAAATATATTTCAACAACGGATATGAAGAAAGGAGGGAAATTCAAGATCCATGACTGGAAATTATACTCTTTAGGGACCCTTTTCAGGGATACTTTTTAGAATACAAAACAATAGGTTCAGTTGACTTGGGACAACTTCGATTAATCGAGTCAAAAGCTTACCCGATGAAAAAATAAAAAATCCTGAGAATACGGAGAAGTTATACTAATTATTCTTTATCTTAAACTTAGAAAAAAAAGCTTTGCAAAATTACAGAGAGGCCAAAATCGACAAAACCTTCTTTTTTAAGATTTTACTCATTAGCCACTCAAATTTTAAGGGCATGAAATTCTTCAATGGGATTAATTTCTACTCTACCTTCATGAGTTAATTTGGGTTAAAGACTGATTGGTAGTAATAATACAAACAACATGGAGAAAAATCGTGAACAAAACTAGTTATAAAAATACATATAAAAATTCCAACAAAGCAAGATTCAATACAATGGAATGCGGAAATTCAGAAAATTCACTTGAAATATAATAACTTGAGCAAGGCACGTACGCAACGGGCAAGGAATCTTAAGCCCCTACTCCTCCCTCCATCAATCTCAAAATTTTCCAAATTTTTCTCAGGTTTTTAATATTCTATTTCTTAATTTACCACTTTTAGCGTTTTTTTTCTTACCCCATAGCTGTTGTTTCCGCTGTAAGAACTAGTGCCAGACCATTTCCGGTCGACAATATGTAAAAGGAGTCGTAATTTGTAAGTACACACACTTTTGCCGCTCAACCTTCATGAGTGGGTCGGCAAAAAATAATCACAGAAAATCTTATAGCTTATTTTAGTGTACAAAGCTGGAGTGGTTGTCAAATAAACGGATTTACGTAATAAAGTTTCCTTTCTAAGTTACGTTTTCCCTATGACCTCCTCTTACAAAATTGTACTCGACTTGTTGTGGCCATACCTTCATAGTAGATTGGCAAGTCACGCTTTTTTGTCCAAACACGTTCCATGAACTATATATTTCCATGAGTGTATAATATCTGAAAAGAAACCTAAACTGTTTTATTATAAGTATTGTTAGGTCGTTGAAGTACGCTGTAATCACAAAAGAAGTTATTTTGTACAAAACTTACATTCTTTTGCTTCAAATCTTTATCACAGTATGATATCAATACATGACGAAATAATCTGCTGTCCTCTTCAATTCCCACTGCGTGACTGAGAACATTTCATGTAAAAATACAAAGCAAGGCAGGTCTTGACATAAGGTGAGGAAAGGATGACCATGAATCACACATGAGTCTGTGATCATTATGCCAAATGCTCTCTGATGGATTGTTTTCTAAACCGTTAAGTCACCCTTTATTTCTTTCATCGCATATTTGCTAGTTACTTTAAAAGGCATTATACTTTGAAATCGTATTCAATACATGAACACACTATCTTTGACAGAAGTCAAAGCTTGTTAAAGTTACTCAACGCATTTGCATAAATAGATAACGTAGACCTTTCCGGAGTTATAATTATGAGCAGTAATGCTTGAAGTAAGAGACGTTTCATGAACGAGGGCAAAAAATTTGATGAGAACTCGAATCTCCAGGCCAGTTTTCTGCCAGAAGACTATTCAGAACGATCCTGCTAACCGTTATTTTTCTGAAAACAATTGGCATTATCAACAAGTCTGCGATGACCCGCTTTTGTCCTTATATACGGGCCTGTTCGTTGCGATATCGTCATATGATTTTTTAATGTGCAGGGAAAAGACATTCTCTTTATATTTTCTCGAAAACCATTAGCACTTAAGAATAAGAAGGAGTAAATGTCTTTAAACTTTGTGTTATTGAGGCAGCACGCAGGTTCCAATCGGAAAGGGTCGTAGAATGCAACACAGAGTGCATAGTGATGTATACGACGTAATTTTATGGCTTCTCACATATTGATGGCTGCATGACATCTTTTCTTGCGAAGTTGGCAAGTTTTATCGGCAAAGATGTACTATAAAAATACTGAAACAAAATATCTCTAAAATTTCACTTCTGCCGACGCATTCAGCTTTGCATGACACGATAGCACGCTCAGTTTGAGACTATCAAATTTGCTCTTTCTCGCTTGCTGGCTGCAAAGCCTCATTCGGCCAATGATGAGAGGCTCATTAGTACTCATAACAAGCTATAGTTAGTTTAACGAAATACTTAGTACAATAATTGCCTTGAAAATGAGCTAAGCAGACCAAAGTAACTCGTCACTGGCTACCTGTCATCCACCACTCATCACTTCTGAATTTTTCGGTCATATTCAGCATGACAATTTAATAGGATTAGACTTACTAAATGCAGTTATAGTTAGTCAGATTGGTTAATGAGTTGCTGTCTTTAAACTTACTCGCGTGAACTGGCAGTCGGTTATTCGGTGATTTGTAAAGTAACCTCGTAAACGCCCACGCTACTCCTTCCAACTTCCTTTGCCACAAAAGTAGCAAAGGTAGTTGTAGAATTTGTTTTCTGGACAGATTAAGGCTGCAATAACAGGCATGCTGTATAAGGCTCTGGTTTACTAAAGCTGCTGGCAAAACTCTAGCTACAGGAAGTCGTATGGTACGAATTACATGCAAGGGAGTTACTTGTATACTTATGTACAATTGTCAGAAATGATCGAAGTGAAAACCTTTTTTGAAAGAGCCAATCAGAATTTGAACTGCCTGAATAGTTTGTGATTTTTGACCAATTAACGTCCACTACAACTAGATCAGAATTAGGTTGTGATTTTTGACCAATCAGCGTCCACTGCAATTAGGCTTTAAATAAAATTAGATGGACTTGTTTAATAAAAGTTAAGAACATAATAGATTTTGGAGCTACATTGTTACAGTAGATTAGCATAGCTCTGTCTATCAACCCTAGGATTTTATATTGAAAGTTTTTAATTTTTAAGATCAATGTTTAACAATGTTAAAAGCTGCCCACTGTATGTACATACTAGCATTACACGTTATATATGTTAACCGTGGCAAATTCTAGACGAGTTGCTGTGACCAGTAGTTTTCGGAGAGCTGTAGCAAAATTAATCTGTTACTTGATGTGATAAGTTAAGAGGTTTTCCGTGTCAAATAGGATTTTGTTAGAATCTGATGAAAATGTTTCTGCAAATTTGAAATTTAATGTTTACCCTTTTGCTGGCCTTATTCTACCGATCTTGCGAATGAGTCGGATGATATTTCTGTAAAAGATCGCTAATGTGAAAAAGACACCAGTTGTAATGTTGAAAGTGGTAGTGAAAATTTGGAGTTTATTAGCTAGCTAGAAAACGGCTACCCTGAAGATTTCATCAATATCGTCATTTCTAATCAAATTGCCTTTCTTCTATTGCCTTTCTATTTGGGTCAGACTTTCTTCTGACCCAAAATGTGCCCCGATGAAGTGCCCAGTATACTTGTGATTGCCGTGGAATTGAAATTTGCTTACGTTTTGATTAAGAACAAAGGCAGCCATGACCAAACGTTTTCCCACGGTACAAGCGCGTGTTCTTTACCCCATCCAAAAGTTGCTGCCTGTTGCCCCAAAACACCTACTACGTGTCACATATTCAAGTTTATTAGTTAATAAATTTTCGTGTTGCTATGCGAGCGAATATATAGGTCGTACATCGCAGAGGTTGCATGGCACTTAACATATTCATTTATAACAATGACATGCCAGATGGAAACCGTAACCAGCTTATAAAAATAACAGCCGGGCAGAGACGTTTAAAAGAAAAGATATATTGAGATTTTTCTGCCCTTAATCATACGTTTTGTCAAACTTTCATGTTGACATCTTCAGAGCAATGAGAACCTAATTGCTAACTGGACGCTTACTTCTTTATTTATTTAAGAATAAAGCCAGTAAAAGTTTATTGTCATTTCACAATACATAAGCCTGAGATGCATAAACAAATAAGAGTGAAGATGATAACAAATGTCATAAGAATGGCGATAGTTACAAGAAAAATACAGCAAACAATGTTGATCACTTAAAACTAAAACTCAAGATTGTGCCTATCCTTGAACTTACTATGAAATATATAATAGGTGTTTCGTATCGAGCAGCTTATAAGTTTAAACGTAATGTAATCTTTATTTTTAATTCTTAAGTGGTCAATTACAGATAAAATTAGTGTGCTTGGAATTGTACCGTCTGATATAAGGTAAAAAGTATCATTCTCTTAGCATAAAAAGGAAGTATATTTTGTAGAGGCATTTCCTATGCCTAATCCTTTCAGATCTTTTCTATTTTTAGGACATATTTTTTGTGTGTATTTCGCTCTGAACTCAGGTTTATTTATACCTTTAATACTGAATTATTATCCATTTGCTTAACTGGCAAGGCTTTAGAAACCTAACTCAAATTTCTTTGATTTACTATATCCCCCTTCCCTCCATCCTTGTTTTTTTAGTTTCGATAACCTCTGCAACAAATATATTATCTTCTTTTCTCTAAGGTAGTTGGATAGGCAAGTCCTTTGAGGTCCCGGGTTTCCTGATAGATCCTACTTTACTGTGTGAGGTGAGGTATGCGTTAATAGCTATAGCATGCTATAAATGCCACATAATGTTTTATGTATAATGTCACAAAGTCCACCGTATTTTACAACGTTTGTTACAATTTACAACCAAATTAAATCATAGCACTGAACAGGAAAACGTGGAAGAAAAGATAAGGTACAAGTACGCACTGTGTTAAAATCGACTTTCAAATATGTTGTTGAGAAGCATAAAAACCATAGAAATACTTACCTTAGTTTATGATTTTTTAAGAAAACCCCGTTAATTTATTCATTTGGTTAATTTAATGCTTACTATCACCGAAAGGGAAAAGTTTTGCTGCAACTAAAATAATGTTATCAACATTGAAATTAAACAAAAAAGTTGTTGGGAAGCATTTAAAAAAAACGCCTTAATTTAGTTTATTTTCTTTTTTAAAAAATCCCAATAATTTATTCAGTAGATTAATTAAATTTTTACTATAATACTTTGTGATACTTATTAAGACAACTTATGTGCTAGTTTGATCAGACAATCACGAAAGGGAACAATTTTTCGCTGTTTTATAAAAAGAGAAAGAGAAATGCATTTGAAACAGAAAGATGGTCTGTAATTTAATACATCATTAAAACCCCACACACACACATTCTCCCTGGATAATTCCGTATGTTCATTAGAAAGTAATTGAAACCTTTACGAATCTCTTTAAATCCTATAGCATTGCCTATAGCTAAGAGCCAAAAGGGTTCAACGTCGTAATGTTTGTTTGTTTATTATTTCCCAGAGGCACTTGATATGGAAGGGGTGGTCGTATAAGCTTCAGAGGGGGCTTATTCGATTGTCATTTAAAAGTTCTAGGGCAATTGTTAAACGTCAAAATTGATAGGAGGGCAACAAGCCCTCCAATCAGCTTCCATGGGAGCTTGAAACTTCCACAATAGGGTTTTCGGATACACAGAATCCGATGATGAGCTTTGGATCCCATCATCAGATTCATCATAAGATCATATCAGATCACATCACATCATAAGATCCATGATGTCATTAATTTTAATTATGATATTAATGATCTTATGATCTTAATGATGTCATTAAGACCCCTTGACTTTTAGGAAGTGTTTCCCCCTTATTTGAGAATCGGGGAAATTTTCTCTGGCGCGTAGCTTTGATGGATAACATTAAGCTTAATGAATCTTGTATGTTTGTAATCAGCATAATAAGTCGATTCTTTGATATATCTTTTGATATCAAAATTTTGTTTTTTAGATTTTCTGTTACAATTAAGCCGTGTCGCTCTTACTTACAGTTCATTACCGGGAACCTTTTGATAGCATGATTATGGTAAGATCGAGGCAAATAAAGTAGGTATTTATGTCCCGACAGTATATCACTCGCATTGATTTCAGTTGTTTCTTCATATGATTAGCTTTATTTCATGGGTTCTAGTCCCCCTTAGCACCCCTTCCCAATCCCTCTCCCGGATAGCCACCTTACGTGATAAGTTGGGACACTTTAATTATATTGTCATTAAAAATTTGGCAATTATATTGTCCGGGCGCTCCATGCCAGTAATAACAATTGTTACTGTTTGATAAAAGAATAATTTGGCTAATCTAGAGTTACAGGGGGGAGGGTTGGTCTGAAGTCAATTTATTTTCTTCTGAATTAGAAAAACATAAAATTATCATAGGAAAAGAACAATTCAAGAGTTTTGGCTCGGGGTGGGGGGGGGGTACAAAAAATTTTCAAAAGCGCACCAAAACTTTCCTTATATGCATTGTTTTTTTTTACGGGTCAGACAAAAAATAGAGGGTGGGTTGTCAAATTCGGTAACCCCATCCCCCTGAATACGGCCTTGCCTAGGAATACTGCTGGACCATAGATTAAGGGAGATGAAACCATTTCATTTAGATAATATATTAGAAAATTAAAGTTGAAACTCTCTTTGGACAGTATATTGAAAAAAAAATAAAGGTTGACACAATAAAGGTTGAATTTTATCGTAAAGAAATCATACAAAAAATAAGTTGTCTGTCTGTGGACGGATCAGGTGACGTCACCTGAAAAAACTGGATCAGGTGACGTCAAAACTGAAAAAACTAAAAAAGGCAAAAACTACAAGACTACCGGTTGACGACCTTGTGTGGGGCCTTCGCTTCGTCGAAGCCCTGTTGAAGTTGGCGTTCCTTGTAAACTACCCTTGAAATAGGAAAAACAATTTCAGTAGCCGTAGCAAAACTATTGCATGCTTTGTAAAGTTCAGATAAAATTCTAGTACAATGGACGGATAGTGTGGACAAGTACGATTACATGAACTAGCTATCAGGTTGGAGTCATACCTTTTAATTAGAACGTCAGATAAAAATAAGAGTCTAATCACGTGAATAAAGGGCTTTTTGTAAATCGAAACTCAAAGCTCATTGAGCCATTGAGAGGGGGTGCGACCATGCCTCAGTGTCTTGCTCCTCCAAAAGACTCCTTGCTCCCATGGAAAGATAACAGATATATCTAACTGCACAGATGAAACTCGTAGAAGAAAATGTAATATCGGAAACTAGACCCAGAGAGAATACAGCGCCCCTTGGTCGGCCATGGTACCACCTCACCTGGATCTGGGGCAACGTAATTCAGCTCCGACTCCAGAACTCAGCAAAACCTCTACTACTAGAAACTATCATATACACGAGGGGTATACAAAAGAAGATAAGAAGGTACTTACATTTACAACAAGTGATGTCTAGCAGTCTCTCAAGTGAAATATATATTTAGCGACACATGTCAAAGTTGTAGTTATGTAGTTTTTAGTAACAAATATTTAACATACATACTAACAGCCATAATTTAAAAGTAAAAAGTTTCGGTGAGCGGTTACAGGGCTTTAAAATATTAAACCGCTTAATGTTTGCAAAACATAACAAGTTTCTAGTGTTCCAAAATGATTGGCAGCTGCCATAACTTTACAATGTTCCATTACTGGAATTTATTACCGGAAGTAAAGGATTTATTTGCCAAGTTTGTATGGTTGCTTTTTTTCTTCAATCACTCACATTGATTAAATAATGGGGGTTACCTAAGTTGAGATAAGTTATCAAAGATTTACATATAGGTTGTTGTACTTGGTTTTTATTTAGTTCTGCATTATATTGATGTTCGTGCCAGTGTCACGCTGGCTAGGTTAGCCGCACGATTTTGAGGTTGGTTGACCGAATTAAACAGTATGTTCCGTCGTTAATTCGCTAACATCAAATCCTATAAGGAAACAACCTTCTCGGGTTCAAAAATGAAAAACACTGTTAAGCACTGCTATAGGGCAGCACTTGCTTGAAAACCCAGACTGTGCCAAAATGTACACGGACAATTGCTTGTGTTGCTAGGT
Organism: Alatinidae sp. Z8VKAUB7J3; assembly: GCA_010016025.2. Lineage (NCBI taxonomy): Eukaryota > Metazoa > Cnidaria > Cubozoa > Carybdeida > Alatinidae > Alatinidae sp. Z8VKAUB7J3. Next base: position 60,864,892 of record JAAAKM020073195.1, read on the forward strand.
TTGCATTTTATTTGGCCATTCAGGAGTCAGTCCACATAAAATCAAGAGACCTTTGCTATACAGACAAAGAAAATTCTTTTTCTTATTGGGTCTGTTCTATTGATGTAGTTGTAATGGACGCTGATCGGTTCACTCGGGAAATCCCAAGAAGAAAGATAAACAACGTGTGCGTACCCAGATGGTAGCTCCATTCTTGGATCCATCCCAGTGTCAGTCTTCAGGAGGAACCATAGAGTTAAAAAAAAAACTTGTTTTTTTTTAATTTAATGTACGTTAGGTCTACTAATACATCAAAAACAGGTTAGTAGCTTGAGCAAAACTTTCAAGCAACATCTTATACGACTATGAAGAGGTCTAACTACTTCCCACCTTGTTATCTTAAGAATAAGAAGAAAGGTGACATTGTTAAAAGAAAAAAACTGTGTCACTTGAAAAAGATCCAAAATTGGATTCTAGCTTGGTGGTTGCAAAGATGGCAGATAAATGCAGCTTTATTTAAACTGGCTAGGCTCTTAAAGTTCCTGACCTCCAATGTTCAGTGTGTGAATCGTGGTTCCCTATTGAGCCACTGCTTCCTTACAGGAGCCTTAAAAATATCGAATTTTAATTTCGTTTTAAATTATTACCTATTTCGTAAAGCTTAACTTACAAAAACTAACATAGCGGGCCATGACGAGGGTACATTAGATGCAAAGGGCCGAGGAGCAAGGGATGTGATATAGACCTAGATTTTATGTTGTTTCGGCTGCCAGAATTTATTCTTACAACGGACAAAATTTAATTAGAAAGGTCATTTATCTTTCCATAAGAGGAAGAATTCTAAGTTGTATCTGAAGTTTGGAGATAAAGAAAAAACGAAAAGAAAACAACATAATTAGTTAAAACATTATTTAAACATTTGTAAGTTAAATTAATTTATTTTTTTAGAAACTTGTGTGAGTGATGGAAAAAAGATGAACTATATGAAAATTAAAGTGACCGTCAAAAGATCGAAACATTCAAGATTTTGGTGGGAAATCGGGTTCGGAGAAAACAGTGAATTGTAACTTTATCTAAACGATGAAATAGCCAAAGTGGTACTAAAAGAAGCAGAGAAATGTAGAGCTGTCTAAAACAGTGGGGCTTGGACTGTAAGAAAAACATCCAAGTCAAACTCAGACAATCGAATAGTTGTCTATTTAGATATCTGTTTTGAAAGGAAGATAGGAGATTTGAAAAAAAAAAAAAAACAGTGCAAGGGACTGTTGGATAATGTAGAAATTATCTGAAAAATGCATTACATGGAAATATGATTATGAATAATATACATGAATTATTAATTATTAAATGAAATATTATATTAGAATGAAATAATATTATCGGATAAAGATAATCCGTTAATCCGTTTCAAAAACCAAATAGTCTTTACATTTCTGTGAAAGCTAAGTTAGTTAATATATGATTCCGGCATAGTTAATTAGGAATAAGAAATAATTTAATAACTAGGTAATCATTTTGCAAAGTAAAATGAACACAGATTATATTGCTCCGGCTTTAGGAAAAGCTAACAACAAAGTAAACATCACATAATCTCAAACGATAAAATTTGTGTAAGACTAATTTATTAGACTTTAAATTCAATTCTAGACAAAAATGGCTCTTAAAGTATCTCTTCAATCATATTTAGATAATTAAATAAAAAAAGAGTTTTTTCAACTGAAAGTAAGGAGCAACATTGAAATTCTGATTCTATGGAAGCTGCAGCAGCTACTGAAATTGAATCAGAAGTTCAAGAAGTATCTGTTAAAGCAAAATCCAAATCTAAAGCTAAAACATCTAAAGCTAAAACCACTAAATCCAAAGCTGTAACAAAATCTAAAGAAAAAACTCCATGTAAATACTGTGAAAAACTCTTTGTTTATCCAGATAAACATGAGAAAAATTGTAAAAAGAATCCTGAAGTTACAACTTCCCAAAAAAGTGAATCAATAGCAATAAAAGCATAAGATTTGTTCATAGCTTGTTGACCTCTCCAAATGGATTTTTCCAGAAAATGGTAAATTTGGAGAGTCGAAACTTTTCTTTAAAAATTCAAAAATTTGAAAATGGTTATTTTGTTTCTGTTACTGAAGGATCTAACAAATTAGGCTCAATGGTAGTCTCATTAGCAACAGGACCAACTCCTATCACCACCACTATTATCCCTTCTAGATCTGAATCTCTTTTTCTAAAACTTGTATCTGAACGTATCAGTACTCGCATGAGGGGGATCGCCCTAGTTTCAACTTTTATTCAAAAACCCTTGGAAACTGATACAGCAAAAGCCTTAATGTCTGAAATTATGGAGATGATTGAGAATGAGTGATTTAAGAAATTACATTTCACAAATTAAAAAAATTCGTGAACTCAAAACCGTAAAAACTAGAGTTTCAACGAAATATGAAATTGCTGGAATTACCGCAAAAGTTGACGGTTCTAATGCTGTATTATTTGAAAATATCAAAGAGAGTAATTTTAGACTTGTATCTAACTTAGTAGGAACCAGAAAAAGATTTGGTATTGCTGTTGGTGGTACAGAATCAAACATTCATGAAAAAGTAATTTCTGCAATCAAAAAAGCAAAAAAACCTAAGATTATCGCTACTGGTAAATTCATGGAAAATCAATCAAAAAATCTTCAAACTATGCCTATTGTGACTCATTTTGAAAAAGAATCTGGTCCATTCATTACTTCTTCTATTGCATATGCAAAAAATCCTGAAACTGGAAAGCAAAATTCTTCTTTTCATAGAATGATGCCAATTGATAAAACCCATTTCTCAATAAGGATGGTTGAGGGCCGTCATTTACACAGATGTTTTACAGATGCTAAAGAGCATGGAGAAGATCTAAAAATAGCAATCACTGTTGGAGTACATCCCGCAATTTCAATTGCTGGTGCATATCAAGCTGATTGGGGTAAGGACGAAATTGATATTGCTAATTCTCTTCTTAATGGAAAACTCACTCTAGCAAAATTACCTTTTACTGGATTGAATGTGCCATCTGGAGCTGAAATTGTTATGGAAGGAAAAATCCTTCGTGACAAAACTCATCCTGAATGGATGGTAGAGATGCTACAGACATATGATCATGAGCGTTCTCAACCTATTTTTGAACTGGAAAATCTATACTTTAGAAACAATCCTATTTTTCATGATGTTTTATCTGGATATTCAGAACATCGATTGTTAAGATGTAGCGGCCCGCAGCGCGGGCATACCGGTAGCTCGAGATGGTCATGTGTCCTCGTTCCATTGAGATTCATGCCCGCGTCGCGACATGCGATTCGCGGCGCCCCTGGGGGGCATGACTCAGTTACGGAACGAGGGCCTCGCTATTGCACGGCTTCTCGAATCGACGTGATTTCTCGGCACGCATCCCACTGATCACGAGGGACCAGCGCCGCCGCGTCCCTTGCTAGCAACTTCAGCCGGCCGCGCGCATCCGAGGGTGCAAGCGATGCCAGGTGCGCGGCCTGGGCTCGGATGTGAGCGGATGAAACGGCTTCGATTCCACGCGCCAGGATTGCCAGCTCCTCGTCCGTGACCTCCGCGCCGGCGGCGACACCGAGGGATCGCGCCAGTAGAGCGGGACCCGGGTGCCCCGTCCGGTTCCAGATGCCGTGGGCACGCGCGGATAGGTCCTGCGCAGAGGCACGGCGACCGGTTCGCCACGCGATCGCACCTTCGTTCAGCAGCGTGAGTGCCTCCAGGTGTGGAACCTCGAGTGCCGCCACGGCCGCCACGAGCTCCATGTCCGGAGTCGAGGCCATACCGCTACGGTAGAGCGCGGCACGCAAGATCCGCTCTGCGCGAGCCTCGTACTGGACGTGTCGCCGCTCACGCGCCCACGAACGAACCTCCTCCGCGAGTCTCGCGGCTGTTTCATGGTCACCTGCATCGAGCGACGCGGACGCGGAGTTCAGGAGCGAGCCATGGCGGGCCAGGGGGTCCGGGGCGTCGCGGGCCGCACGCGCATGAAGCCTGGACGCGTCGGAATACTCCTCTCGCGCGTACGCAAGCCACGCCTTGGCGGTGCGGAGTGCCCGCATCGAACTCGCCGATGCTCCCGGTTCGAGCATGCCGCTGGCCTTGCGGACCGCGGTGTCGGCGGCCTCGGATCCAAGCTGCCTAACGAGGTACATGTACACGGAGGTCGCGGCGTCGCGGAGGCCGGCGTCCGCAAGCGTGTCGATGTCGGGCACGAGCGAGAGCGCGCGCGCCGTGTCACGTTGCAGTCCCAACTGTGCCGCGCGCGCGATTGCATCCACGGCACGGTGCTCGTCCGACGTCGCAGCGGCGCGCTCGGCCGCGTAGAGGAGCTTTTGGTCCTCGTCCGCGCAGTTGTTGATGAAGCGCTGCAGGTGGTCCAGGGTCTTGGTCTCGAAGACGCGGCTCCACGACTCCTTCATCTGCTGCACCGGCTTGTGCGTCGCTTCGGTCAGCTTGCGCGAGTGGGCCCACGCCAAGGAGCTGAAGTGCGACAGCGCGTGCGAGGGGTGCGAGCGCAGCGCCCGGTCGAGTCCGCGGTCGTCGTTGTATTCGACGGCCTTGCGGTACTTCTTCATGAAGTCCTCGTACGTGTTCTGGGCGGCCAGCGGCGCGGCCGTGAGAACGACGAGGGACGACAGCAGAAGGAAGTGCGATGTTCTTATAGTGGTCCCCGGATTGGATCCGGCTCACATCGAGAACAGTCGGTTTTTCGCTGGCGATAGCTGCCTGCAACGTCGGGAGCAGGTCGTCGGCAGAGGAAACACGCACACCCTCCGCCCCGTAAGCACGGGCAATCTCGGCATAGCCTGGGCCATTTGTCGGTGCATCGGGCGAACCGGGGAAAGTGGTACCATAGGTCAGACCGTAATGGGCTTTTTGGAGACCGGCGATGGTGCCAAACGCGTTGTTGTTCATCACCAGCCAGATGATGCCCAGATCAAGCTCAACCGCCGTGGCCAGCATGGAAGGGTTCTGCCCAAATCCGCCATCGCCGACGAGGCTGATCACAACGCGGTCGGGTGCGGCGAGTTTGGCACCAATTGCGCCTGGAGGTCCAAATCCCATAGTCGCGAACCCACCCGGCGTCAGGATCGAACCCGGGGTCAGGATGTCGAACTGTTGACCAACCCCGTTCTTATTCCAGCCAACATCCGTCGTGATGATCGCGTCTTCCGGTAGAGCCTTGCGTGCGTCGGCAAGGATGCGCTCCGGCATCATAGGGAAGGCGCTGGAGGTTTGCATCTCGGCATTCGAGGCCTTGAAGCGCTTGCGGAAATCAGCGATCTCGGCCTTCTTCTCCCTGCGGTCAAAGCCGTTCGGGTACATCTCCTTTGCGACGCGGGTCAGGACACGCAGTGCGGCCTTTGCATCGGCTACAACGCCAATCTCGGTGGGATAATTGCGCCCGATCTCCTGCGGTTCGATGTCAATGTGAATGACCTTCGTGTCATTCCCCGCAGCGCCGATATTGAACGTGTAACCGGGATACCAGCTCGAGCAATCTGCCTCCTTGAAGCGGGTGCCGACGGCAAAAACATGGCTCGCGTTCAGGCAAGCCTGGTTCACCAGCTCGGTACCCCAAAAGCCGGTCATGCCCATGACCAGCGGGTGGTCGTCTCTGAGCGCACCTTTGCCCATCAGGCTGTGCGCAACAGGCAGACCCATGTGATCGGCGAATTCCGCCAGCTCCTCGCTGGCTTTTGCCAAAAGGATGCCGCCGCCAACGTAAGCGACGGGATTCTCGGCACCCGCCAAAGCTTCGATAATCTCGCGCGCGGTCTCATCGTCGATGGAGGGTTTCTTCAGAGCACGCGTGTTTTGAGCCACGCGGTCAAAGCTGTCGGACGGAATAACTTCGGAGAAGATATCCATCGGCACGTTGACCAGCACCGGCCCGGGCTGGCCGCTTTCGGCCAGATGGAACGCCTTTTCAAGTATCTCGGCCATCAGGTCGGCGCGGTCCACACGCCAAGCGCGTTTCACGAAGGGGCGATAGATTTCCCACTGCGCGGCATCGGCGTGCAGGTTGACCTCCTGGTGAGGGTGTTTGCCGTAGTAATGCGTCGGGATATCGCCCGCGATCACCACCATGGGGATACAATCGAGCGCGGCATTGGCAACACCGGTGGCGCAGTTCGTCAGACCGGGAGAGAGGTGAGACAGCACCACCGACGCGATATAGAAAACTTTTAAGAGTCGAACTAACACTAGGGTCGAAGGAAAAGAATCACCAATACAATATATCCATACTGAGTTTTTTTTTCCACTTTATAACCTACCCTAAACTGCTGTACGCATGTCTTTTCCAGTACTTTAAAATGTAGGGGACGGTAAAAAGGGTAAATATTTGTCATTAGTAGGCCTATCAGCTTGAAGTCATTTAGCCTACTTAACCTGCCAAGGCCTCCCCAAGGTAACCTGTACCTACTCTCTGGAGTCCGAGCTTTTACTTCAAATGATTCTAAAAAAAGATTAATAATCACTTACAAAGGATTTTCAGCTTTAATCTTATCAATTCTGTGATTCAAATAGGTGCCTTTTCATCAGAAAGGCCAAGTATTGGCTCAAATAAATAGGCCATCTCCATTAAGTTATCTTAAAAATACATCTTAATATGACTTTTCAATGTGTTTCGCAGTTAAATCATACAAAATACCAAGAAAATCTGACAGAATAATAACATCAATTAACACAGTGGCTATTAAACTTTGAGCAGGGAACCGTGGCGGGGTCAGCTCTATGAATTAGTGGTATGTGAACCCTCTAGAAGGTTAAAGTTTGAACTAATTGCAGGGATGGAGGGGTGAAAATCAAAAGAAAACGGCAGTCCAAAGTCTCGTTGGTGCCCCACCCAAATATTAATTCTTTATCTAACCCTCCTCCTTAGCCGGGGTTTCGTCATAAGGGTGACGAGAAATATTCAATTAAACAATTTGATAAATTGGCTATTATTTTCGATTTTCAAAAAAAGATTTCAGCCTTCAGGGAAATTAGAGCTATGGAAAGTGAAAGTGAATGAAGATGGCGTCAATGATTTGATAACCCTTGTTACACCAGTTTGCAGCCTCCAATGAAATTATTTTATCCTGTATATAAAATCTCTATTTGAAAACTGTAACATATCAAATGTTTTAAAAAAAAGTTTCAAGCAGATAAGATTGTGAAATTTATATTGACCCCTTAAGCGCCAAGACTCCATTGAGATTGACTTCTTTAAAAGAAGAATCTCTTATTGACTTGTCTTGCGATAATGCGTTGAAAACAAAATTTGGTTCCAAAACGTCGAACCATCTGATTTTTCGGTAAAATCCGTAAATTATGGGGTTTAGTGGTAAATCTCTACCACAAGTTAATTCCATTCACTACATCCAATTTGTGTGAAGCTAGTTTTTCAGCTGTCCCTGTGATAGAAAGTAAAAATCACTCAAAAATTGATGTTAAACAAGAAATGAGGTGGCCTTATCCAATTTTACTATTCCAGTTTTATTCATATCTTTAGATATGAGATACCTTTGAGATATGAAGTGTGAGAAGGAGCTGTGAGAACGATATGAAATGTCTTTAGATAGCTGTATACTACTACTACTAACTACTAATAACTCACTGCAGCACCAAGCCGCCTGAGGCCAACACAGCTACGCACGCTCCTCCTCCAACCTAATCTATGGCGGGAGGCGCACGGCAAAGATCCGTATTACTTCTATAACTGTGCGGATTAGCCCTTGAGGTGACATGAAAGTGCTTCGGAGAATCCTGGTTGGCTTGGTGCTCTTGGCGTTCTTGGGTGGCGGCGTATTCCTGATGCTTCGGCAAAGCCATCCGCAGGAGCTTGTTCTCAAAAGCGGGGCTATGGTGCGCTTGTTGGGGGCGATTCCGGGTGGACAGACGTTTTCGACCGAGAAGCCGTGGGAGGCGTTTCTGCGGCGGAAGCTTCCGGCGAAGTACCTGCGGTGGTTGGCGCCAGCGCGGTCGATGAATTGCGGCTACAATGGGGCCTTGAGCGTCGCTGTGCTGCGTCAGGTGGACGATAGCCGAGATCGGGCCTTCTGGAGTCGGATCGAAGCGATTGATGAGACGGGGTTCGTGTATTCCAACCACACGGGTAACTGTTCTACCGGACCTGTTGAAGGAAGTTATCTCGTTAGCTTTAGCCTGCGGCGTTTTCCGCGTCGACAAGCCGAGTTTCCCATTCGTTTTTATGATAATGAGGATCAGTTCCTGGGTGAATTCCGAATCAGCAATCCGGTGAACGGGCCTTTTCCGGATTGGACCGCTGAAGCACTTCCCCAGACCAAGGAAGTCGATGGTCTGCGAGTTGTCCTGAATGGCTTTGGCAAGCGGACTTACGGAGATCGAACTTTTTTTCAACCCGATATCACGATTACAGATACGGATGGGCAGCCAACGGATTTCCGTCGTCGGTATCATGACTTCAGTGATTCGACGGGGAATTCCGGAGGTATGTTGTCGCCGCGTGAAAAAGTTTGGCAGTCCACCGTGAAACTCTACCGGCCGAAAGACGGGCCGTACGATCCGGCGGCGACCACTCGTTTTACGGTGGATACCGTCCCTGCTAAGGGTGAAGTCGTGCCGTTGCAGCAGGTTGCTTCGGTGGGGGAAGATAGCATCCAACTCTATTTTGTTGCGGGTCCGGGCATCACAACGTTGAGCAATGGGATTGAGTTTTCGTCCGAGGTGCCGGAGCGCGAGTTGAATCGCGGGACTTCGTCTAATTCATCGGGGAACTTCGGGTTCAAGGAGACTTGGGAGTGTAATCAGCACTTGGTCGTCTTGGACTTATCAGATCCCGGTGATGATGTAGAGTTCTTGGTCTTCTTTCGGGACCAAGACGGTCGCGAAATCGAACCCGCGGACGCGTTTCACGGATACAGTGGCGGCGGCGGCATTGCGGCGCCCTTCGCGCGACGGTACAAATATTCGTTACCGCTCGAAGATGTGGAGCGACTGTCCATCGAATGTGTGGTGAATCGTGGGGTGAGGTGTGATTTTCTGGTTGATTCGGCTCAGTTTTTCGAGGCGCTGGAACCCGGGGAAACCCCGGGGCAGTAACCCGGTTCGATTGCAGCAAGGTTGGCTCAGGCAAGTAGCCGTTGAGATTCGACGGCTTCCGGGAATCGACGCTTTTCAATGCCGGAAGAGTTCAGTCATTTTTACATTCACCTCTAACCCAAGTTGGAATGTTTAGACCACCGAATGTGCAACTCCAGAATAGTCCAACACAGATATTATCCAGTACTCATAGTAGCATTAATCAACAGGTCCCCCTACGAAGTCCTTTACCTTCTCTACCAACTTATAATGGATTACCTACTAGACCACAAGGAGTACCAATTCAAGGAATGCTTCAACCTACATTGACATCTCCTGTACCAATCTATAATGGCTTACCTTCCAAATCACCAGGAATTCTAACTCAAAGATTGGCTCAACCTTTATCATCATCTGTTGCTGCTCCCCTTGTAAATCCTCCATCATTGAAGCAAGCACAACCTTGTTTTGCTGAAAGACCTTTTCCTATACCTCAAAGGCTCCCACACAATAATTTAGTCCAAAACGCTCCTTCTGCCCCACCTTCAAGGCAACCTGGTGCTCTATCTAATCAACCAAGCCTGTCACAGAGGCAATTTCCAGTACCACAACAACCACCATCTATTTCAAAACCTCCTGTGATGAATGGAGTCATAGATATGCAACCTGGTGTGAATGGTTTTCAAGGTCCAATGCAAGCTAATATGATGAGACCCATCCAGCCTTCTGGTCAGCAGCATCCCCAAAATTATGCTTCAATGCAACAGACTTACCAAAATTCTTTGAATGCCCAGTTTAATCAGATGAGTGTTACTCAAAGTGGTTTTAATAGAATTTGGGGGACAGAAGCTATAGACTTACTTACTACTCGTGATGTGTTGCCACCAGAGGGAGTAACTCTACCAGCTATTAATTTGCAAAAAGAGCATTTGAATCAACTAAACTGTAGTAGTGACATAATGAGATGTACACTAAGGAAAATTCCAGAGACACAGTCTATATTGGAAAAGGCTAGACTCCCTTTAGGCATTTTAATACATCCATTTAAAGACTTGCAACAACTGCCAGTTGTGACCACAACAAACATTACCAGGTGTAAATACTGTAGAACTTATATAAATCCTTTTGTTTATTTCATTGATCAGAGACGCTGGAAATGCAATATTTGTTTTAAGGCCAATGAATTCCCTGAGGATTTTTTATATGACCCTGGAACAAAGCAGTACTTGAGTGACCCATCTAGAAGACCAGAAGCACAAAATTCCACCATTGAGTATATTGCTCCTTGTGAATATATGACCAGAGCTCCACCCCCTGCAACATATGTTTTTGTGTTGGAGACTTCAAGGGCATCTATATGCTCTGGTTATTTGAAAGTGTTTTCAAAGATTTTATTGGAAGAATTTGACAGGATACCAGGTGATGCCCGAGCTCAATTTGCATTTCTTACATTTAGCTCATCAATTGACTTTGTTGTCTTGGATGAGGGGGCAACAAAACCAAAATTGATCCCCTTGCTTCAAGGCATTTTTAAGAGAAAAGATGAAATTCAAACGGAGAGCTAAATTGATACAATGTAGTCAATTTGAAACAAGTTAAGTGGAGGACATCTTCCAGGAGAAAACACGCAAAAACTCTGCCAAGAAGCGAAAAAAAAAGGACTGCCCATCTTATCTGTTCCGACTGATAGTCTGCGGACTGCGATTTCATTAGAAAATCTCAACATTGAAGTTCCTCATGACGATGTCGAAAGACAAGAAATGGTCAAAGAGTTCGTTGCAAGCCGCATCGATAAAAATTGGATTCAGGAGCTTGGAGCAACCCACCCAGAGCGGTACCTTTCTCCTCCCGCATTTCGATACAAGCTCATTGAAAAAGCACAAAAAGCTCACCGCAGGATTGTTTTGCCTGAAGGAGAAGATCCTCGCATTCTTCAAGCGGCGGGGATTTGTGCAAAACGAAAAATTGCGCGGATTGTGCTTTTAGGCAACCGCGAAAAAGTGGAGCGGCTTGCAGAAGAGCACAAGGTGCCGTTAGGTGAGTGGGTAGAGATCATCGATCCTTGCGCTGTTCGCGAAAAATATGTGGCACCACTTGTTGAACTGCGCAAGCATAAAGGAGTGGGTGAAAAAGACGCCTATGAATATCTCAGCGACGAAGTGATGCTAGGGACAATGATGCTTGCAACAGATGAAGTTGACGGGCTTGTTGCAGGAGCGACTCACACAACGGCCCACACCATTTTGCCAGCACTCAAAGTGATTAAAACCAAACCCGACACAAAACTCGTTTCCTCAGTCTTCTTCATGTGTCTTGCCTCAAAAGTTCTCGTGTATGGGGACTGCGCTGTCAACCAAAACCCAACAGCGCAAGAACTCGCAGACATCGCCATTCAAAGCGCCGATTCTGCAGAACGGTTTGGCATCCCCGCGCGTGTGGCAATGATCAGTTACAGCACAGGGAAGTCAGGAACTGGAGTCGATGTAGAAAAAGTGGAAGAGGCAACAAAGCTCGCGAAAGAAAAGCGTCCCGATCTCATTATTGACGGGCCCCTTCAATACGACGCCGCATTCACACCTGATGTTGCAAAAAAGAAAGCACCAGATAGTCCCGTTGCGGGAAAAGCAACCGTCTATGTCTTTCCCGATCTCAATACGGCAAACACGACCTATAAAGCTGTGCAACGCAGTGCAAATGTTTTATCAATTGGCCCTATGCTTCAAGGGCTCAAGAAACCCGTGAATGATCTTTCACGAGGAGCTACGGTCACAGATATCGTTTTTACAATTGCGATTACTGCAATTCAAGCTGAGGAGTGAGAAGTCCTGCTTTCATGAGAGCGGTTTCGGCTTTAGGGCTAAAGCGACCCACCTCTTTCAGTTTTTGAATTGCTCCTGAGCGTACAAAGAGTTCCATCAATTGCTCATTCGCAATGCCTAAATCGATCAGCCTTTCCGTTAGAAGCTCTGCTCGAGATAGGTTGGCATAGTGGCGGATCCCACCCGTTTTTTCAACGCAAGAAGGGAGGGGATCTAAGCGATCATCGGTTCGAGGATGAACAAAGAAAATGATTGCATACCGATATGGCCCAATGAGTGCGGAATTATCTAATCTGGCCGAAGGCGAGGCTCCTGTAACGGAAGGGGCGAGCCTGGTAACCGGCACCAGTCTTCTAGCGGGCATCGGGGCTCTCGCGTCTGCATCCTGTTGTGCGTTGCCACTGGCCTTGTCGATGTTGGGCGTCAGTAGCGCTTGGCTCGTGCATTTTGGCGTTCTCGTCCAAAATCGCGAGATGATCGCCGGGGCCGCCTTGGTCATTCTGGCGGTTGGCTGGTTCTTTGCTATTCGACATCGCGTCCGGCAGACGGCCTGTGATCAGGAAGGCGTTTGCGCCCGGCCGACCACAAGCAGGATCACGTTTTCGGTTCTAACGCTATCAACGGTGTTTGTGGCTCTTGCCCTCAGTCATTCGTGGTGGGAGCCAGCCGTCTTCCAATATCTCCTAGGCATCTGGGCGGGCAGATGAGCGATAAATTTCTGCTGAGGCTGGGGATCATTGGCACTGTCGTCGCTGCGCTCTGCTGCTTCACGCCAATTCTGGTCGTCCTATTCAGTGCCATTGGCCTGTCAGCCTTAATCGGCGTGTTGGATATTATTCTGATACCCGCCCTTCTCATCTTCATCGGCATCACGGGATACGCGTTGTGGAAGCGACGAGCGTCAACATAGAGCTGGAATCAACACTCACCTGCCCTGAATGCGGGCATCGGGAAACCGAGACGATGCCGACGAATGCCTGCCAATTTTTCTATGATTGCAAGGGCTGCGGCGCGCTTCTAAGGCCCAAGGAAGGGGATTGCTGCGTCTACTGCACCTATGGCACGTTGCCGTGTCCACCTATTCAGGAAGCAAGAATTACCGGTAAAACGCCAAGTTGCTGTAAGTAGAAAATGGGCGTTTCTTAACATAACGCACATTATCATCGTTAATACTTATTTGTTCGCAATATAAGAAAACACAACATATAGATTTTTTGACCTAGGGAACATCGCCTGAAAGAGCCTCGATGACGGGGCAGTCTGGTACCTCATCGCCGGTACACTGAGATGAGATAGCTGCTAGCGTTGTCTCGAGCCGCTTCAGGTCCGAAATCTTGGCTTGAACGTCGGCCAGGTGCTTGAGTGTCAGCGTTTGGACCTCAGCACACGTAAAGCCGCCATCAACCAGACCCAGCAGGGCTCGAATCTCATCTACGGAAAAGCCCAGCTCCCGACCTCGTCTGATGAACTGCAATCGGTGCATATGGGTTTGGCTATAGACTCGATGCCCGCCCTGCGTGCGCGGCGGACCGGGCAGGAGGCCAGCACGTTCATAATAGCGGATCGTTTCAATATTGACCCCGGTCTGTTTCGACATGACGCCTATCGAAAGGTCTCCTTTCTCCCGCTTCATCAATAAGAAATCCCTTGAATCTATAGTCGCTACAGATTGTAGCATGGCCCAATGAGTGCGGAATTATCTAATCTGGCCGAAGGCGAGGCTCCTGTAACGGAAGGGGCGAGCCTGGTAACCTGCCAATTATTACGAGTTTTGCTGCTTTACATTCTAGTTAATAATAAATATCCAATATTTTGTTTGGGTAAATATTGGTAGCGTTTGTAGGCGAGTGTTTAATCATAGGAAGTAGCGGAGACCTACACTGATTAAAAAAATAATAACGATAACAAATTCAAAAGCTTAAGACTACTTAATATATAACTTTGTGTACTGTGAGCCTAACCTACGTCACACTGTTCCCCAAACAGCATAACTTTTAAAGAATTCTTTAATCTATCTACATTTAATCTATCTTCAATTAATACGTTACATTTCTGCAAGAAGCTTGAAAACATCATATAACTCGCCTGTAAAATGTGCCCTTTTCTTCCGGTCGTGAATGTTTTTTTTTATTCTGTTTGGGCTATTTGGAGGGGTAAGGTAACTGTCCCCCAGATATATGTTTAGCACTGTCTTCAAGCTTTAATTATCGTAATCTGTAATGATTTAGCTATAGGCCAGGATGATGTGAAGTAGAATGGGAATTGAGAATAGGTGTGATTAGTATCGCGTACATTTTTTGGGGAATTTCCTGAATTAGCGTATGCTTCGAGTAGATTTTATTAACATGACTTATCTTGTATTTTGAAACTCATGTTTTGGTACTGTATGAAGTCTAATCCATCTTCAAAGATTTTTGAAAATGGGAAATAGAACAGAAAACTTTCTAATTGAAGAATAGTAGCTTACATTCTACATTCTCCAGCTTTCGTTTACAAGACTTTCCACATCATTCAAAGAAACTTCAATATTTGTATACACGAAGGCTTAAATTCTATTCTATATTCTAAGACCACTTATGGACTTACCTATAATATCCCGGTAATACAATATGAGCACCGGCAGAAGGTGCACATATATCCATCACAGTCTGATTATCTAACTTTCGGATAGTATCAGTAAAAGGCCCAGTTGCATTAATGATACACTTTGCTTTAGCGTCCCATTCCTTACCTGAAATTAAAGGAGATATAGTAATATGAACACTTGAGTTTATTAACTACTAGTAATATAATTATTTTTCACAGCAAGATTCGAGGTTCCAAGCGCATTAAGGGGCGAAAGCGGTCAAAGTCACTTGACTATTTCTTCAATGTTAAAGAAATTTTGTTTGTTTAAAGCAACAGATATATTTGAAAACTTAAATTGGGGTCCCCCTGATTTGGGAGACTAATGGCTATCATTTACTTGAATCCACTTTTTTTTCTTATACTCCCTCTATTTAAATAGGTTTTATATAACAATTATCTTGGCTTTGTTCAACAAAACTATATTAACAACTTTAATAAAATTCACACGAGCTTGTAAATGTTTTTAAGCCAAACTGTTTGTTTAGATAATTTATGTTGAATTTACTCAATTAAAGACCTTTTTTTCCTTGGTTTTGTTTTTTCACTGTAATCAATTTGGAGCAATGGAACCCTCAAGTTGAACATGGCTTGTTTAATTTTCGGGTCAGTGTTTCCTAGCCATCTAAGTTGTTGCAGTTTTATTTCTTCGAGGATGATATGTTTGACTTTGAGACATTGGAGAATATTGGTGTTGGAGATTCTATCATAGTAAGTGATTCCAGCACTACGTCGTATAAAAATTGTTTTTAAGTCAGCAAAGTGATATGAAAATTGTTTTTAATTCAGCAAAGTGACCCTCATCATCTGTTTACGTGTCTAAAATTCACAGGCATAAATGGTGATAGGGGGGCATCAGGGTTTTAAAGCTGAAATTCGAAAGTGGAAGGCTTCTCTTGATTATTGTCAGAAGTGAGTAAGCTACCAAGATAGGTAAATTACTCGACCCATTCTATATTATACCCTCCAAGAGAGAAGCCTTGTAGAGTACCGACCGATGTCTCAAAGCTTTTGGTGATCCCCTCTCCAATCATAACACGGATTCTGAATTTCGTCTACGGGTCTAAAATTAAGGAAACCCAGTTGGGTGGGATGCCAAAGTGAAGAAGAACATGCCAGATGACTGTCTCCCCAGACGAGGACGAGCGCCTGCTTGAAGTCTGAAGATTTGGTAGATACTGTGGCCAAGCTTATGGCACAGTTTCCGCCATGCTTTGCACGTACACCTGGTGTGCGTGATTTCTGAAAGGGGGCGCTTCTTCAATTTTAATGGTATAGTAGTTCTCTTTAGAAATTTCTGGAAAATTGTTTTTGTAATTAGACTTTCTTTTAATATAAACACAACTTACTTGTTATTCCTTAATCAAATTTAAAAAGAAATTATTAGGCACTTTTTTAAGGTACTTTTTAGTTTTAGTTTTCATTCGTTAAGGGGACTGGAAGGGGAGTATTCAGGAGGGTAAATCTCTGCTGAAAGGGCATTGATCATTTCTGGAATAGCCTTTGTACTCCAGAAATGGCATCAAAAGTGCTATTTTTGGTGCCATATGACACTTTCCGATGCCGTCATGGAGAATAATTTGTAAAAAGCATGTACGTATAAGCATTAGCTTGCAAATGAACCGTTGAACAACTTTCTATGCGGTAGCAGTGCTCTGTTACCCCGGACACATATATGATGCACATGCTCAAATATGATTATCTCATGTTTTCTAAATGGGGGGGGGGGGGGCAAATACCCCGGTGAAGCGTTTCGTCCCTTTTGATTCCAGTGGTCCCCTTTTCATTTCAAGGTACGCGATTTCGAGGCGTTTCAAGCTCTTTTTCGAAATCTGCTTGTATTGCGGATTGTTTCTGTAATATAATTTTACAATTAAGATAAACCTAAGTAATAGTTGCCATTCTTGAAATGTTTTGATCACAAGAATTTTTTTCCCTTGAGAACATACTTTTCAAGTTTCATTACTGTGGTTAATGATTCGCCCTTTACTAGGTCCAAGTATCGTTCTTCATCCGAAGTTGCTCTTTAACCTGGTATGATCTTCCTGAGGAAGTTACCCTCAAAGTTTCTCTGATGACTCTTTCAGAAGAAGATTAAATGGTCATAAATGGTTCGTCCCGTCTACTCAGGCCGCGTCGTTTTTCACAACGCCTCTAAGGAAATTGCACCTGGAGTTTCCTTGCATCCGGTCGGCGGTCATTCGCGGGGATTGCAGGTTGTTCTCGTTTCAACGGAAAGCGGGCCTTTGTGCTTGGCATCGGATGCCAGCCACTACTACGAAAACTTCCTAAAGGCCAAACCGTTCCCGATTGTCGTCGATCTCGAGGACATGCTGGCTGGCTTTCAGACGATTGTGACGCTGGCAGGCGACCCAGCGCGGGTCATACCGGGCCATGACCCATTGGTCTTTGAGCATTTTCCCGTTGCCGAACAAATCGACTACGCGCGCCGGCTCGACATTGGTCCCCGCACCCCTCTGGAATTCCTGCTTGCCTGAATGTGTGTCGGACAATGTGCGCCGCTGTGAATGGCCTCACAGTTACCGATCAAAGCATTTGCCATGGTTGGCGACGTTTCAGAATTCAGTCGACATGAAGACGGAGTGTTCATCATGAAAGTGGCCAAAGCTGCGTCGATTTTCTCAACCGTGCTGATTTGTGGCTGTGCCGTCGACGTAACCGACGAAACCGTTTCGCCGCTATCCTATAACCCACCGATCAACGCTCAGACGTTTGAGGTCCGTGTCAACAGCGATGCCGACGTTCTAAATGTCGATCTGATCGTGCCGGGTGTCGGCACAGACACGATGTCGCCGGCAGGGGACGATCGATACCAGGGTGAACTGCCGATAGGCGTTTGCGCCGGTCTCGCCGAATTCGAGGTTGAAGTCACGACCGAAGGCTTGTTTAGCGACCCCGTCAATCGCTTTCCGGAAGCGGGCCGATTTACCCACGCCATCGTCGGTCAGCCGGAAGAATGCGAGGAGTTCGCGGACGAAGTTTCCCAGACGTTCGTCGTCGATAGAACCGAGGATTTTCCCGATTTCATTCATGGAAACGGCACCTGTGCCGGCGTGATTGACGGTGAGATTGGGTGTTCTCTTCGAGCCGCAATCATGGAAGCAAATGCCAAACCGGGGCCGGATCTGATCCGGGTTCCGTTGGGTCGCTATGTTTTGACCCGGACGGAAGTCGGCGCGGAAACCGAAACGGCCAATGGAATTAACGACTCTGTCCTCGATCTCGACATTACTGAAACCGTGACCATTGAGGCGATTGGCGGCACGACACGCGATGTCTGGGATTTTTTGATCGAGTCGAACGATCGAAACGACAATTTGGCTGATGATCCTAGCGTCAATTTCTCGTTCTTAAAGATCGACGGCGGCGGGATCGATCGCGTTTTTCAGGTTAGCGGGGCTGGCACCGTTCTTCGGCTAAGGAATCTCGCGATTGTCAATGGCAGTGCCGACGGTCCCGGCGGTGGCATCTTGAATGCTGCGACGACCGTATTGGAACGTGTCGCGATTGCGGATTACCAGGTAACCCGTCCGCGAGCCGCTGGTATAGGCGGTGGCGGAATTCAGAATGACGGTATTGGTATCAAAATTCCATTTTTTTAGAGTTTTGGTTACTATTGAGCCGGGTCGCTCCTTACTACAGTTCGTTACCACGAACTGTTTGATATGAGGCAAGACAAAGGCAAGTGACAGAATTGATGGGAAATATATAATTTGGGCTATATAATATATAACAGATAGTATTTGTTAATGGGAAACATAAGGAACAAGTTTTTAAAGAAAAGTAAAGAGTCTCTTTAGACCAAAAATGAGCAGAAATAAATTCAAATGATATTCAAAGCGAAAACTGGAGTTTAATAGAAAAAAAAGATAATTTTTGCCCGATATAGACTATATCAATTAAAAAAAACAGAAATTAATTTAAAAAAAAGTTTTTCCACAAAACAAGTTTGTCAAAAAATTGTAAAGAGCTCCATAAGCCAAAAATGAGTAGAAATAAACTTAATTAATTTTCCAAACAAAAAACTGCCACAAGTTACCATTAGTAAATGAATTCAACCCAACGACCATAAATTACAATAAATAACCGAGTCAATCTCAAAACGAGCCAGAATTAACATGAGTAGGGCTGACGGCCACCACAGCTTCTCAAGACCGGATCATAATTTACACTTTACTGAAAACAAAATATATTTTAAATGTTTTCACTTTTGTGACTTAAATAAATAAAGAAGTATTAATACTATAAGAAATAAATCATCAGAATATGTATATTAACTGAAAGTACACGGTTATTTGTTTTTTTCTAGTAAAGTCCAAATTATGTTCTGGTCTTGAGAAGACATGGGGGTTGTCTCCTTTTAATTTTCACTCATTTTGAGTTTGACTCGGTTATTTATTTTAATTCCTGCTCTTTTTGGGTTTCTTTTATATATTAATGGTTATTTGTGGTAGTTTTATACTTGGAAGATAAGAAAAAACAAACTCGTAGAATTTGACAACGCCTTCGTTTGTAAAAACTTGAACAATAAAAATGTGTTGGTATCCAAAGCCAACTTTGCTTTGAAAGGAAAGCTAAACCTTCTTAAAATTTTCGGTACCATATGTTTTTACCTTAATTTTGATGATTATGCGCCTACATTTTTTTTTTATTCTTTTTTTCTTTTCTTTTTTTTTAATTTGGTATCCACTACTGTCAAAAACTGACTAAGTATTTCCACTGGGTATTTTCTACTGGGGGTATTTTCCGCGGGGGGGGGGGGGGGGAACGCCTAAAACCAGGAAACTATAGCCTACAAAATTCTAGATATTTGACAGGGAAAACAAATAATTGGAGTCAGAACTCCCTTTGGGAGCAACCTCCAATCCTTTTTTTTTCTAAAGAAAAGCTATTTTTGCTTGGTGTTGATGTGTCTGGAGCACAAGCTTTTGTTTGTACTCCAAATTATATTGCAAAATTGTACTGTTCGCCAAATAAAAATAATTATGTAAAATCCATTGAGTATTTGTTAGTCAAGAATAGTTAAAGCAATGCTTATTTTGATCGTTATTTTATTTTTATTTTCGGTTCTTATGAAGTGGAGGGTCGTATAAAATTTGAATGGGACTTATTTGATTGGAAGTTGGAAGTTTCAGTGCCCTTTTTTCAGAACCAAAGCTATGGGATGGCAACAAGACCCCCTCCAAAGTCCATCATTCCACAGAACACATCCAACAAATTTTGAACCAGCCAATTGGTTTAGTTGAAAGGTCCAGTAATTGTGTCTTTGGGGATTTCAACCCCTTCCCCACAGCCTTCAGGCAAAGGGTTGTAAGTTAGACGATTCGTCTATTATTTCCGTATAGTATATGTTATTGATAAAGGTACGCAGGGTCAATTCACTAATGTTGGTTTTAAACAGACCCAGCCTTAACTAAAAAGAACGGTAAGGAGGAAATCTTAAGACTCGTAACCGAATAAAATTAATATCTAGAAGTAAATTAGACTATTTAAAAGATAACCCCAGCATTCTGCTTTGTTCTGAATATACTTTAGTACAATGTACTTACCAGATGCAAAGTTACAATAACATGTTTTGTGGTATGCAACATCTGCTGCATGTAGATCCAAATTCGCTGCTAGAATCCGGCCGTGAACTTTCAAAGACCAGTGATCATTTCGCTTTTGACAAAGTCCCACCAGTGTCTCACCGAACTCTGTTGTTCGGACACAAGATCTGTTTTCCTTCTTGTGAGACTTCTCAATAACCCCTCTGCTCGAACAAAATAAACAATCGGTTTTGAAATCGAATTGTTCCATCAAGCGATTTGAACTCTTCCTCTGGGACTCATTGCTTGACTAGGAATCGTATGTTCTAGTCAATCTCTCTGGCATTTGTGTAAGAATTTTGGCATGGCTTTTGAAAACAATCCCCTAAAACACGATTTACGTGATTTGCACATGGTTCCTGCTCCTACTATAGTCATAACAATTTTCTCGTCCGCTTCAAGTGGTTCTTTCTTAGAGATTAAACAAAGCATCATTGTAGACTAGAATTCCACCTCATAAAGTGACGTTACGAGTCACTTTAAGGGAAAGGAAAACCAAACTAATTTTAAAACTTTCAAGTATTTTTCTCGTTTGAATTAAAAAAATATAAATTATCACTCATTTATACCATAAATATTCTTGCAGTTTACATAATAGCCTAGCCATTACGTAAACATTTTAGGAATTATCCTAGTTTCAATTGACAAATCAGATCTTTTGGTAATTCGTGTACCTCGAATCTACCTCTGTATCTATCACAAACCCTTACCAGCATCAATTAGAAAGAAGAATATTCAGACAAAGAATCAGAGACGCGAGAATCCTTCACAACTCTTGGACCATGACGATTTTTGAAAACGACTTTTTATATATCTAAACTTTGTATTAGACAAACAACCTTACCCTCTCCATCCTCAATGTAACATGCTGTACTTTTTTGATGTATTAGGGATGTTAAATTTAACCCCTAAATCAATTCCTAAATTCGGAATTGTCTTTTCAGGGCGGCATTCTCTACACTATTAGAAACTATTCGCAAACAAATTCAGCAAATCCCATTCAAGTTCAAAGATGAACAAGTCATAATCACTGCCTCAATCGGTGCAACTGAGTTTGTTGAAGGCGATAGTATTCAAACCACTTTTGAACGTGCGGACCGAGCGTTATACGAGGCAAAACATAGCGGGAGAAACCGCTGCATTGTAATTAAAGGATAAAAATGCAATCGATACAACTGAATGCTATTGGCCCAATGAGCCAACTTTCCCAATTAGAAGTTGATAGACTTAAAAAATCTCCAGACAAAGACTTATACCAAGTATTTCGCAACTGCTGTCTGGCAGTGCTAAACAGTGGCGCTGAGTTAGATGATTTTAACGAAATATTTGCCCCCTATGAAGACTTCCAGGTCAACCTTGTTCGCCGTGAACGCGGAGTCAAAATTGAGTTAGTCAATCCACCTAATTTAGCCTTTGTTGATGGCGAACTGATTAAGGGCGTACATGAACACCTATTTGCTGTACTTAGAGATCTGCTGTTTGTCGGTGCAAAACTCGAAAGTCACGAACTAGATTTTACAGATTCGGCACATGTCACTCACGCGGTATTCGATGTATTGCGACATGCCGATGCCCTTCATACGAACAATGAACCAAATATGGTGGTGTGTTGGGGAGGACATTCTATTGGTGACGTGGAATACAAATACACCAAAGAAGTGGGATATCAAATGGGTCTAAGGGGCCTGAATATTTGTACTGGGTGCGGTCCTGGTGCAATGAAAGGTCCGATGAAAGGAGCCACAATAGGTCACGCGAAGCAACGATTAACCACTGGTCGGTATGTGGGTTTAACTGAGCCTAGCATTATAGCAGCAGAGCCACCAAACCCGATCGTTAATGAATTGGTCATCATGCCTGATATCGAAAAAAGACTTGAGGCTTTTGTACGCATTGCACACGCTATTATCATTTTTCCAGGTGGAGCAGGAACCGCAGAAGAACTACTCTATCTATTAGGTATTATGTTGCACGAAGACAACAAAAACCAAGTCCTTCCCATCATTCTTACGGGTCCGAAATCCAGTAAAGCCTACTTCGACTCTATCGACCAATTCGTTGGTGCTACTCTTGGGGCTGAAGCACAGGCTTTATACCAAATTATCATCGAAGACCCAGAAGCTGTAGCGAAAGAAATAAAGCAAAAACAAGGTGAAGTGAAGGAGTTTAGAAAAGAAACAGGTGATTCCTATCACTTTAACTGGTCGTTGACCATTGAATCACAATTTCAACAACCCTTTGCACCTAATCATGAAAATATGGCAAACCTCGACCTCAGTCTGAAACAAGAAAAATCAGTATTAGCGGCTTCGTTACGCAGAGCTTTTTCAGGCATCGTCGCCGGAAACGTAAAAGCTGAAGGAGTGAGAGAAATTGAAAAGCACGGCCCGTTTGAAATACATGGCGAACCGTCGGTTATGGACTTAATGGATGAATTGTTGGAGTCGTTTGTGCCATTTCACCTAAAGTTCGTCGGTAGTTTGATTTCTTTTTCTTTTATCCCCTTGAAGTTCCATATCAATGTTAAAAACAGCTTTGAGTGCGAAACACCAAAACGTTGATAAACTATCTTTTAATTTATGTCGGACTAAAACTAACATTTATAAATCTTTTTAGAGACAACATTCTTTAAAAATAACGACACAAAATAGAGCATGTTTGTATATTTTGTCTTCAACTAAATTTAATTATAATTTTTCTTTCTATCTCCTTGAGCTTTTCAAATTAGTCTGTGTTAAAAATACTTTTATCCCTGAGTGCTTAATACAAGGACTTCGATAAACCGATTTTAAGATGTTTTGGAGTAAGTTACCATTTATAAATCTTAATAAAAAAACAATTTTTCTTAAAGAATAATGGAACAAAATAGAGCACGTTTTCATTTTTTCTGTTCAGCTAAAGAAAGAAAAAGAATCAACTGAGTCATTCAGAAGTAATTTTGAAAATTCTCATTACTATTACTCTTTTCTTGTATCAAGTACCACACATTAAGAAAGAAAAAAGGGCTATTCTTTAACGGTTGGTAAATTGTATACCGAGTCATGTTTGTATCATTACCAGAATCGTTCCCATTAATTTTACCTGTCTACTTGAGTTAACCATTGTTTCTTTTTCTAAAACTAATATTAGCCAAGACGCGAAAGGAGTAATAAAACTAAATTATTGACAAGCAAGGTCGCTAATAGAAATTTTCTGGGGGGCTTTTAACTTCAGATAGTTGTTCTCAATGCTCAAACTTGTAAGAGAAATTTTGCCTGTAAGAGAAAGAGGAAATATTTTCTTTAAAATCCAATGGAGGGTATATAAATATATTTTATAACGTATAGTTGCAAACAATAGACCCCTGATGGGGGATAAAAAAATTGTTCATAGAGGTTAGGACGTTTTTGGAAAAAGAAACATAATAGGAAACAAAAGCGTTATATTTATGATAGGTTTAAACAATCTGATTCATAAAAATTAACATAGATTTCTGCGCTATTTTATGAGAAGTGGGTTATAATTGAAGCTGACATATCTGATAGTGACGGAACTGGCATATCCAATAGTGTAAATCGTCATAGTGGCAGTTTTTCTTGGCAATTCCAACTTATTTACTCGAAAGGACTTACTAAGATACCTGACAGGATGCTGTTCTACGGCCCTTTGACCAACTTGTGACTCATTGAAATTTTAAGGAAATTCTTTTCTGTCTTTCTTTTTTCTTGATGGATTCATACATACGCGAGAAAACTGAACTCAAGACAAGAGGGGGACAGCCCCCTTGACGGTTGACAAGCTCTTATCAATGTATGTAAAACAATAGACCCAATTGGGGGGGAAGCCACTTCTCGTATCTCCCGCTGTTAGGGGCCTGCTTTAATTAATTCGTTATATGTAAGGTGTCAACATATATGAAGTAGTGTTCCCGAGATACCCATGAATAATTGGAATACCGGTTCTCCTTTCTATTTGGGAGTTTTTGAAGTTTAGTAATACTTTTGGCTATGAGTTTTTGGCTGAGTTTATGGGTTTTCGGTTTTGGATATAAGTTTTTTTTTTCTCCTAACATATCTTCTTCTAATATTTAGAAGTGTTGCTTGTGAAGCTAATTAGCTTATTTCTTGTTTTGTGTCTAGCGACAAGCATTATTGCTTACCGGTTGACGTATTAATAAATAAAAATAAGAGTGGGGCTGCCATCCCCTCTTAAATCTAATCAAGTCAGGCTGCCTTTCCTGTTTAGACACCATTCTTTTTGTGACAGCATCATCAAATTTAGCTGTTACTGACTCTATCATGAGAACTGATGGTGGCCCTGAAGATTAGTTGTTCAGACCATATACTTATAAATTAGCACCTTCAGATGATGCAATGAATGTTGTTTTATTATTTATTTATTTTTTAGACTTTTTGTCTATGCAACACCGCAATTTCATAAGGTGAAACAGTAAACCGCAATTTTATAAAGATAAATGTTTCGTAAGTGTTTCGAAAATCTATTATTTACTGTGATGAAGTTATATCGGTTTGTTTGTTTGATATATTTAATAACAATAATAAAAAGTGTTCTAATAAAAAAAGGATGTAAATAGCAATAATATAAAAAGGATTGATCGTAGTTAGCCGACAAATTAAAAGTTAATAGATAGTTACCCCTTCTAAGCGTAAAATTAAGTTAAATTGCTGAATTTTAAAAAACTAATTACTTTCTTTAGTAATTATTTACAACTTTTATTAATTAGTTAGTTTTACAAACAATTATTTTACTAATACCAAAGATGATGGTGACCTAACAGCCAACTATTGCTTAAAACTCCCCTATATGTCTCATAGTTGATATCAGCTTATTTTTGGTTTCAGTGTGTACCTTACGACTGAAGTTTCAACCCCTTTAAACTTTCAAACTGGTATATCTCATAAGGAATTTTTCTACCAAACAATGAATGACATATGCTTTGATCAGCTCATCAAGAGCTATCGACTGCCGTCGAAGAAAAAAGTCTATCTGTCTTAGTTGAAAAGTTGACTTTTTTGCCGTAGGCCACGTTTCTAACGTCATAACTTAGAAAGGAACAAAGGATAAACTCTAATTTCTGTAGCAACGAGAAAATTTTTAAAGTTTAAGAGTTTAAAGTTTAATGGTATCTGATACCATTTCTGTATCGGCCTATTTTTGGTTTCAGGGTGTACCTTACTACTGAAGTTGTCAACCCCTATAAACTTTCAAACTGATATATCTGATATATAAAAAAACTCTTTAAACTTTCAAACTGATCTATCTGATTTATAAAAAAATATATCTGTCTTATCCTTGTATCCCTGGCCATGGAGCCTTTCGAGGGGGAATAAGTGCATTGTAATTCCATTTTGAATTGTATTTTGTATTGTATTGAATAATAATAAACTTCTTCTTCTTCTTCTATCAATGTAGACCAAAATTGCTTCCGAAGACCGGTGCACCCGGCTTTACCAACAACGTGCCGCGAGGTTCCAAATTGAAAAGGGAATAGGCCACGGCTTCGCCTTTGCGGTCTGCGATCAGCGAGCCGGTTTTTCGGGAGGGGAAGTCGCCGCGGTAAGGTTCGTAACCTTCCAGATAGGCACTCATGATGCCCATTCCGCGCGTGTCCGATAAAAACTCGTTTCGATAGCCGATCAGGCCGCGAGATGGAACGGAAAATTCAAGCCGCACCCGGCCCGTACCGTGGTTGATCATGTGAATCATTCGGCCTTTGCGCAAGCTGAGCTTTTCAGAAAAAATGCCGATGTGTTCTTCTGGGCAATCCACGAACAAATGCTCGATGGGTTCGTGGCGCTGTCCGTCGATTTCCCTGTAAATCACGCGAGGTCTGCCGACACTCAGCTCGTAACCCTCGCGTCGCATGGTTTCAATGAGGATTGCCAACTGCAGTTCGCCTCGGCCTTTAACCGTAAAGGTCTCGCCGTCCACAGCAGTCTCTACTTGGAGACCCATGTTGCGCAGGGTTTCTTTGTAAAGCCGTTCCTTGATTTTGGGGGATTGAACGTATTTGCCGTCCTGACCGGAGAAGGGTGAGGTGTTTGGACCAAAAGACATAGACACGGTTGGATCGTCTACGTGAATGCGCGGCAATGCTTTGGGATCCTCTTTGCTGGCAAAAGTATCGCCGATATGCACGTCTTCCATTCCCGATAAAATAATGATGTCACCGGCTTCCGCCGATTGGGTCTCTTTGAGCTGTAAGCCTTCATAAACTTGGAGTTTGGAGATGCGCAGATTCTTTTTAACGTCGTCTGCTTTGCGGCACACCACCCCCTGACTGCGCTTGACGTCGCCATTGCCCACTTTGCCGCTGGCCAAATGACCCACATACTCTGAATAACCCAAATCGGAGACCAACATCTGAAAAGGATGACCGGGTTGGTGGCTTGGTCCGGGAATTTCTTCGATGATTTTGTCGAAGAGAACCTTGAGGTCCTTCTGCGGTTCGTCCAACTCCGTCTGGGCAATGCCGTCTCGTCCAATGGCGTAAATCACCGGAAACTCTATTTGCGAATCATCCGCGTCCAGATCAAAGAAGAGATCGTAGATTTCTTCGAGAACATCGTTGGCCCTGGCATCACCGCGATCAATCTTGTTAATGACGACGATGATCTTGAGTCGTCGCTCCAATGCCTTCTGCAAGACAAAGCGCGTTTGGGGTAAAGGACCTTCCGCGGCGTCAACGAGGAGAAGGCAACCGTCAACCATCATCAAGGCCCGTTCCACTTCACTGCCAAAATCGGCGTGTCCCGGTGTGTCCAATACGTTGATTTTGTAATCTCTGTAAATCACCGAACAATTCTTAGCAGAAATGGTGATTCCTCTTTCCCGCTCCAAATCCATATTGTCCATGACCCGTTCGGCCACCGCCTGGTTTTCGCGGAACAACCCGCTTTGTTGGAACATGGCATCCAGCAACTCACTATGTATGTACGAGAACTTTAACGAGCTTTTTCAAACCGCCAGAAGAACTTAAGGTTTTCAAAGTAAGCGCCTGAAAAATAAAATCACTAGAATTTAACTAAATGCTAGCATAGTTTAGTGATATTTCCACTGAGTGCATCTATGCACCAGAAAAACATAAACCTGTCACATTGCGGCGAAAAGTTGAATGCCTACAAAGAAACGGTTTATGAGATTTAGTTGCCGATTCCAACTGTATGCGTGAGGAAACATGTATGATTTGAAAATGTTGTCAATTACATTAAAGATATTCTTGGTGGTACAAAACTTGAAGATTGATGATCGTAGCGGGCATATTTTAAATTAATTTTCCAACGAAGCATTTCGATTGGCTCTTTTCAAGATCATTACGTCAACATACTTACAATAACACAGGGCAATTTTCAAGTAGTACAGCAAAGACTTTAAAATGTACCTGCGAATTTACAGTATAACTGGTTCTTGCAGACAGACCAGTTCAGCTATTCGTGCCCATTCCTATAGTATGTTCACCAAACCTTGAAAAGCTTCAGCGATAAACGATGTCAGCTAGACGTGAAATTGACGAAGTAACACAATGCTATAAGCACTATGATTATACTGCCCATTTGGTGAATTTCAGACGATTGCAAACTCTTGGAGGCAATCTGAAGCACATCACTCAATTTCTATTCCTTTTCTTTAATTAATATCGGGGTATGTGGAACTCCTCTCTATCATGATAGAAAAGTTGTTTTTTGACGACGATTTCAACGTGTGCTAAAGCAAAATTCATATGATTATCGTATATGGGTAATTTTGAGAATATTTTTAATGGCACAGTTCGATCTTGTAACAAAAAGTATATCTCCGAAAAGTTCAATCATCGAGTAGTTTTATTGACAAATATGAGCGTCCTTTTATTGCAGTATAACATTGCAACCTTTTACCAAGGAAAGTTTGAAAGGTAGTATTGTACATACAGAGACGGTTGAGTTAATGAGAAGAAAAGTCTAAGTACTTGTGAAAGATGGCATTGAATGCTTCTGCAAACGCTCTACTTCGATCCTCATTGTAATCTAGGCTGTTTGGTAGAATCATGGTCGTGTTATGGCACTTACTGAAGTCAATAATTTGATCAAGACTTTATACATCTACTGTTTTCATCATTAGTTTCGTTGCTTTTGAGATTGAGTAGTTAACATGTTAACAACCATTTTACAATACCAAAATCTAACATATTTGACCTAATCATGACTCCAAAGTTAAAACCAACACATGGAGCGGCCTTTGGTGGTAGTGGGATGGAGGCACTGTCATGTGCAAAAGAAAAGAAACCATGGAAACTATTTAAACTACCGCATAGTTGGCTCAGATTGAGAAATATTGGGGAAAATAATCTATATCGTGGCCAAAAATTTGTCTTTGAAAATGGCTGAGGGCTCGTTAGAAGCGGAATCTTAAGGCCTTTCACAGCAAATGAAAGTACAAGTCAGTAGCTGCTCTAGTGTTGCCACTGCAAAATAGGAAGTTCCCCAGCCTCTCTACCTCTGCTCTTATCTATATTTTCTACTCTAGTAATAAGATAATGAAATATATGTGATAAGTTATATGTGTTTTAACCTGAAAAAAAGGCTGAAGAAAAAAACGATTTGAAAAGGACTTATCATGCTATGAGTATGGAGGGGTTGCTCAGATTTGAACAACTGTCAAGTTCTTTCTTTTGGTAATATTTTTATAAATAAATTTCAAAAATTATTTTGCCTGGAACCATTATAGGGAAATTATTAGATTTAATTCGCAAATTAGTCAGCTAAATATCACCCAAACTATCATCTACAAGGCGTGGACGCGAGGGTCTTGATATCGGAAATTGTGGTGATCGAATTCCTATGTCACTGGCAGTGCGACCTTTCACAATCGCTTCTAGGGTAAATTAAATACATTTTAGTAATGTCATACGCCGGAGATCTGAAGCTTTTGCAAGGCCTGTCTTAGTTTGTCTCATTATGCAGTAAAACACGGTTGTAGTAGTAGCTGTAACTGTAATCTACTGGGTGTCTTACCGTGACTTAGTAAAGGATTCCACAAAGCAGGTGATGATTTGAACACATATCTTCGGTGAGCTTACTGCGTGGCCTATTCCGTGATATATCGTGACCTAGTAAAGAATTTCCACAAAACATGTGACGAATTCAATGCATGGCTTCGCTGGGCCTACTGTGTGACCTACCGTGACCTGTCTCAAAACTGGTGGTGAATCCACTAGATGGTTTTGGTGAGCCTACTGCGTAACCTACCACGTAAGTTACCGTGACCAGTAAAGAACTCCACCAAACGGATGACGAATTCAATCCATGGTTTCCATGAGCCCACTGTGTGACCTACCGTGTCCTAGTAAAGGATTACAGAAAACGGGTGGCGAATTCACTATATGGCTTCAGTGAACTTACTACTTGACCTACCTCGTGAGATACCGTGACCAAGTAAAGAACTTCCCTAAACGGGTGACGAATTCGGTTCGGTTACTGATGAGCTTACTTCGGTGAGCTTACTGAGTGACTTACCCCGTGACAATTCGTGACATAGTAAAGAAGTTCCACAGAACAGGTGACGAATTCAATACATGGCTTTGGTGAGCATACTGCGTGACATACCGTGGCCTAGTAAATAATTCTTCAAAACAGGGGACGAATCCACTACATGGCGTCGGTGAGCATACTGCGTAACCTACTGTGACCCATTAAAGAACTCCACCAAACGGGTGACGAGTTTAATACATAGTTTTGATGAGCCTATTGCGTGACCTACCGTGTTCTAGTAAAAGAATACAAAAAAGGAGATGACGAATTTTCTTCATGGCCTCAGTGAACCTACTATGTAGCTTGCCTCGTGACATACCGTGACCAAGTAAAGAACTTCCCTAAACGGGTGACGAATTCGGTTCGGTTACTGATGAGCTTACTTCGGTGAGCAGTTTTTGAGAAAGATCTCTTTAAAGCATTTCCGTATAATTAGATTCAAGGCATGCATATCGTATAGAAACTATTGAACATGAAGTAGCACACAAAATTTAGCTTAATGGTATGATTGCAACATTTGCCAAACACAAATCCAGGAAGCAAAAATGTGAACTTTTGTTACCTTTGAGAAGTGCAAATAATTATCAAGGGATTTTTACTATCTGAAAATAAATCTTAACAATTTACTTTTTTATATTTATTTTCATCTTAGAATATATCATAACTTAGTGACTTATTTATCAGATGGGCGGGGGAAGGAACCCAAGCAATATTTTCAGGTAGAGCACCGAAAACTTTTAAGACAGCCATAACGTAATTTGTTAGTTCAAGTGGCAACTCATTCATTTTGGTCATGCATGACATCAACGCACGCAGAAGAAAGCTATGACGCATCTGTTCCAGCCTACAGATCAGGAGAGAAGAGCCCATCCTTTGGGCACCAGAAACCAAGTTCTTACTTCAGAAAATAATTGATGAACATTTACCCAGTAATCTACAATAAATTAAGGTTCCAAAATAATAATTTGGTCAACATTTTTGAAGTTTGTTCTAAAACCGTCTCATAAGTTTGGAAACAATATAGAGCTAAAAATAAGGCTGTGACTGTTAATTTTAGAGAGGATGTTCGATGAGTTTTAAAGGAACTTCATTTCATTAAAATAATGATTTTGAGACACCAACTAGTAGTTGACGCATATGACATATAACATTTGCTTAAACAATATTAACATACAACATCCAGTAGTAGTTTGACTCAGTTCTGGTTGGAAACAACCCGCTTATATATTTCAATTTATAATACTTGTAATAACTCAATTTCTAATACTTAATAATTGCTTCTAAAATCTAATTTAAATTGCTCTTAAATTTGAATTTAATTGCTTCTAAATCTAAAAGCGATGTAATATTTTGAGTAAATCAGAGCTGAAAGAGCAGCAATGCACATTTGGAAATATTTGAAGAAAGTATTCTACCTTGAGGTACACAACAACGAACATTCATTCAACGTAATTAACTTTCAAACGCAGGCTTGCATGCTTGTACAAACACTTTAAACCAAAATAACTGAAAAATTCACTCCGAATACAAATATTGGGCGAGCAAAACATTATCAAACGTACATTTAAGTCACATAGATGTACCTTGTGATTATACTAAGTAGATATTTGAAAAATCTTAGCCAAAAACCAGTGAACATGAGCGCAAAATACCCAGCTGTTGCAGATAGCTTGCTGATTGTCACCCAAAAAACAAAAATAGTAATGGGAAAAGAATATATCCAAACATATTACTAAAATCACAAGCGATTGTATTGGATTCTCTTAGTTTTTGTTCGCGCTTTGAAATTAAGGTAACGGGTGAGTTACCTTAATTTCAAAGCGCTAAGAAAACTACCCGTAACAACAAACGACGTAGCACACACTTGAAAAAGAAGCTGCATGCCTCGTCTGTATTTCTCCTTGGTCTGTCTGTCTGTATTGTATTTCTGTTTGTTATGTCTGTCTTGTTGGTCTGTATTTCGGGTTTATATTTCTGTCTGGTCTATCAGTCTGTCTTCTCTCTCTGTCAGATCCCTCTGTCTGTCTCTTTGTCTGTTTGTCTGGTCTCTTTGTCTGTCTTGTCTGTCTGTTTGTCGGGTCTTTCTGTCTGTCTTGTCTGCCTCTTTGTCTGATCTGTCTATTCTCTCTGTCTGTCTTTTTGTCTGTTCTGTTTGGTCTGTTTTGTTACTTTGATCCGTCTCTCTGTATGGTCTGTCTTGTCGGTCTGTCTGTCTGGTCTTTTTGTCTCTCTGTCTGTCTGTTTAGTCCATTTGTGGGTCTGTCTTGTCTCTCAGTCTTTCTGCTCTGTGTGTCTGTCTTTCTTTCTGTATTTTGTCAGAATTTCTGTATGACTGTCTGTCTATCTGGTCTGTCTGGTGTGTCTGTTGGTCTGTCCAGTCTGCCTTTCTCTTTGCCTGGTCTTTATTTCTCTCTGGTCTGTTTGTCTGTATTATCTTTTTGTTTGTTTTGTCTGTCTGTTTGGTCTGTATTTCGGGTTTATATTCTTGTGTGGTCTGTCTGTCTGTCTTATCTCTTTTGTCAGTCTGATGTCTCTGATCCGTCTGTCTGTCTCTTTGATTGTTTGTCCGGTCTCCTAGTCTGTCTGTCTGCCTGTCTTTATGGTCTCTCTGGTCTGTCTAGTCTGTCTGTCTGTCGGGTATTTCTGTCGGTCCTGTCTGCCTGTTTGTCTGATCTGTCTATTCTCTCTCGTCTGTCTTTTTTTCTGGTCTGTTTGGTCTGTTTGGTCACTTTAATCCGTCTGTCTGTCTGGTCTGTCTAGCCTGTCTGTCTGTCTGCTCATTTTGTCTGTCTGTCTGTCTGTCTAATTAGTCCATTTATGGGTCTGTCTTGTCTCTCAGTCTTTCTGCTCTTTGTGTCTGTCTTTCTATCTGTATTTTGTCAGAATCTCTGTATGACTGTCTGTCTGTCTTGTCTGTTTTGTTTGTCTGTCTCTTTGTCTGTTTTTCTGGTCTGTTTGGTGTGTTTGGTCACCTTGATATGTATGGTCTGTCTATCTGGTCTGTCCGAATGTCTGTCTGCCTAGTCTGTTTGTCTATCGGTCTGATCTGTCTGTCCGTCTACTTTTTCAATCTTTTCTGACCTGTTTGTTTGTCAAATCTGTCTGTCTGTCAGGTCTGTCTGTTTGTCTGGTTTGTCCGTCTGTTTTATCTGTCTGTCTGTCCAGTCAGTCGCTCTTGTCTGTCTGTATGTATTGTCTGTCTGTCTATCCGTCTTGTCTGTCTGTCTCTCTTATCTGTCTGATCTCTTTGTCTGTCTATTTGTCTGTTTTTCTGGTCTGTTCGTCAGTCTGTTTGTCTGTCTATCCTGTCTGTCCGGTCAGTCTAGTCTATGTGTCTGTCTGGTCTATCTGTCTGTTTTGTCTGTCTGCTTACTATTTTGGCAATCAAACCGTGGCGCTTCCGATGTTACAGGAACGTCTCTTGGAAGCAGTCGAAACCAAATCAGACCAAAAGGTGTTGATTCGGGGCGATGAGCGCGCCTTGCACGGGCATGTGGCGGCCGCCGTGATGGCCTGTAAGAACGCGGGAATCCATGAAGCCAACATTGGCTACAAACTTCCGCGTTAGGGAGGGGAAATGAGGCTTGGAAAATGCCAACCGCGGTTCCTAGAACGCCGCCATCGTCGCAAGGACGGGAGGAACCCTGGATAACGTGAGCACCAACCGGGCAACGCGTCGAATCACGGTAGGGCTCCTGTTGCTCGTCCTTGGTGTCTGTGCTTTCGTGGTACTGCGACCGGACTTGTGGCAGTACTACACCGACGGGTTCAAGATCCGCCAGCCCGGGCGGGATGCCGTAATCCGCGAGGTCCTGTGGGAGGAGCCGGAGCTCATGGGTACTCAGGTAAACGCCGAGCCCGACAACTACGAACCCACCCTATCCGCCGACGGCCGCACCTTGATCTTCTCCCGCGGGCGGGCAACCCAGAATGCCGATCTCTACAGGACCCGACGGGAGGGGGACACCTGGGAAGAACCCACGCCGATTCTGGAACTCAACACTCCGTTGGACGAACTCGGCCCGGAACTCAGTCGCGACGGCAACCGGCTCTACTTCTATTCGAATCGTGACGGAGGCTTTGGGGGATACGATATTTGGATGAGCCGTCGCGAGGCGGACCGGTGGGGAACTCCGGTGAATTTGGGCAGCCAGATCAATTCCGCCTACAACGACTACGATCCCGCAGTATCCCCGACGGGGCGCCGATTGTACCTCTCGTCGAATCGTCCCAAAGGTCCGATCAGTGAAAAGGAACGCGCCGCCTGGGGGGCGACGCTTCGGGAATCCAGGAACTTGTCGGACTACGACATCTTCGTCGCCGACGCGACCCTGGTGGAGGAGGAAGCCGGCGATGAGACTCAGAGTCGGTG
>JAAAKM020073195.1:60898894-60939784 GCA_010016025.2 Alatinidae sp. Z8VKAUB7J3
ACTCGCGTGGAGGCCTTGAACTCGCTGGCGGACGAAGGGCAAGTCGCGCTCACGCCGCGCGGTGATTTTCTCTACTTCAGTTCGGATCGCCGCGGAGGCCAAGGTGGTTTTGATATCTATCGGAGCCGGATCTTTGACGGTGAGCTGATGCTACCAGAACACATTGGAGTTCCGGTGAATTCCTCGCTCGATGACATGGATCCCACCCTGTGGATGGAAGGCTACGGATTGGTCTTCAGTTCGAATCGAGAGCGTCGGGAAGACGGGGAATACCCGTTTCGAATCTATCACTCCTTGAGTCGCGAAGTCATGTCGCGCACGGATCTATCCGCATTCGACTGGCTGCTGGATTTCCTAAGCTTGAACGAGTGGTGGATTCTCGCCCTGCTGCTAGCGCTGCTTGCCTTGATCGCGTTGATGCGACTGATGTTGAACAAGAGCTGTCGGCGGAGCCTGACATTGATTCAGCGCTGCATTAAGAGAAGGAAGTGGGAATTCAAATGTGACTGGAAGAAACTTAATACTGTTATATATAAAGCAGGGATTGATGCCACACTTGATAAAATTAAGATACCTTTCCAACCGTTGCAACAATCCTCAGAACTGATCGAGTCGGAGAAAAAATTTCTGATCAACATTTATTAGTAAAATCACACATACAATGTGTTGTGCTGAGCGTTGTGCTGTTCCTGTACGTAAAGTTCGTCTGGGTTCAGAGATACCTGGCTGGTCAATAAATCTGGCTTTACAGGAAAGTTGCAAATCTTCAAAGTTTTGGCACCAAATATGGAATGATTGCGATCGGCCGAAATCGGGTACCGTTAATGACATACGGTTATATACGAAACGTCGTTTTGCTAAGACACAAAGCTGATCACAAAGCTGAGGTTATTGACTGCAGGAGCGAGCGTCTTGCAACTAACCCAAATAAAATCTGGAGATTCATCGGGGGGAAAAAGTCAAAAGGTATCACTTCAGAGCTTCCAAGTGAGAGTGACTGGATCAACTATTTCACCAGCGAATTTTCTCCACCTGATCCAGTGTTAGAAACCCACTATGAATCACTACTAGTGGATAGTCTAGTTGATACTGAATCAGATATTGGTTTCGTAGTCACGGCCTCGGATATTTACAGTGCTATCATTCACCTTCGAAGAAAACTCTCACGTGGTTATGATCAATTACGGGGTTTTCATTTATTACATGCAAGTGATAAGCTGCTGCAGCATCTACATTTGTTTTACCAAGTCATTTTTAATTCTGGTATTTTCCCCGATTCTTTTTTTGTTGGTACATGAATTCCTGTTCCGAAAAAAAGATAAAGATAGCCGGCAATGTCGTTCCTATATGCCAATAACAGTTTCTTCTGTTGTATGTAAATTGCTTGAGCTACTAATGATTAAGAACGTAAATAAGGCCCGTTCAACTCTGGACAACCAGTTTGGATTTAAGGAAGGCTATAGTCGGGAACACGTGCATTATATACTTGCCAACGTTCTGATGGATACAGAGAAAAGTGGTGAGTTTCTCGTCCTTGCGGCTTATGATGTGTCTCGTGCTTACGATTTTATTGTGCAAATTCCCATTTGCTGTATAGTGCGCAGCAGCGAGGTCTCAATCGCTCAGTTGTGCGGGTATTTAAAAATCTGTATGCAAGATTATGTGTTGTCGTGAAATAACCTACTTGTCATGGCTACGTAATGAGTTAAGTCGTAATTCGAGTTTGGAAAGGAATATGCTAGGGTGGAGTAACTTCGTCACCATTGTATAATAATAGTGTCAGATACTAGTTGTATAACATCAAGTGATTTTTTTCAGGTTAGTGATTGGCTAGGTGTCACAGATACTAACAAATATATAAAGAAAAGAACATAACTCTGAATTATTCTAAATGATCGATCCTCTGTCCCCATTACAAAATTTTGAGCATAAGCTGGGAATATCAAATTAACGAGCTCTGTTTAAAAGGAAAAAGGCTGAATTGGTTGAGGTTTATAAAAGCTGTTGAAACATTTGCTTGAAGCCAATCTTGAGGGTTTTACTGACACTTGAAATTCTGTTGAATCTATTTGAAATTTGATGAAGAAATAAAAAACCTTGTTTTAGAGACGCAACCACGCTTTGTTCTGGGGGAATCGGTGAGTAGGAAAAAGACTATCTTTTGACGGCACACTAAATTAAAAATTACTTTGAGTTAATCATGGAGTTGTCGAAGACACTACTGAATTAATTTTTGCTGAACCTTTAACCGCAGGCTACTAGCCAAGTGACTAGCGCACAGGATTTGAATTCCTGTGTCTGTGAGGAAAGGGGTTTGAGACGTGTTGTTAATGTTTATTTGGTTTGGAACGGGGGTCAATGGTATGACCCTGTAAGCTCAGCCAGAGTCGACCCAGATTCAAATGGGAACCTGGAGAAGTTTGGGGGAAACACGGGAAATGTCAGAGGATTTGCCCCCAACAACAAGTTGGACTCCAGGCCAAAGGCAGAAAGTTCAAAGGCAAAGGAAGAAAGATCGATACCTGTGCTACGCAGACCCTTGATTAGGATGCAAAAAAAAGGAATATCTTGAAATGTAAGGAGGGTATAAAATATCATTACTTACCGATAAGGAAGAGGATGAGTATGTTGAATTCTAGAATTTTTTTGACAGTGCACTCATTGAACAGTCGGTCTGACTTAATATCGAGGTTCTCGATTGTGCTATTCTATTGCGGGTATTTCCATCGAGAAATTTTGTTTTTCCGCCTCAAGTAGGAAAATTGAAAATCTGCTTCAATTAAGCAAGCAACTTTATCAGCTCGAGCCGTCCTAGCCGAGTGGTTTGCGCGCTAGACTTGAAATCCGAAGTACAGGAGTTCGAGTCCTGGTGTCACTATCTATTGGTTTAGAAGAGGGGTCAATGGTGTCACTCTGTAAGCTCAGCCCAGTAAGCTCATTTCCATTGAAAACTTTTGTGTTTCCGCTTCAAATAAGAAAATTAAAAGTTCCTTCAACTAAGCAAGTAACTTTTATTGCAAATAAATTCAGTATCCTTTACATTTCTTTCTTCAAATGCATAGCCAATTCTATCCTCTATTTATCACGAGAAGGAGGGATTGCCTATGCACTTTTTGCTGATTATTTGAAAAGTTTATGCGACTTGTTTTGATGAATACTAAACTGCAATTTATTTTCTCCTCCAATTGTTCAGCTTTATAGGGGAAAAGAAATACGAAGAAAAATCGATAATGCTTGGTTGAATCCTAATGTCCTCTTCTAATATTTTGTAATATTCTCAGAGGTGTGATAAAACCAAAATTGAACAATGAATATCAATAATCCTAGGCAGTGTAAATAGGACTTAGTAAATGTACGAAAATTGGGTTTAGAGAATGATTTTTAAAAGGTCAAATTTATATTCTTCTTTATAAGTGAATTTTTGAGAGAAAAAAAAAAACGAAACAATTTTTTTTCTTGGCACCTACTACGCCGTCGCGCTGATGCTGGTGGGGCTGAACTTCGGCCTCGCCGTCGGCTTCATCGCCGGGCTGATCACCTTCATCCCCTATCTTGGCGCGCTGATCGGCGGCGCGCTGGCGATCGGGCTCGCGCTGTTCCAGTTCTGGGGCGACTGGGTCTCGATCGGGCTGGTGGCGCTGATCTTTGCCATCGGCCAGGTGGTCGAAGGCAACTTCCTGACCCCCAAGCTGGTGGGCGACTCGGTCGGTCTGCACCCGGTCTGGCTGCTGCTGGCGCTGTCGGTCTTCGGCGCCCTGTTCGGCTTTGTCGGGGTGCTGGTCGCGGTGCCCGTCGCCGCCGCGCTGGGGGTAGTCGCCCGCTTTGTGACAGAGCGGTACCTGGACAGCCGCTTGTATCAGGGCCAGGGCCACCGGGACGCGGGATCGGAATAATCCAGATGGCACAGCAGCTGAGCTTTGATCTCCCGGCGAAACCTGCGCTGGGGCGGGATGATTTCTTTGTGGCCCCCTCCAATGCGATGGCGGTGGCGCTGCTCGATCCCGGCTTTGCCTGGCCCAGCGGCAAGCTGGTGCTGACCGGGCCCAAGGGCTCCGGCAAGACCCATCTGACCCATGTCTGGGCCAGCCAGTCCGGAGCGCACATCGTCAATGCAGCAAGGCTGCGGCCGGAGACGGTGCCGGACCTGGCGCACGGGCCGCTGGCGGTGGAGGACGTGCCGCAGATCGCCAGCGATACGGCCCGGCAGAACGCCCTGTTCCACCTGCACAACCTGGTGCTGGCAAACGGGCACCAGCTGGTGCTGACCGGCCAGGGCGCGCCGAATCTCTGGGGGCTGACGCTGCCCGACCTGCAGAGCCGGGTGCAGGCGGCGACCCATGCCGAGCTGCAGCCGCCGGACGACCAGCTGCTCGCGGTGGTGCTGGCCAAGCTGTTCAACGACCGCCAGATCGCGCCGCGGCCCGAGGTGATTCCCTATCTGGTCGCGCATATGGACCGCTCCTTTGCCGCCGCGGCGCGCATCGTCGACCGGCTGGACCGGCTGTCGCTGGCGGAAAACCGCACCCTGTCGCGGCCGCTTGCGGTGCGGGTGATGACCGAGCGCCCCGATCCGCGGATGCTGCACGCGGCTGCCGCGGCCGGTTGACCGCCCTGCCCCCTTCGCCCATCCTGCCCGCGAAGCTGCGGAGCAAACCTGCCGCAAACGCCGGCCCTTCGGGCGCCACGGATACTGAACGGAAAGACCCGGGCCCTGCCCGAAGCAAGAAGACGGAGCCGTCATGAACGTGACCCAGGAGCCCGCCACCGGCGCAAGCACCGATTGGGGGCCCTTCGGCCGCCCGCTGTTCGACGATCCGGGCGCCCGCGCGCTGTCCCGCGTCGGCGTGGTCGATGTCGGCTCGAACTCGGTGCGCCTGGTGGTGTTCGACGGCGCCGCGCGCAGCCCCGCCTATTTCTACAACGAGAAGATCATGTGCGGCCTCGTAAGTTTTAATCAGTGTGTTTTGATTTATTTCAGCACCCTCAGATTATCATTAGCGTGTGTGCGATTGATTGAGATCGAGGTCCCCCCTCAAATTTCTCTGAAAGTTTCAACTTGATACTCTTAACTGTTTCTGGGATATTTCACGCACAATTTTAATAAGCTGGATATACAAAGTACCTCTTGATTTAGTTTAAGATCCCCATAAATTTTCAGCTAGATACCATTAGCCAATTGATCCTCTGATGGAGTATATACACAATCCTGACAACGGGAATAGTAACCCAGAGGGATAGAGCTATCTCGACATCGTAATCTCTTTCTTCAGCTATTTTTGGTGGTCGTAAGAGTTTTTTATTTTATATTAAGGGCTAGCGAGAAACTAGCAACGGGTAACAGAGGTCACAGGGGGCGAACCACTGCACTATTTTGCGGGATAACAGTCGATTCGTAACATAATTTTTTTATTGCATTTACCAACCCCTACTTTATATTATTTAAAAAGGTTTGTCCTTGTCAATCAAACCTAAAAGTCCATTTTTTCGCTATCATAAGTGTTTCATATCAATCAATGAATCATTGTATTAATGCTAAGACACTATTACAAAGGTAAAAAAAAAAATTATTCGGCCCAAAAAGCTTTGCTTGTTATGGGCCATAAAACGCAATAATAAAGCACTAAAAGAACCATAAATAATACCCTAAATCAAACATTACATATAAAAAAAAGGTACAGTAGACAGTATAGAGACAGTAGAGAAACAGGAAAGACAAAGTTGACATTAGAAAATCAGAAAAAAGACAAATAAACAAGGACATTAAAAGTTAAGAAGACTCCTGAAAACAATTTTAAAAAGAATAAGAGAGAGATATATCAGTTAGGAAAGAATTCCAAAAAGGAGAAATAATAGGAAAAGAGAAAACAGGAAAAATTAAAACAAAGAAAAGAGAGAGGGAGAAATTACTAAACTGGAAAGACCCGACGAAAAACTTTCTTTGTAGAAAGAGATAGAGGGACATCTGGAGGGATGGAGTTCCATATTAAAATTGATTGATATATAGGCGACCTCTGGGCTACTGTAGATTATCGTTTTGGTAAAAATCACGCACCGTGTCTATGATTTTTTTTTAGATAATTCTATTAATCAAATTGTGACTTTATACCACATTCCAAAACAATATTTGAGAGAAAATTCTTTTCATAATCCCCCCTTTTGCCAGAGAAGAAACTAAACAAGTCACGGCATCCGGCTTTGTCACCAAAATCACAATCGGAATTTGCTAGTCACCTAACAATTACAGGATAAGAGTTTTAGTTTTATTTTCAAACATTAATAATAGCTCATCAAAGAGTTCGTGGTAACGAACTGTAATAAGGAGTGACTCAGCTCCTTACTTTTTTAAAAATGTTTTTTACTGTTTTAAAAAGTAGATTTAAGAGAAAGAGTCAAACTTTAGCGTAAAGAGTGGAGCGTTGAGGAGGAAAAGCCTGTCTTGCGGAACCGGTAATTTTTCAAATGAGAAGCATGACAGAAAAATAGTCTTTTTTAAAATCGGTAATTAAATCAGTAATAAAGTAACCTTAAGTTTTCCCCTTCTTGCAATAACGGCAATTTTTTTTTTCACGGGAAACGGTAACTGAAAAAGTTTGTTTTTTCATCCGTAATCAAATTGGGAATAAAAGACGGCAATTAAATATCGGAATAATATGATAAAGAATTTAATCCAAGCGTAAAGAGCGTGGGTTTGAGAAAGGGGACCGCCTCTCTCATATATGGGAAAATTATCTTATATTGATAATTTTTCCAATACTTTTTCCACGGTTTGACTTCACACCGTTAAATAGTGCGTTTTGCGTATTTGCATTTTATGTATTTGCTTGTTTTATCCCCTTGCTATTGCTGTGGCATGTTATGCTTCGTAGTTATCGATGAAAAAATCCCTGA
The DNA here is from genome assembly GCA_010016025.2 of Alatinidae sp. Z8VKAUB7J3. NCBI lineage: Eukaryota > Metazoa > Cnidaria > Cubozoa > Carybdeida > Alatinidae > Alatinidae sp. Z8VKAUB7J3. Next base: position 60,905,783 of record JAAAKM020073195.1, read on the forward strand.
ATTAGCATCTCTTGCTTCAAAAAGTTTTTGGTTAGTGTTGAATAAATATTAGATTGATGCTGGTAAATTTGTGGTTTTCAGCTGCAAAATTCGTTTTTTTTCTGTTAATAAATTAATTGTTTCCGTCGGTAATTTTTTATTTTCAGTAAGTAAATTCATTGTATTTGGCTGGTAAATGCAGTTTTGGTAAATTAATTGTTACCACTTGGTAAATTCAATGTTTCAGCCATCATTTTTTTTCAATTGGTTAGTTGCTTGTTTTCAGTCGGTAATCTTGTTGTTTTGAATTGATGAATTTTTTTTCAGTTGGTAAATTGATTTTTTCTGTTAGTTAATCAGTTGTTTCGTTACGCAAATTTGTTGTTTCCAGTGGGTAAATTCATTTTATTGGGCTTGCAATGCATTGTTTTATTTTGTAAACTTGTTGTTTCCGCTTGTTAAATTCAATGTTTTCAGTCCTGAAATTACTTATTTCATTTGGTAAGCTCCTTGTTTTCAGCCCTCAAAATCTCTGCTTTCCAGTTGGCGAATTTGTTGTTTCCGTTGGTGTATTCATTTTTTCTATTAGTAAATTATTTGGTTCCGTCGGTAGATTTGTTATTCGTATTTGGTAAATTCATTTGTTTTTTTGGTAAATTCACTGTTTCTGTTTGGTAAATCTATTGTTGCCACTTGATAAATTCGGTGTTTTCAGCCATCAAGTTTTTTTTCAATTGGCTAATTGTTTGTTTTCAATTGGCAATTTAGTTGTTTTCATCATTGTTTTTATGGTAAAGTTGGAGTTTCGGCTTGATAAATTCAATGTTTTCAGTCTTTAAACTGTTTTTTTTTTCTTTTTTTTAGCTCCTTATTTTTAGGGGGGCAATTGGGGGGTTCTAGGTGGCAAAATATTTTTTTTCAATTGTTTTTTATTTTTTTTTTTTTTTTTTTTTTTTTTTATTTTTTTTTTTACTGACTGACAATTTTATGATTACTCATGGTAAAGAATGTGATTAAAGGCTCTTTTCCTATTTCAAAAGTTTTAGTTTTCGAGGGATGAAGAAATGATAAGCGGACTAACCGTTGATATTCGTCTGGGTAATAAGTTTCGAGTGTTCCAAGATCACGCAGCGCCTTTTATCGATTTGAGTGGCCCTAAATCAGAAGTGGCGAAACAATTAGATTCAGTCATGAGTGATGAAATCGAAATAGAAGATGACAAAGCGTTTTTCTTGCATCCCGGTGAACTAGCTTTGGCAGTAACAATGGAGTCAGTAACACTTCCGGCAAATATTGTTGGTTGGTTAGATGGGCGCTCTTCTTTAGCGCGACTGGGCTTGATGGTGCATGTGACGGCCCACAGAATAGATCCAGGTTGGTCTGGCAATATCGTGCTTGAGTTCTTCAATAGCGGTAAGTTACCACTCGCACTTAGGCCTAATATGAAGATCGGCGCATTGAGTTTCGAAGTCCTTTCTGATTATGCGCAAAGACCTTATAACGCAAGGAAAGATGCAAAATACAAAGATCAGGACGGCGCTATTGCGAGTCGCATAAGCGATGACCAAGACAAGGACGGAAACTAAGGGATTTTTGCTAGTAAATCGGCTTCCGCAATAAGCTTAATTGTGACATAAACCTCGTTGCTTTGTTGATCGAGCCAGAGCTTGTTGTTTGATTGGATAGCATCACGTGCTACTTCCAACACAAGTTCACTTGTGCTTGATTCAAACTTGTAACGCATCAATGAATCTGCTTTGTCCCCTCTTTTTACGTAAATAATTCCGTCTTCCACCAGTACCCAGTTGCCCCAGTCCGATTGTTTTAACTCGGGAATTAACAGCTCCGCATCTCCAGTTTGTTTTTTCTGATATATGCCGTCGGCGTCAGCCTTGCTGAATATAAAACTCTCCTTGTGCTCCCGTAACATTCCACCGCCGTTGTAGGTAATTTGTTTTGGTTTTCTGTTATCCAGATAATAACGCCAAATATCAAACCTCCCGGTTATTGCGGTGGAGGCATAGATAGACTCACTGTTGTCACTCCAAGTAGGCGCGAATTGATCGCCGATTGCATCTGTGACTTGCTGGATTTTATTATCCATCATATCCAGTATGAAGACCTGGAAATAATCATTGCGTGCCGATTTGGCTAAGAAAAGTAATTTTCTACCATCGGGCGACAATTGTGGAAAATACAGTTGCTTAAAGTTTTCGGGTATTAGAATGGGGTTGAGCGCATCTTTGTTTTTGGTCTTGTCAGCACTACGTTGTCTGATAATGATGGTGTTTCGATTATTGGCATCTATATAGACAAAGTGGTTTGAGTCGGAGGATAGGCTAAATCCACCAAAATGCACTTGTGGTAGCTCTACAAATTCTAAGGGAAGTGATGGGGTTGCTAATTTAATCCTTGCTAGCTTGTTTGTTACTTGCTGCGACTCATAAATAAGTATTTCGCCACCTAAGCCATAAGTTGGTGCAAAACCTTGGATTCCCATCGCGTCGGGGACGGTGCTATCGATATTAATAGACCACAACGAGACATAATACAGCGCTACCTATAAAAAAATGTTTTAAATAGAAAAATTCCAATGGATAAATTTGCTTACTTTGAGCTGTAGGCATACAAATGTAAGTCCTAAAATAGTAATTATTCTTTGCTCTTCTTGCAATCCATTGGGCAAAAGGTTTGCTTAACTGTCTAATCGCCAGGACTCCAAGTTTAGCCAGAGGCACACCCACGACCATTTTCGTAGCTATGGAGCGCTTTAGCACTAGCTTTTAAAGGGTAGACACACAACTCTGCCGATGTTGTCGATTCAGCGCGAATGCGATGCGTTCGCCTGTCTGGGGCAAATTTATAGGATAGCAATATGAGCTAATATAGGTGAATTTAGAAGGTATTCCCCAATTAAAATTCAGGGAAAGTTTGTGTTTTTTTCAATTAATTTGTTAGCTAGAAGATGAGTACTGCTTGATGTGTCTTTTAATGCATTTTATATAGACTAATTACTGCCCTGACAATTATGAGCATTAATGTAACGGTTTCATTTCGTGGATTATTCTTTTTTCATAAGATTGCTTAAATTTACGTAAGATCACGTAAATCTTAGAGGAGGCCCAATGTGACAAGGGCGCCAATGAGCAAAATCTCGGGGATTGGGCCGATGTGATAAAGACCAAATTGACAAATTTAATCTAAGGAAAAGAGTAAAAAAAAGAATAAAAAACCTTTTGCGATTAAAAATGCAATCGTGAGCTGCCCCAACTGAACTAGTCCATCGCAATGTTTAGGATATGGAGGACCAGAATTGGCAAGCAAGCGACACAAGCCGAAATAGATAGTCACGAAGCTGCGGTAGGTTCAGTTCTCGTCAGCCAGTTTGTGGCGCGCCTGGATGCGATCCGTGAGATGCGCACTTCCGAGCAGATCTACTTCCGCTGTCGCAAACAGAATAGCGGCATCGGAACAGTGCGGGAACCCAAACGTCTGCAGAAGGAGAACGAGCGGCGAAGGAAGGCTTCTCGGTCCTTAAGCTGAACAAAGTGATGCTGGCTGAGTATGGTCGGGGAAACTTCTGAGCCACTTCCGTTGTCATACTTGCATCGACCAATTTCGCGCCCGAATGAACGTCTCGGAACGACGGATCTGCCGCGTGCTTAGTTCACACAGATCCACCCAGCGATATCAGCCATCGGGCAAAGCCGATGAATATGGGCTAGTTGCCGACATGGTCGAGCTGGCGCGCCAGTATGGTCGCTAAGTCTACCCGCCGATCGCGGACCTGGCGCAGCATGCCAGCTGGCGGGTCAGCGATTATCGCGTCGAAAGGCGATGGCCGCACGAGTGGCTGAAATGGCAGCCCAAGAACGGACGGCTCTGTTCGATCGAACTCTCATCCGTTCGACTGAGACCAGCGCATCGTAACCTTGTCTGGTCGCGTGACGTCGTGCATTGCCGAACTGATGACGGGGACGCTTTCCGACTGCTGAACAACCTTGATGAGTTCAGCCGCGAATGCCAGACGATCTTTTACAAGGAAAAGATAGGTAGGCAGGGGTCTAATTGCCCCACCGTCTTGACCATTCAAATGGATATTTACTATCAAATAAAGAGGAATTCAAAGAAAAAGTTTCACAGTCACACGCCAAATAGTCGAAGCTAATTTTCTCCGGTTTTGTTTAGAAAGAAAGCTCCTTTAATAGATACTGCTCTTGGATAATTAATTAACGCGAGTATCTGCTCTTTCTATTGTACTTTAATATCCTCCTTTTCCTATCTCTATGAATGGCAAGAAGATTTGGCACAATTCCAGTTTCCCTTTTACCTTTTCCAGGGTATTGAAGCGAAAACGAGAAATCGAACGCACTTACAAAAGAGACCAATTTCTTCAAAGATATTTGAGTCGAGAAAAGCTAAAAGATCTTGAAGAAAACTTTATAGACTGACTTAAAGCTTGGATCTGAAACTTGTCTTACAAATTCCTAAATTCTTGGGAAGAAAAATGTATACCATTCACACTTTTGTTTTTCTCGGAATACAATACCTTTGTACTTTCACCCAAGTGAATTGAATATACCTTTTTGACTGAATAGGAGAAAATTGAACATCCATTTCGTTCAGGTATATTTTATTTTTCAAATAACCTCTTTTGATAGATCTAAGAAGAAACTAAAACTATAAGCTTCTACTGGATATGAAATCTCTGAATGGTTAAATAGCGAGGTCCGTCAAAAGGGACTGTCCTTTTCTACGTTTACAAAATGCCTTGTTTGCAAAATTCCAAGACTTAGGGAATCAACTTAAGGAATCAAGTTAACAATTTTGGGGGGAGGTTAGGGAGGAATGAGACAAGTGGACGTTGAGTGCTGCGTGGTAAAAAGGGTATAGCAAAATCTAAAGATATTACGTACATTTAAGCTATCCAAATATCTTATCTGCCAAATGTTGGAAATCTTGAAAATAGCTCGAATCACTACTGCTGCCATCTTCTTTGGACCCCACACAAACAAACTCCTCTTCGACGGTTCACTGAACGTTGTTCATAGCTACAATTAAACTCTCAGCTGACATTTTCTCGCGAAGAAATAAGATATCAGAATTATTAGGCTCCGACATGACGCTGAAAGAAATTCCGTAATGCTGCAAAAGTCTTCTTTTCAAGCGGGTTGACTGATTGTTTCTTCTGATTTTGGGTCTGTTCTAGACAAGATTGAAATAAATGGAGCGCGCAGTTCACAGAGTCTCACCGTCTTTCCTTTTAGTAAGACTTGTTCGCATCCTTGTTCGCAAGTTCTAAAAAGCACTTCTCGTACGTCTGTTTCACCGGCTGGGCACTTGCCGTTTTTATAAACTGTTGTAAGCACACGTTGTGATACTGAACATCACTTGCTACCATGTCAATGCTACAACCAAGGCTGTTGTCTAGATGGAAGAACACATCTGGGAACTCTTCTCTAAGCTGTGTAGCGGCTGCATAAATGTTGTCAGCCCTAGCATTTTTAGCAGCTTTTATCAGCTTCCTTGCAATGACTTCTTCAACTTCCACTGTGTAAGTTCGTAGTCGAGCAAATTCATCAACTGTTAGTGCTATGCCACTCTTTGTTGGCAAAAGGAGTCCATCTTTCTCCATGTAATCTCTTATGTGTATCAGGGTACAATCTCCATAAGGCGTTACACTGATAAATCGTTTCTTTTTATCCGACAAAGGTATCTTTTCTTCATCACCATTATGTGATATATACTCCATGATGGTGGGAATAGCTTTAAGGAGACGGCGGTACTGATCCAGATCCAAGGCTATGCCCTTTTTTGTCGCTTTGAGGAAATCTTTAACCTCTTCATAATCACGTACATGGACTAAGACTTTGATTTTGAAGAGTGTAACCGCCAGGTAGCGTTGCTTCTTCTCATTGAGGACAAATCTTTCATCACATGCCATCATCCAGATCATAAGAAAATATGATGCACCTACTGAAATGGACTTCTTTTATATGTTCACTCAAGTAAGATAGTGATGTCATCTGAGTTAAAAATATGGTTGAAAATGTGCTTAGGTGATCAATACCGGAGCAAAGACAAAGGATGATGCAATCCAGCTGAACAAATAAACAGTATAAAATAATCCAGCTTAATAAACATATAAGCATATGGCATAAGATACTCCAGCTAAACAAACAATGTGACTGACATCACCTTGCTGAATAAGCATATAAACACATGACATGACATCATTCAGCTGACAAAGCTAAAAATGGTCTTGAATATCTGCTATATGAGCAGAAAAGGTGTGATATGATCGTCCTAAGGTCAATAAAATATGCCTAGCTCATCATATAACGTGACCAAAGTTTTATGGTGACGTCACGAAGTTATTTTAATACATCTTTTAGCTATAAATACGCTGGTAAAGAGGGTGTTTGCCTATCACTACCCGAGACATAGTCCAAACATCTTCAAGGTAGCATCAGCTTACCAGTTTTATATCTCTTTGCTTTTTAGTATAAGGAACATGGAAAGACACATCTGTCCAGAATGCGGAAAATCATACACACGGAAAGATAACTTTAATCGACACCAGATGACACACAATGGAGAAAAACCTTTCCAATGTTCTCTTTGTGAAAAGCGTTTCGGACGAATTGACAGCCTCCGTCATCATGAAGCATTACATAGAAAACGTGCTTCATCTGTCACTATACGGGAAGACCCAGTATTGGTTAAGAAACCACGCAGTGAGGAAGATGAGATAGCAGGTGCTTCTGTTGCATATTTACGGGATGAGGAAGAACAAGAGGAAATAAAAGCAGCCACAGCTCATCTTAACAATGCCATCGAGTGTGGAGAGGAAGAGCCAGAATTACCAATCTCATCTGATATAATGATAGGCGATGGTATAGTTGAAGAAACACCAGTAACAGTTCAAGTGGAAGATGCTCTAGAAAGATGTGCGGTTGGGTATAGATATACATTTCCACCTTCCAAAGATCCTCTACAAACACTTAAAGTGAGACAGAGCAAGTGCTACTAAGTACTACTTACTATTAAAACGAATTAATACAACTACGTACATTGAAATTGAGATAACAATGAAAGGGCAAGGAAAGTCCATTCCGAACTCTAATGAAACCAAAAGAGGAGCAGGAAGTAATAGTTTGCATTGGACAACAAAACAAATATACCAAAATGAAGAGATTTGATGCATTATTGTTCATACGTTGGATAAGACAACATCATTGGCACTCGTTTATAAATACCTAAATACAAGCTTTACAGATTTATCATTTGATTCCATGCCATTATGTGAAGGTGTTTGGTCAGCAGATTCATTGCAATCACTCCTTTAGTAGCTTTGATTCCCTTTTTTATATACGTGAATACAAGTTTTACGTATTTCATCATGTAGTTTTATGGACTTCGGCGCAGCTGTTTGATAGGCACATTTTTGTTTAAACACCTTTATTAGCTTTCATTCACTTATTTCATCGTGTGATTTAATGGCCTTACGTACTGGTGTTTGTTTAGCAGATTTATTGCGATAACGCAGCTCCCACTCACTATATTTCAAGTGAGTACAAGCTCAATTACTTTGGTTAGCTTTAGAGGAAACCACACGGGCCTACTATAGCTATGTACATGAGCATGAGTAGGCCTACCTTCGCAGACAATGATTACATAACAGACGTTCCTGGCAGATATTAATACATGGATTACGATGTGCGTAGGTGAGACTGGGACCTCTCCCGCTAAATCCTGCTTAACCAGAACAGCAAATATATGAAATCCTAGGCGTATCATGTAACTTGTAAGCCTTCGAGGCTCTCATGCGCTGCCTTCAGTTCAGCTCAGAATCACTGAATAAGGAGCTATATCATCAGTTAAATTGGACTATTTGCAGCATACTTACTTCTTTTTATCGTAAAACCAACCTAAATTATCGGCAATCAGGTGGTTGTTATTGCATCCTGGGCATTTCACAATGATTACCCCTTCTTGGTACGCTCGCTTGCTAATCATCTTCCTTGATCTTGTCTCGCAAACTTTGCAAGTGAAAACTAAATGCATTTTACCATCTTTGTTTTCTTCTCTATCGACTGAATTACCACTTACTTCTGATAAACTTGCATACTGTCTTCTACCTTGGTAATAATGTGCATACTTGGCCAGGTTCACTCGGTGGCCGAACGGTAAAATCCAACCAAAGTTACTAGAACCGCAAGGAACGTGTCTGCAATATTCCAAATTACCTGCGTTAAATCCAGTTCTTGTAGCTATGAACGTTCTTGCAAAGATATAGAAATTATTTCTACGCTTAGATACGTTTATCAGCGCACGCTGCGCTACCTTAGATGTTAAATACGGCATGATTTCTTTAAATGTTGACAGCTATGATGCAACGTTCATGCTTTCTCAGAGACGATCATGATGGTGACTTAAGGAAGCTCTCATGATGTAGTCTCGTTTTCGGTCACATTCCAAAACAAACAGGGCTCTGAGTCGCATCTTAAATAAAAAGCTAGGCAGTAAAAGTACTTATGTCTCTGTAACCTCCAAGTTACAGTTCAGGAAATTGTTAGTGAAATATGTTATTATTTATGAAGAAGGCCTATGATATGCGTTTCGGGAACTGCATGTCATAAACAAGAGTTTACACGTGCTTTCTTATGTTACTAAATTTCAAGTAGAGGTGAGGAGTAAGTCTTATCCTCATTTTCGTTTAAATCATATACGGTTTTTATAGGGAATAAAGGCAGATACAAGAATCTATGGTGACCGATATTTTCGATGCTGAAGCCTTCCTGACAGGCAGATTTAGCCAGTGCCTGTCTGGCTCTTTGAATTGTGATCCAATAATCGGTACTATCTAATTTGTTGCTCTAAAAAGACAAGTAATCTTTATTCAGGTCGAAATCATATTTTGGTATGACTCTCATCAGAACCTGGCGTCACAATTATAGAATTGTAAACATAGAAAGTGATCGAAAGCATAAGCCCTCCCGAATATAGGCCCCTATGTAAACTGACCAAAATATCCTTCCGAAAATAAGCGCCCCCCCGAATATAACCCCAAGGTTTACATTTGAGATTCCGTGTGTTGGATCCGAAATTAGGAGTGCAGAAGGCAGCGATACTGAATGAGCATGGACAGAGTATATAGAGAGCCTCTGTATTTACTTTTGTTCTTTTGTTAGATTTACGCACTAAATGTTGCTAATAGTCTCTCTAATTAGACAACGAATGGTGAAATTTGGGACTAAAGGGAGAACGCCAAGAAGGAATCTACAATTATGACAACGCTTCGTCTTTTCTTCAAGACTTCGTCAGGTCCTTCTACATTGGAGGTTATAACGTATTTAGAATTTTGGGACTACACAAGTCACCTGTTAACCCAAAAGACCCTGCAAATATAAACCCCCTGTATATACCCCCCGAAAATAAGCCCACCAAAACAACCACTATAAGCCCAGGGCTTATATTAGGGATTTTACGGTAATTATTTACGAAGATGCTACCATTAATTCGAGCCTTTTGAAGAATTTCTTTGCCATCACTTAAACAATGCGTGAAATATTTTACACTTGAACGTCGGACATCCTGTCAGGAAACGATTGGCATCTGTTTTTGAGAACTACTTGATCGCGCACACATACCAGACTGCCAGGTTTTATGTGTTTGAGAATCACGTCTGGTTACGTATGAGACAGAGCGGTGTATGTAGTCGGAGAATAGGAAAAAGGTTTAAAAAAACCGGAGAGTCAAGAGATCAGATATCTTGGTACAGATTGGGTTATTTTTTTAACAGACTTTTACTAGAGTCTCTCAATGAACTTTACGAGAACAACTTTGCACAAGCGTTCGTACACCACGAATTTCTAGTAGGATGGATTCTTGGCTGCCGGTATTTTAGAGATGCTTATCGCTTCTGTAAACGACAAATAGCACAGCTGGGTATGCAGCAATATACCCCTAAGCGGGGATGGTTTCCCCTCAATTTAGGCTACCGGGCAGAGAAGCAAGCCATGAAGCAGGCTCAACCACCCAGTAGGACCGCCTCTCACGGGCCATGGAAAGAACCTACCATCAATGTGTCATCAATGAGAACAGATACAACACATGATCCTGGCCAAATGACCGAGAAGCAATATTGCTAGTAACACAACGTCAAATACGCTACTAAACCGGAAACTCTCGTTAGCCCATAACGACCTTGGTTATATGGTGACAACATCATTCTTAATACAATGTTTCCTGAACACCGCTGCAAAAATGTTAGGAACTATCAGGCGAGATGCTTTAAAGATTTTTGATAGATAAATTTAACTTCCAATTTTATTGGTACACAGGACCTTTTTATCCGTGAGAACTCTAAAACCGTAGGAGTAGCATAAGCATCTCGCAGAAAATACTGTGTGGAGCATATCGTTGGCAGTCTCTAAATCAAACACCCCTGATGAGCAGTGGGCCCGACATTGAAACTACCCTAAATGAACAGAAAAAAAGCACCAAACAGGCTAACTAATAAATAAAGGGCAGCTGGGGCGTCCAAGGGCGACGCCCCTCAATTTGTGCTACCGGGCAGAGAAGCACGCCATGAAGCAGGCTCAACTGCACAGTTGGACCGCCTCTCTCAGATTATGGAAAGCACCTGTCATCAATGACAACGGATACTGGGGTATTTCTGAAACCTCACCCCTGGTTAGGAGAGGGTGAGGACTCCCCTGAGGGAGATTAATCTATCTTTCTCATTCAATGAGAACAGATACTACATCCATTCCTTGCCAAAAGGCCGAGAAGATGTCGTTGTCACCCCGTTACCATGGCTGTTCTACCTTGTGGTTTAGTGGCGTATGGGACTGCAAATGGCAATCTGCGATTATAGGAGCCTTCTCTCCCTTCGTTTGTAACAACATGATACCATAACATAAACAACTTCGGTGGTTTGATAGATGTACGACCATTACATAACACACATTTACAAAGTGTTACGAGCCGCTATTAAATGTTGATGACATAAGATGGCCAGCTAACTGCAGAAGCAAAATACACAGCTACAGCTACACTAATTTTTTTTAAAGAAACTACCTCAGCGTCCAGCCTTCGAAGTCTCTTAAAATATTGGCCTTTTAAGCCGCCAAAGTTTCTTAGCAGTTTCTTGATCTCTGGTACCAAATAGAAAAGAGTGGTATACGCGAAGGGGGCTAGTCACACTGCTGTTAGTAAATTCACACTTCATTTAGGGTACCCTCAATTCTTGGTTAGCCTACTCATAAAATAACCCGTTATCAAACTGTCTAAACCGCTTTCAGAGATTTTTTGGTTTCTTAGAGCAGCCCCATCCAGCCCACGAGTTTCTTAAATTTTGGAGAGATTGGGCCCTGGTTTCTTATAAACTGATTCCTTATAAAAAAAATAAGTGTACTGTCATTAGATGTGTTATATTTTGAACAGCACAAACCAGACTGTGGTTACCATAACTTCTTTGTACTTAGTACTCATACTAGACTATCGGAAATGCAAGACGCGATACTTTGCTTTTGCCTGAGCCTTGCTTTAAAGAAATTCTAAAGAACACCGGCAGTGTTATAAGGAGGAATGGAATAACCCTTGAGATAAGGGGTAACACTTACTACACTAGAAAACAAGATGCCAACAGCGAAACACTGGTACTCCTTAGTATCTAATCAATCGGCGAAACTTTCCTGTAAACGTTCTTAAATTGCCATTAAAAATAGACATAAATACAAAAAGACTGCTTTGAATAATCTGAAGAAGTACCTGTCTTCTTTGCAATGTAATAAACTAATTGAAACATTCAAAGCTTTGTCCCAGAACTACTGTTATGTCCATTAAGAATTCGCTTAATGATGGTGCTCGTTCTGAAGAACTTAGCGGTTATATCATGTCTACAGTGAATGAACCCCCTATACTCAGCAAAAACGTTTGAATTTAAGTATCTCCACTGCCTATTTGTGAGACGACGTTCTATTAAATAATTTGCCTTCGAGAAGAGGGACTTGGAGACTGTGATCAATTATTGCAATGTCCCTTTCCATACGGGGCTTCGTACCAACAGTATGCATCAGTCAACTTCAAAGTGAGATTGAAACTTTCAACCAGCATTTGATACTGACATCAGTCGAAGTAAAAACTGCGAGATATAACGAAATAACGAGGTCCCTTGCATAAGAGGACTTATTCGAAAGAGAAATATTTGTGTTTTCATAAACTTGCCTTAAAAAGGGCGGACTTTACGCCAGAAAATGGATCAGCCAAGAATATTAAATTACATTGAGGGGAAAAAAGGTGAGGGTAGCGACGTTGTGAGATACACAAAGGCCTTAAGAAATAAGAAGTGGTCTCCGACTGAATGACATTAATGCACAGCAAGTTAGAGAAACTAGATAAAAATCGTACGGGCATGCAAGAATTATGCATGGAAGTGTATGGAAAGTGAGCTGTGAGAAGGGGAATGGAAGCAAAAATCACAGACAGAAGGGAGAGATGGAAAGACAACATCAAAGAAGACAGGAGCCTCTTTTGTTTTCATGAGGACGATATCTTACATGGACAATTATAGAGGAGGAGTACCTATGTGGCCAACTCAGAAACATTGCCAAAACAAAAGCAGTAAAAAAGAAGAAGAAGCAGAAGAAGAAAAAGGAGGAGGAGGAGCAGGAGGAGCAGGAGAAGAAGAAAAGGAAGAAGAAGAAAATGATGATGATGATGATGATGATGATGATGATGATGATGATGATGATGATAATAATTGAGAGAATTTAAGTATACACTTCATCACAATATATTTCATTTTTTTACCTCGGTAAGTGATCATCACTACAAATACAAATTCGTTGATCATGCTGGAGTCATTTGCTTCATAATAATTGTCGGTCTTTCTTACCTTGTATCATCCTTTCGAATTCTGTGACAGAGTACGCTAGATGTAGAATATAGTGAAACGAATTCTCTTGCAGTCAGTGGGTACGGGGAAATTAATTAGTTAATATTTATTGTGTTTTGGCTTTGAGCCTTCATCAGTGCCAGACAGACACATTGCAATAATATATAATTCTTAAAGAATGGAGCGTTACCACAATATATAGCTTGCAATTTATGGGCGCTGACCAGGCTCGAACCCACAACATCATGGTAACTAAACCAACGCCTTAACCATTGAGCCATCAAGGCTAAAGCTAAGGTGAAGAATTTAGTGTCAATCGTTCGCGAATTCTCCTGCAGTCAGTGGGTACGGGGAAATTAATTAATTAATATTTATTGTGTTTCGGCTTTGAGCCTTCATCAGTGCCAGACAGACACATTGCAATTATATATAATTCTCAAAGAGTGAAGAGTTTACACAATAGCTTGCAATTTATGGGCGCTGACTGGACTCGAACCCACAACATCATGGTTACTAAACCAACGCCTTAACCATTGAGCCATCAAGGCTAGAGCTAAGATGAAGATTTTAGTGTCAATCGTTCCCGAATTCTCTTGCAGTCAGTGGGTACGGGGAAATTAATTAGTTAATATTTATTGTGTTTTGGCTTTGAGCCTTCATCAGTGCCAGACAGACACATTGCAATAATATATAATTCTTAAAGAATGGAGCGTTACCACAATATATAGCTTGCAATTTATGGGCGCTGACCAGGCTCGAACCCACAACATCATGGTAACTAAACCAACGCCTTAACCATTGAGCCATCAAGGCTAAAGCTAAGGTGAAGAATTTAGTGTCAATTTCGCGAATTCTCCTCCAGTCAGTGGGTAAGGGGAAATTTATTCATTAATATTTATTGTGTTTCGGCTTTGATCCTTCATCAGTGCCAGACATGTACATATTCTCAGCAGACACATTGACACTGACACTAAAATTGAAATTGACACTAAATTCTTCACCTTAGCTTATAATTGAGCCTTGATGGCTCAATGGTTAAGGCGTTGGTTTAGTGATCATGAGGTCCCGGTTCCAATCCGGTCAGCGCCATTAAATTGCATTAAATAGACTGGGCTCGAACCCACAACATCATGGTTACTAAACCAACCCCTTAACCATTGAGCCATCAAGGCTAAAGCTAAGGTGAAGATTTTAGTGTCAGTCGTTCGCGAATTCTCCTGCAGTCAGTGGGTACGGGGAAATTAATTAATTAATATTTATTGTGTTTCGGCTTTGAGCCTTCATCAGTGCCAGACAGACACATTGCAATTATATATAATTCTCAAAGAGTGGAGCGTTACCACAATAGCTTGCAATTTGTGGGCGCTGACCGGACTCGAACCCACAACATCATGTTTACTAAACCAATGCCTTAACCATTGAGCCATCAAGGCTAAAGCTAAGATGAAGATTTTAGTGTCAATCGTTCGCGAATTCTCTTGCAGTCAGTGGGTACGGGGAAATTAATTAGTTAATATTTATTGTGTTTTGGCTTTGAGCCTTCATCGAATAACCAAGAAGTCTATGATATATAAAGGTTTGTGGATTTATGTAGCACACGAGATGACTCAACATCAGTCCCATTCAATAAAATATATGTAGGATCCTACGTTGAGGCGTGTATGGCGGCTTCCATTTCTGTGTCGTCATGCTATGTACAGCCAGTGTTCTCTCTCACTGAAAAAGGTAGCATTCTTGCAAAAATGTACATAACCAGTGAAAGGGAACAGAAATTCGATATTGCAAATCCATTATACAAAGTCGTCACTATCGTCGTCGTCATCAGACGATAGCTGATAGCACACCTTGGCCTTTCCGCGTGCAGCTCTTGGGGCTCGTGCTGGGGGTGGAGACACATCGGCCCTGTCGTCATCCTTATCCGAAAAATTCATTGAGTCGTCACTCATGTCGAAATCCCGCTGCGGCTTTTTCTTCTTCGGAGCTGCCTTTGCCTTTGGTTTCGCTCTTGCGGTGGTTTTGGACTAAAGGTAAGTAAATCAAAGTTAAAGTTGTCAGTTATCTCTATATTAAGTGTTACATGATACAATGCCAAGTACGAGACCATTACTCGTGCCCTCGACACAAAGGTGGAGTGAAAAGTACCACACTATCTTGACAACAGAATCTACCTTTGCAGCCGATGAGGGGGAGAGCGGGGTACAAAATTTGGCAAATTATTGTCAGACGTTTAGTTCCTAAACGAACCCTATCAGGCATGTGTACTAAAGGGGCCATCGTTCGCCCAACACGCCAGCTCATCATCAACATAGATTCCGTAATTCCCGTTTGTTATGCTCACGTGTCGTTTGATACCAACAGCACATAGTGCCAAAGTCGCTTATGCATCAATGAACAACGATATAAACGCAATACGTAAGCAATGGGTTTAGTTACCACTACGAAGGGATACCGTCTTAATTCTTTCTAACTGGTGGCCTTAGGTTCACACCAGGTTTAAATGAAACTCGATATCACCTAGAGATCTTTGGAAGCACCGTGTTATAGTAATTAAGGGTGGAAATGGTACTTCTAGTGGCAACAACTATTAACTGACGTTGTTAGTTCCGGCAGTATGGTATGGCGACAGTGCTGCACAGGTGGAAAGAGGCACTTCATTTAACAACACTTCCTTGTATTACTCCGTTGTCAACGTGCAAATTTTTCAAAATGAGGCCTAAACAAAACCAAACATTTCGCTAACGACGAACTTTCCAAACAAGTGGGTCTCCAGAAAAAAATATATAAATGTTTTCATTGTTATAAAAATAGTCCCATTATCGTAGGTTTTCATATTGGAAAAAGCAGTACAATTGATAGCTACAACGTTTGGGTGCCATTAAAAACCGTTAAAGGTCGTGAACAAAGTGACTGCATCTGGATTGCATCGCTATGCCAATTTATCGACTTACAATCAGAACCGTGAGGACCACAATCGAGGACCACACCAAACTTTGCCTGTACGCCACAACACTGTACAACTATCGAACAGCAAAACCTGGCAGTGCCAAACAAGTACTGTGTGACCGGGTCGCTGTATTCCATGTCACAATATTTTGGTATATAGTACTTGTAACGTAATTTTTGTGTAAACCTTTTTGGAAAATTGATGAGTCCTATTAAAAAGGGGGACAGGAGTGGCGGAGTAAAAAAATTGGAAGGTGGGGGGGGGGACGGGCTCAAATCATATTTTAGCCACTAAACATTGGAACAACTCAGCCCAAATTGCAAGACACACCATATATGGTCATGACAACTCACCAACTCCCAGGAAAAAAAACATGCGGGATCAATATGAATTGGAAGTTACCACAAGCACTCGTAGAAACCTTGTGTTTGTAGTGAAATGCACTTCAAAATTTCCAAATTTAGGTGTGCAGATTCGATATCTTGGAAAAGATATATGGAGCAGGGGCAGGGTATTCAACAAGTCTGAGAAATGCTCTGATACATTTCAAAACTCCAGGACAGACGACCATGAACTAGGGGGTGCTATTGTACCTTGAAGTCCCTTTGTAGAGGATGCTAAGCATGCCAAGCATCCCCCCTGGCTACGGCACTGATAAAGCTAACAAACCCAGAAGAGAGATATACATCTCTCCACTGTAAACCAAGACCATATACCAACTTACTAAATGTTGACAGGCATGTTTTTCAATGTGCTCCTATAAATGCTTAATTAAAGGGGTACGAACTATTATATACCTAGTGTCCAAGGTTGAAGTTCCCTTTCTTGAAACTAATAGTGACCCTCTTTCTTGGGTAATCCCTTCCCATGAAGCCTTCCGTGGAAGGATCTGAGCAAACCTTGGCAAATGAGAGTGCACTGTTAGTTTGTTCTATTTCCACCGCTGAGAAACAGGGGCTTACTTCACCACTCCCCAAATGTATCTCTGATGTCGAAGAACACCGTGTGTTTTTGAATCCTCTCTGGGGAAGTTTGCGTTACTTGAATGACAAACTTTGAAAGTCACTGGTCTGAGGCTACCACTACCGTTTAAATGGTTAAAGAGACCTATCACATTAGTTACCACGATACAAAAGCATTTGAGCTAGAAAGAACACCGCCGTTAGCCTGTATGCAGACTGTCCCAGCTGAAGTGGTTATTACTTATTACTACGTCAGTAGTTTCTGTCCGCGCGCAGTCTACAACGCCGTTGTTGTTAGACAGTAATAGAGTGGAAAATGATAGTTTTACATGTATTCTCAGGTCCGAAATCCCACAGTTGGATCTGGCGACATATTGTCAATTTCTCCAGAAAAATCTAAGTTCAAATTTTTTACGATGAAGAAGCTCTCTTATGAACACCCTCCTCAATTATAAACGAGGAATTGTGGAGCGTTGGGGCTACGGAGCTTAAGTCATCCAATAAGTTTGTCAATTTTCTGTGTACTTGTTGTTATTGCAATGGCTGCCGATAACTTCTACTTCACCCCCTCCCCCACTGGATTCTTTTCTCACAAAACCCAATCTATTGTCGCTCCAAATGTCACGTTACACGATTTTAAAACTAGCGGTAGTTAGTGATAAATTTTGACCTAGAGCAGTGTATAAGATCCTGTAGGAAGATTGAAGGCTTACATTTCCGGTTTACTTAAGGGTATATACTTTATTTTTCTGCAACGTTACCTTGAGCGTGAATTTTTTGTTCAAGTGAAGGTCAACGCAAGTGACAAACAATAGCCTTCCTACAACACGAGCGATGATAAGTACAACAACTTAGATAAAAGCTCGTCACCAACGTATTAATTTATTATTTTGTGCTTCAGCAAGTCACGATACTTGTGTGGCATAGATACGCTTTGGCAGTCCTGGCCAGAATACAACGAGACATATCATTAATCGGATACAGAATGCACTACAAATACACCATGTTATTTTTCAGCTTGCAAAACAGTGATCATATTGAGAGAAGTAAATATGTTTTTATTCAAGGACCATCTTTGTTCAGGTCAAATAACGTAAGACATTTCTCAATGCAAAAACTAACAATTGTTGGTGGAAGAAATAGCCAAAGCACTTGAAAGACTGTGACAAGTATTGTTCAGCACTCCGCCAACAGGGACCTCAAATAATCCGCATCTGGCTGTGTTGATTGGGCTTGCTGCCAACGCCTCCTGTCCTTGTAAACACGTCAGACAATACACATACCTTGAAAATTCCTAAGATTTAGTGTTCAACATTCTTAGCATACGTAAACCTCTGATGTAATCAGCCCTTAGGCACATCAAGCGAGTACAGATCATTTATTTAGAATAATAACATTAATCCTTACTCCATTTAACCTTTTTAATATTGCCATTCCCCCTTTGACAGTTATTTACAATACATAGTTTAAGAATCGTAGGGATGACACACATTGATATTTGAAGTTTACCAGTTGTAAGCCAGTATGAAGACAACACTAAAAAACCGCATAAATATTGTGTCCCATGCTTGTTTGACCAATGGCCGTACAATGAATAAATGCTATTCAATAACTGTATTTGGTCAATACACATTCGTATCATAACAACAAACAGCTTCGTTGTTACTGAAAAATATTTACAGCATGCGATGATAACATGTAACTCTAAAAATGAAAATCAGATGTATCAGTATATTAATCCCGTGTCGTCTCCTGGACCTTCTCTGACTTGTTTCTTTCTGTTCTAAAACGGTGATCAATGTATGTGGGTGTCAATTGGTGGGAGACGATGGGGACACGATCCCTGTTTTTTTACAAGAGGGAGTAATATATCTTTTCCCCCTTGTTTTAGGTACACCCTTAAATGTTTTGCTCTATAAATCACAGGTGGTATAATTTTGTAGACATCTTTGTGACATCCGGAATTTTATATCTTAATGCACAATTTAGGTAGAAGAAATGAAAAGGCTAATCGCATAACACATACGGTGTTCAACTCTTTTTGATTGAGTATGTTGTAATTACTGCAACATTGATTTCATTTACCGCCATTCTTAACAGGGAGTAACCAATTTTCTGTAGCCGCTTGTAGCACTCAGTCTGGTAAAAATCTCCGAATCATAACCATAGTGGTAATTTTCTATCAAACCCTTCGTCCTCTCTCCCCGTTTTCAAATTCTCATCGCAGGTACCGCTTTATTACAATCTTGGAAATAGTTTCATTACATGGGCTTACCGGTGCAACGAGGGATCTTCAAGCGGAGGAAATTGAGGTCGCTGTTTCTGGTTTTGTTATGTTACTTTTACAGTTCTGCGGGAAAATTTTGTGGCCCGAGGCTGATGCCTTTGCACTGCTCCGATATGAATACTTTGTTGTGCATATGCAAAACAGACAACTGGAGAACATTTTGTACACAATAACTTTGCCTAATGTAAATTAAAAACCCTGCAGAGTGACAGTGATAACCTTAACTTCGGTAGTCTAGGAAATGAAGTTCATGCTAGGGGTATCTGTTGGGCGCCATTTTCAACGTCAGCCAGAGTCAGAATTTATGGGCGTAAATGGCGTAAAAGATACCAAAACTAGTTTACTTTACCTAAAATAGCCCAACATGTGGGCTACAACTTGTCCCGAAGTTGTCCTTGTTTGGGCTAACAATTGTCAGCAAACGTCAGACCACCTTTCCTTTACATTCCATGTCGTCTTCAGTTTCTCCTCTAGTCAAAGGTTCAAAGGTCGAGAAACTGTTGTATCAGTTTCAAAAAGGCTGGAGCATGTGATAGCAGATGCCTTTTGGACTCCGTAGGATTTCCACATTCACTCGACTTCGAAGGTTTTGCCGGCGACACACAACCATGCTTCAGCTTGCAGCCCTTTTGGGAGCTTCCATTGCACTACAAGCAGCCCTGAAACTAAAATGGTACCTTTACCCATTGAACTTACTTGCATTTTACCTAGCATCTGGAGGCTGGAGATTCGCGAGACTTGTGTGGCTAACACTAGGAAGAGATTTAAGGTAAGGTGTTACTTATTAATGTCTTTAAGGACGATCACCAGAATAACGATGGTGATTTTGTCGAGTAAAGTTTTTCAAATGGAGAATCACACCCAAATCTGTCTCTTTTAGACATTTCAATAGTGATCTGTAATGAGGAAATTTCTCTGTAAGGACCTACCTTACAGTAATCGCCCGATCTATTGTTACTCAATTTGCACGCGAAAGGAAAAATCAGCAATTGCAGGCTTGGGTGGGCTTATGGGCTCGACTTTTAGGTAACGTTAGCGGTACTCGTGTCACAACTAGGGCTGCAAATGTAGCTTACTAAGTCTATTTACTGACTATCTAGCGTACTTCAGTTCTCAAATCTGGAACCTGCATCATATATAACCATATGGTTACAACCATTGTTAGTGTAAGCTCAAATTGCATCGCTGGATCCGATTGTGAAATAGTTATTTGTATTTTTAGAAGCTCCTTTTCCTCAAGTCGCTAAGGCTTGCTGTCCAGATTCATTGCCAGATTGATTAGATCTGTTTGAAGAGCATCAAAACTTTTTCACTAAGCTCCCTTAGTGAACAAAGCAAGCTATTCTTGTGATGCTGAGTACTACTGGGATATACATAAACATATTCTCAGCAAACACATCACATTTACATATCATATAAACATATGTACACATGTCAAAATATGACTCAAAATAAACAATACCTTTCTGGCCATTACAAGATATGATGGCTTGTGTAGAACTTTTGTCACAACACCACCATTGCCTGCTCCAAGTTCACAAATCCGCTCAAAATCTTCATCTCTTAGATCACCAATCTTCTGCTTATCCATAAAAAATTCTCCAAGTCTTTTCTTCTGTTCATCACTAAGATCCCCAAGACCAAGCTCATTCAGATGTTGACACAAAAAATCATCAGTGCTGGATGCCTTTTTTACACTAAAAATGGAAAAACATACAGTGACTGGTTACTCAAATTTGCAGGATTATTTAATTGTCTTTACTACCCTTCCTCTATTTTTGAAAGCACTTTAAGGGGGGCAATTGATTATTCTGCAAAACTCCTAAAAATTTCTTCCACAATTAAGTGATTTCATATCATTCTAACTTACTTAAGCCCTACAAAGTTTTGGCAAACAATTTAATAAACCTAATTGACAAATTGGAAACCCTTAAACGAAGTCTCAAGCCATAATTTTACTTCCATAAGTCTTCTTAACCCTACTACTGACAGGCTTTTTTGACGTTACCAAGGGTGGCCCTTGTATGTTTAAGCTGTCATAACTTTCTCAAATCAAAAGATTTCAATCTGATTTTTCTAGCAGTCTTTTCAACTATTAATTAAATAAGCATACTTTGTAATTTCTCATAACCAAATCTAATATTTTGTGAAAGTTGTAACTAACTATTATATTCTCTCTCTGGTAATGAATGCCATGTACAGCATATTGCTCTAAGCTATATATATATAATGTAGTTTTCTTAAAATATGGCAGAAGGCTAGGACCTGATGAACCCTGAAACAGGAACAGCCTTAAACTATTTTCTTATCAATAGTTCTTTATGCTATTTGGCAACTTTTTAGAAGGAACTACTTTTTATTTCTGACATCTTCCCCTATTCTGAGCTCCAGGTGACATGATGGTGAGGTGTAATGTACATGACATGATAAAGAGATGTCTGGAAATTGTTTCTAACTCAATTCTTTCACAATTTTTCCTTTTTTAAAACTATCCTAATTATCACCACATGGCTCTTCCGCATATCTCCCAGAATCATACTGATTTTCATTTCTTCAATTCTTCTCTTGTCCTATGCTCATTCTTCTTTTTGAGTGGATACTGGAAAGGCTTCAAACTATTTTTCAATTGTTGCCATCCATATTTCTTGTATACAGATTTCAGATGTTTTGAATTGTTTCTTAACTATTTACTTCACAAAAAAGCACCTTACCAATCACCCTAACCCTAACCCTAACCCTAACCCTAACCCTAACCCTAACCCTAACCCTAACCCTAAACCTAACCCTAACCCTTTTTTTACTTGCTTTGGCCAATAAAAATTTAAAGGTGGAAAAAGGCCCGGGGCCCACCAGCCCCCCCCCCCCCCCATGTATGAGAAGAGCCAAAAAGCCCATGTAAGGTAGGGTTAAGCGAACAACGAAAAAAAAATTATTTATAAAAGCAGGAAGCTCAACGTGTTTTGCCTTTCCTCTTTGCATGCCTAAGGAGAGTCGTTTAAGAAATGCAACTTCTATCGTATTGACTATAGAAATATTTCGTTCAGGGGGCTAACAATCTGCAACTGTGTAACGTCGACTCAAAATGCTTTGCCATTTCCTGCTGTCACACTGACACCTTTTGCACTAGGGAAACAGCGGTTTTGATTAGGGATGCAATATTTGCATATGACGCTACCCCACCTCAAATCTTGTGATTGTGCGTGTCCATAGTAACGTCAATAAGAGGCAAAGGGGGTTTGGATTACATACCTCGTGTTGACTTAGTAGTGCATTCAGAACCTCAGATGTAATGAAGCAATCACGTAGCAGCCTCTTTTCCTTTTCAATAGTTCCTCATAAAGATTTTTGCATGAATTTTACTTGATTGACAACAATTTGGATTTTGTAATAAACGCCGTCTCCTATTTAATGGCACATCTAAAAACAGGATTTGTTATACACACAGCGGCGTTAATTAGGAAAAATACGGTAATTTATCCTCAGTACAGAATCTTTACACTTTTGTACTTGAACCAACGCCAGTTTTCATGAGAGCTAGAACCTCCAGAAAACGTATGTAAGTTTACGTAATCCTCACGTTAACGTATGTCGATTAAAATTGTATCACAGCCCCAAGATCGCAGCCTCTTTTTTGTTGTAAAAACACATAGGGCCTACCGAGGGGCCTACCACTTTCAGACGCAAACAATAGAAATGGATAAATTTTGTACACTGGGCACCAATGAGATCTGCGAGGCATCAGAGCATCACAATGAAAATGGTTTTTAATTATTTGATGAGGGAATATAACGTTGGTTTGAGTTATTCATTCAGGTCTCGACTTCGTCACAAACACCTATTTTTCTCGATAATACAAAGTACCTTCCAAACTTTTGATTTTATTTCCCTCTTGAATTGCGTCAATGACCACCAAGTCGTGCTGAAGGTTTGCAGCAAGTCTTGGGCTATTGTTAAGAATCAAGGAACCAATCACAAGGTCCATTCAAACAAAGAAGCCGCTGTGGAAAAATAACTTCAAGTCGTGCGGAATCTCGTCCGCTCGACATCCGGTTTCGCTTGGTTCGAGACAACATATTTCATTATGAGGCATGTTTGCTTCCGATTTCAGCCTTGGAAATGACAACTGATGGAAATGACAAATGCAAGTCCTTAACTAAGAAGGGAAGAAGGGGAGTTTCAGTGGGGTTGTCCCGTCTGATAAAATTTGGGGCCCCTCGTTAACATTTTGCTTAAATACTTTTTCGCTGTAATTCTTATTATTAGTTAATGCCTAGATGATGCTTCCCATTTCAAGAGTTTTAGTTTCATCAAGATATGGAAACTTACGGCCTTAAGGTCTTCTTTCATAATTGGTTTTTTCTTACGGACTTAAGGCTTTCTTACATAATAGGTTCTTTTTACGGCCTTCCTACCGTTTTTCTTACGGCCTTAAGGTCTTCTTAAATAGTTGGTTCTTCTTACGGCCTCCTTATAGTTGTCCTTACGGCCTTAAGGCATTCTTACATATTAGGTTCTTCTTACGGCCTTCTTACAATTCTTCTTACGGCTTTAAGGCCTTCTTACATAATTGGTTCTTCTTACGGCCTTCTTATGGTTCTCGTTATCATCTTAATCCCTTCTTACATATTAGGTTCTTCTTACGAACTTCTTACAATTCTTCTTGCGGCTTTAAGGCCTTCTTACATAATTGGTTCTTCTTACGGCCTTCTTATGGTTCTCGTTATCGCCTTAATCCCTTCTTACATATTAGGTTCTTCTTACGGCCTTCTTACAATTCTTCTTACGGCTTTAAGGCCTTTTTACATATTAGGTTCTTCTTACGGCCTTCTTACAAATCTTCTTACGGCCTTAAGGCCTTCTTACATAATTGGTTCTTCTTACGGCCTTCTTATGGTTCTCGTTATCGCCTTAATCCCTTCTTACATATTAGGTTCTTCTTACGGCCTTCTTACAATTCTTCTTACGGCTTTAAGGCCTTTTTACATATTAGGTTCTTCTTACGGCCTTCTTACAAATCTTCTTGCGGCTTTAAGGCCTTCTTACATATTAGGTTCTTCTTACGGCCTTCTTTTGGTTCTCATTATCATCTTAATCCCTTCTTACATATTAGGTTCTTCTTACGGCCTTCTTACAATTCTTCTTGCGGCTTTAAGGCCTTCTTAAATAATTGGTTCTTCTTACGGCCTTCTTATGGTTCTCGTTACAGTCTTAATGCCTGCTTGCATAATTGGTTTTTCTTACGGCCTTAAGGCTTTCTTACATAATTGGTTCTTCTGACGGCCTTCTTACAGTTCTCGTTATGGTCTTAATGCCTTCTTACGTATTAGGCTCTTCTTACGGCCTTCTTACAATTCTTCTTACGTTTTTAAGGCCTTCTTAAATAATTGGTTCTTCTTACGTCCTTCTTATGGTTCCCGTTACGGTCTTAATGCCTGCTTGCATAATTGGTTTTTCTTACGG
Organism: Alatinidae sp. Z8VKAUB7J3; assembly: GCA_010016025.2. Lineage (NCBI taxonomy): Eukaryota > Metazoa > Cnidaria > Cubozoa > Carybdeida > Alatinidae > Alatinidae sp. Z8VKAUB7J3. The sequence goes on from JAAAKM020073195.1 coordinate 60,930,319, forward strand.
CCTTAAAGCTTTCTTACATAATTGGTTCTTCTTACGGCCTTCTTACAGTTCTCGTTATGGTCTTTAAGCCTTCTTACGTATTAGACTCTTCTTACGGCCGTCTTACAATTCTTCTTACGTTTTTAGGGCCTTCTTACATAATTGGTTCTTCTTACGGCCTTCTTATGGTTCTCGTTATCGTCTTAATCCCTTCTTACATATTAGGTTCTTCTTACGGCCTTCTTACAAATCTTCTTGCGGCTTTAAGGCCTTCTCACATAATTGTTTCTTCCTACGTCCTTCTTATGGTTCTCGTTGCGGTCTTAATGCATCGAGTAGTCTGAGTTTGGCCTCTTAAAATTTCAGCTAGATGGTATGATTGAGAGGAAGAGAAGGAGAACAAGAAAATTACTGATGAAGCGATAACATTACTCTTGGCGAAAATGAAACTTTTTTGATATCAATACCAGCTTTGAGGATGGCAAATGTCAAAAGATGCTCTCTGATTTTAGCACACAATATTCTTTCAGCGAAAAAAGTGAATTATAGTGTATAAAATGGGGTTTTATGTTAAGGGGGCGGTACTACGTACGCCACTGTTGTCCAATAGCTGGTTTTAAAATATTTTAAAATTTAGAGTATCGTTTTATTTAAAATGAGTTCTAATGAAAGGGTGCCTCAAAAGTACAGGTTTATTACCGAGCAGCATCAAGAGAGCAGTTCTAATTAGACGGCAGCATTTGGTGTCATAAAGAGGATTTGAGGCAAAGTGGACACTGGCCTCCGCAATTATGATTTTGAAATGTCAGTTAGTTTTTATCCTCTGCTGCATTGACTCATAAATTGAACTTAGCTTTTATTTACTTTAGACCTGGAATAATACAACAGTTCTAGATTTATCAAATACTAACGAGCTAAGCTAACTTTTGTGGGCAAGAATATTCTATTTCGACAGCAGAAGATGAATTTGCTTTGTAAAGGCTCATAAAATAGTCCTACTTTTACAAGTGATACAGCGAAAGTAGACTTCAAAGTCACAAAATCTTCTCAATTCTGCTTTTGGCAATGTGTTGGCAAGAAATATTCTATTGTCTGAATATTGATGGTTTTGATCTCAGTGGAAACAGGGTATGATAATTAATGTTCACCTTGACACTGACACCAAATACAAAAGCATTTAAAATCTATTTCAAATTATCACGTATTTTCAAATGATCCTGGAAAACGCGTCGTTTTGCAGCGTTATCGTAAGCCCCGGAAACTTGGTAGCTGCTTCTTCCAAGGCTACAAGAAGAACGCAAGAGTCGCGTGGTATACCAGTATCGTTGCATCGAGGAGTGGTGTAAAGCCTCCTGCACTGGGTAAACTACACACTCTCTCCTCAAGCAGAGTCAGTAGCACAAATACAAGGGAGGCAAAATTTACGAACATTATATGGTCGACATGGTTCTAAGCCTACAAACGCTATCCCAGAAGGATTTAGAAGTGCGCATCGACAAGAACTTAAGGATAGCCGAATCATTAATAATCAAGTCTTTTAACCCCTATATCAATATACGTTTTAATGATACGCCGACAATCTTACGCTGCTTTAATTGATTTGATTTTATCTTATCCTCTCTACTACATGTTTCTTCAACTCCAATAATTCTCTCGTACTAGCATTTTCATACAGGATGAACTAGTTAATTGTATTTTCTAAAGTTTTATTGTTTTAAATCTTGAAGTTATTTTATCGATCACATTTTATTTTGCTAGCCTGTTATATTACGAAATCATAATGACACATTTTACTGAGAATGTAAACAAATCAATCTTACCTTGAGTTACGCTTGTCGATCAATAGTTGAACTCTCCTCGGGAAAATCGTGTTCAGTCAAACTATGTAATACTTTTACTTTAGCAAAAAGATTTTAGACCGATGGTCAGTAGGCCACTCCATTGTCTTTTCAATTACTATCTCATTTATGTTCTAAAATTCCGCTTATATTAAGAGAGAGTCCTAATGGTTAGAACATATGAAAGTGGGTCTTGAGGGAAGGAGATATTGGTACGAGGAGAATGTATATGACAGTTGTTTAAGTTGCCTACACGCTATAACCCCAAAATACAAGGAGGTATATACAATACTTGTCTTCTAACTCAGCGGGACTATTGGCATTTCTTTAAATGATATACTACTAGGCACATGCGACCAGACGTGTACTTTCATGAAGTCTATATGTAAGTTAGGGTAAGAGGGCATACTGAGAAGGGATAGGTGTGATGTTTGTATCACATATGGATAGGTCAGGAGTGACTTAGACAAAGCGACATAACTTAATTTATCTCGGGAACTGCCAATATGAGTACGCTATTTTACTGTAGGGATAGAGGGGTAGTAAAACGTAATTTGGTGAAACAATATGAGGACGACCTGAGTTGCACGAATATTGTAAGAAGACAAATCGAAAATATGTTATTGGAAGCTAATATACTCGGTTAGGGCTACTACAAACATGGCATGCGATTGTAGTCAAAGAAATACTCACTTTCATAATGAAATACTATGTAGCCTTGGGAAAACAGCTAAATTCAAGGGTGCCATTTCTAGCCGTGAACAATTAATCGACGCAATATGCAATGAAGCACCAAATATGGGATTTCCACAACGTGCCAACGAAATAGAGTCGACCATAAAAGGTCATATGTACGTACTGTTGACGTAGCAAGTGTTATTAGTGCCTGTACAACAGGCATTGAACGCAGTACCTATTCTCACATTACAGGTGAAACAAAATGTAAAAATCAGGAAGACGATGCGGAGGATTTGTGACGAATATGGCGGTAACAAGTGACGGGCATAAGGGCAACAAGTGACATGCATGGAGATAAAATGTGACGAGCATGAGGGTTATATGTGACCAGCATGGCGGTAGCATTTGATGAGCATGAGGCTAACATGTGATAAGCATGGGGGTAACAGGTGACGAGCATAAGGGTAACATGTGACGAGCATAAGGGTAACATGTGACGAGTATAAGGGTAACAGGTGACGAGCATAAGGGTAACATGCGACGAGCATAAGGGTAACATGTGACGAGCATAAGGGTTATATGTGACAAGCATGGCGGTAGCATTTGATGAGCATGAGGCTAACATGTGATAAGCATGGGGGTAACAGGTGACGAGCATAAGGGTAACATGTGACGAGCATAAGGGCAACATGTGACGAGTATAAGGGTAACAGGTGACGAGAATAAAGGTAACGTGTGACGAGCATAAGGGTAACATGTGACGAGCATGATGGTAACACGTGAGGACGTAGTAGTTGCTAGTAGAAGTTGCTAGTAGAAGTTGCCAGCAGTAGTTGCTAGTAGTAGTTGTCGGCAGTAGTTGCTAGTAGTAGTTGCTAGTAAAAGTGGTAAGCAGTAGTTGCTAGTAGTAGTTGCCAGCAGTAGTTGCTAGTAGTAGTTTCTAGTAATAGTTGCTAGTATTAGTTTCTAGTAATAGTTTCTAGTAGTAGTTGCTAGTAATAGTTACCAGTAGTAGTTGCTAGTAGAAGTTGCCAGCAGTAGTTGCTACTAATAGTTGCCAATAGTAGTTGCTAGTAGTAGTTGCTAGTAGTAGTTGCTAGTAGTAGTTGCTAGTAATAGTTGCCAGTAGTAGTCGCTAGTAATAATTGCTAGTAATAGTTGCCAGTAGTAGCTACCAGTAGTAGTTGCTAGTAGCAGTTAATGGTAGTAGTTACTAGTAGTAGTTGCTAGTACAGTGCATCGTCGATTATCCGAATATCGATTATCCGGAATTCGATTATCCGGAATTCGATTATCCGGACGTTGTAAAATTTAAATGTTTGCTTGCACGTCAGCAAATTTACTTTTTTTTGCATCTAGACTTTATTTATTGATGTGGAGCGGTGCTGGAAGATCAAAGTCCACTGTTCAAAAGGAATGCTTTTAATCATACATCCACCGCATCCACAGCTAAACCGCAGTTGAGTTAAAATCCTCTTTCATTCTCCTCTGGCAACCAGAACCAAACACTCGCAACAGAACGCACATCAAAGCCAAATACTTGAAATCACCCTTTAACATGCCATATCAGAATAACATCACAGAATGGTTTGAGTCTGACGGCGTTGGTTACGAACATCTGGATGACGCCGGGATCATTGAACATGTCTGTCTTGAAGAAAGGGATGAGGATGTTGATGACGAAGACGACAAAGAAAGAGCGCCGGGGAAAAAATCCAATCTCGCACGAGGAGGCATATCACTGCATTGGCAGGTTCCTCAAATCGTTGCGACATGAAGACCTGGGAGACCCAATAAGTACGGCAACTTGCTTGCGATGGTGGGAAGTTGCAGCAGAAAGGCGAGCAGCATCGCTGAAGCAAAGCCGTGTCACGCCCTATTTCAAAACTTAACTTGGACTCCTTTCCTTTTATACTTCATCTGCGAACTCACCATCCCACTTTGCAAAAAATACTGAATTACCAATGAGTTGTATTTTTTCAATTATCCAGATTTTTCGATTTTCCGACCCTTTTTTGGCTGTGTGGTTTTGACCATACGGATAATCGACGATGCACTGTAGTAATTGCCAATAGTGGTTGCAAGTAGTAGTAGGTCTTAACAGTGAAGCGCATTTTACTGGACTGATTAAGATCTTTTGAAAAGATTATTATCCCCAATCGATGTACTTGTACATAAAAAGTCATAACTATGTGCAAGTTATAACACTACAGCGAACTTTCAAATTGATCACAGTTTTAATAACACTATGTTCATATTACATTTTGCCTGTACTGGCAGAAAAAGAATTTGTTTTTAAGTGATCAATGTTTTAGCGCGCCATCAACTTAAGTTACGTAATTTCGTATACATCCGCATTTTGTTGTAAATTCTATTCTGTTGTATTCCTTAGATATCAAGAGTCTCTTACGTACATACTAAATGTCGACAGCCGATGTAGATCGACTGACCAAAATATGCGAAAATCTTTTTGAAGCAAAATTAATTGCCTGCTGAATTGTGTTTTCAAGTTCTGCAATACCTGTACTATGTTCAAGTCCTCTTTGTCCTTAATAGATTGAATTTTCATCTGAGATGAGCCGAACTCAAGATTGTTTTATTCGCTTTCTATTTACGACATGCTTCTTACTCGAATACAGCTCTTTCCAGCAGATCTTAAAGTACATAAGAGTATCTTACATAAAACAGCAGAAATGCTGGTCTACTAGGTGGTCTTAAATACACCTTCCGTGTAAGTATCAAGGACGTATGTTGGAGCATCGTGCATGAACCCACACCTAGGTTGATCTACTGATTGGTCTTAAATACACCTTCGGTGTAGGTCTCAAGGGCATACGTTGGAATATCATGAATGAACCCACACATATGTTAATCTACTGATTGGTCTTAAATATGCCTTCGATGTAGGTCCCAAGGGCATACGTTGGAGTATCTGTTAGAGATTCCCGTTTTTGTACTCACGTTTCACGTGTTACGGTTGTGGCTGCCCACTTCCGACTTCCGTTTGAGCTTTGACCTTTTGTTGAGCATAACTTCCCGAGTGTGTTTTGTGATCTTTGGTTATTTCCATGTAACGATTATCAGCTTCGCAATGTAGAGTTTATCGAGTCTTTAAGTTTGAGTTCAAAAGTATATTTACAGTTTCCTATTTGATGTCTCCTCTGCTAACCCTGATCCGCTAACCTCCAACAGTATCGTGAATGAACCCACACATAGGTTGATCTACTAATTGGTCTTAAATACACCTTTGATGTAGGTCCCAAGGGCATACGTTGGAGTATCGTAAATGAACCCACAGATAGGTTGATCTACTGATTGGTCTTAAATACACCTTTGATGTAGGTCCCAAGGGCATACGTTGGAGTATCGTAAATGAACCCACAAATAGGTTGATCTACTGATTGGTCTTAAATATGCCTTCGATGAAGATCTTAAAGACGTATGTTGGAGTATCGACAAGGTTGGTATACTAACTGGTATGAAGTACGCCTTCCATAAAGATATCAAGGACGCATGTTGGAGTCTCTTGCATAAACCCACAATTGGTTTACTAATTGGTCGTTAGACACACTTCTGCTAACTGATTTGTAGGGAATATGTACGGGTCTCCTCTATATAACCATGGAGTCGTGAGTCTACTAATTGGCTAAAGTACACACCTTCGCTTCAGGGTTTGACAAGTAACATGGAATAACCCATGGCGAGCTGCTTCTATTAGGTTCTTCAAAGACATAGTTAGCGCTTATTTTCTTACAAATGGACAGTTTTAGAAGCATTGAGATGCGTCTTCAATAAGTGAGAAACACATGTCCACATTAAACCAGGTAACACCTTCAGAGAGATATTTGTAACTCCTAAGGACAAGCTGATTGATAAAGAAGAGAGTGGGGCCCTTTATTACAATAACTGCGGTCAGCGTGAGGCAGTTTACATGGGTGTATCAGAACGGTCTCTGTCTACTAGACGTAATGAACATCCCAGACCCACTAGTGTTAACTCCCACGTTTTAGCTCATGATAAACAGACCAATCAGTCTAGAAACTGGAAGAAAGGCAAGATCCTTGACAAAGACGAAAATTGGTTCCAGCAAGGGGGCAGAGAAGCTGCACACATTAAATTACATAAAACGAGCGTGAAACGAGATGGAGACAGATATCAGCTGCCAGCGGTGTCCATTCCTCTACTGCAACTAGGTCTATCCAGTCTTCAGTCCTAACTAATACAATGGTGCAGCCATATAGTGAGGGGATAGAAGAGTAAACAAGGTTATGGTGCATAGGCAAAAGATCTTAGGCAAGCTGGCGGTATTTTATTTTTCTGATTACTTTAAAAAGTTTATTAGAACACAACGAATACAACACAAGACATGTCCCCTCATAGTTCAATACAGAGGGAAATGCACTGAGGACTACGCACGAGGCCTACATCGCTGTGGTGCACCGTGTATGATCATCATGACCCTCAGAAAGCTTAAAACCACAATGCCTTTACTGAAACCACCAGTGGAGAAAATGTTACGGAGAGGAGTTGTATATAAAAGAACATGTCCATACTGCAATGCATGCTATGTCGGACAGACCAGTGGACATCTACAGATCCGCTTTAAAGAACATATTAGAAACTCTGCACCGGTTAAAAAGCACCTATCAAGTTGTGATCAAGAGATAAAGGAGAAAGACATTGAAGTGCTAACATCGACTGCGAGGAAAGAGGCGTATGTGTTGACTCTTGAAGCTCTGTGGATAAGGGAGCTGGAGCCAGGAATAAATACCAAGGATGAATATCGCACTAGAACACTATCAATCAAGACTTGGTTGCAGTTAGCTTCTGCTTATCACTAAACATTCTTGAACACCTTCACTATGCAAATTTTTCACTTGGTGCTTTTGTAGTTATATAACTAATAAGTTGTATTTTGGTTGTTTCAGATAATTTTCGTGTGATGATGTGTGAAATACACGAAAATATTTACGAATGGTGAAGTGTTGGTCTGCGATTTCTATATAACACAACGAATGTTTCAACTCAACTTAAAAATGGGGAAGTGTTTTAAAATATATGTTGTGCTATTCAAGAGGTCGCGCGTCCCACTACTCATGTCCATTTAAGCTAGAGTGCAGTCAATATAAAGAACATCCAGGGGTTTCTGTAGTCTTATCTTCCTGGCTTGGACTAGATAAGCCCGGTGACTTTTAGCGTTACTATTTCTTAGACTAAATCATGAACCCTTCTGAAATTTTCAACGGAACCTCCTAACTTCTTTTTAGAACGTTTTTCTGTAGGAGCAATAGTTTTAACCATATTCAGTGTTTTATGAGTAGTAGCACAAAAATCTGAATTTTCAGGGAATTGTCAGGGAATTTTGGAAAAATTCAGGGAAATCAGGGAACACCTGAATTAGGTGTTTGTGGGGATTTTTTATTTTGTGGTATTTCTATTGTCGAAAAAGTGCCTTTCCAAGATCATTGAAACGCATTTGTGAATGTTATGTGATGTATGACCTTGGTGTAACAGGACTTCATACAATATATGATGCATCATATAATGGAATGCTAAATTTACGCAAGGCACGTATGGCAATACTTGGTTGTAAAATTGTCAGGGAATTTTTTTCCAAGATGAGGCTGGGAACTCTGTTTGCCTTGATAGAGTTTGTTCCCAACTGTTGTTAAAGGACATCCACCAAACACACTGCCCATAAAATTGTCAAAGTGTTATTCAACAGAGGAAAGATGTTAGAAAATGCTTACCTGTTTCAGGTAATTCTGTTTCTGACACTGGTATTTGCTGCCAATTTGTTGGTACTATTAAACATACTATTGCTTTCAAGTGGAAATCTACTTTTACATGTTCATAATAGTTAGCTTGCCCTTAGATATTTCACAAGATTAAAATTTAAACATTGCCATTTGTGGTGGCATTCTAGCTCAAAAGAGAGGTCCATTGACAGCCTTCTATCCTCCCCTGTGTCTGATTTAATTGGAATATACATGCTTATATGTACTCATTCTTAACGATTGGTTAAGGGAACAAGGGCTGTCCAATCACAATAAACCCCATTTGCCATAATTTTAACGGTAACTGTATGTATTAAGGTTGCTTGGACAACCATACCCCTGCTTCAATATGCCACTGCAAAGCTAGACTCCTAGCTTAGAGCATTCTCCTGTTGACAATAAACATTTTATATCATCTTTCTTTGCTCCTCACCTCCCTTGTTCCCTAACCCTTAGGGTCATAAGGGGGCTGCACCGATGAACGTTGCACCGAATGTCTCCACCTCTCTCTATCATGGGCTAGTCTCTGAGTAGTAGCAAAGTCTTTCCCTGTCCATTCTAAGATGTTATCTGACCACCTCTTCCTCTGTCAGCCTCGTCTCCCCTTTCTCTGCTAACATAGATAAAACAGATATTATGGTAGCTGGCTTCTACTCTAAATCCTTTTGAGCAAGCTCTCCTTCAGTATTGATCACCCGAAACTCAGTGCTTAGAGTTCCAGGGGAAGTGTTCTGAGTTCTACCCCTGCTGCCCATCAAACACAATGGCTCTGACCCACTGCACATATTCCCACATTTGCATTCCTTTTCAACAGAATTTGTTCATGAATAATTGACATTGTATTGCAAAACAGTCTCATCATTAGCTTTATAGATAGATTTGTCAATCAGTTATCATCATCATCATCATCATCATCATCATCATCATCATCATCATCATCATCATCATCATCATCATCATCATCACTAAAGAAGTAGAGACACGATCTCCATATACAGAGAAAAATACGAAATGTCATTACAAAGAATTGTGAAAGTTCCAATAGCTAAAGAAGTAGAGACACGATCTCCATATACAAGGTAAAATACGAAATGTCATTACAAAGAATTGTGAAAGTTCCAATAGCTAAAGAAGTAGAGACAAGATCTCCATATCCAATGCAAAATACGAGACGTCATAATAAGGAATTCTGAA
>JAAAKM020073195.1:60939884-60959884 GCA_010016025.2 Alatinidae sp. Z8VKAUB7J3
GGTTCCAACAGCTAAAAAAGGAGGGACACGATCTCCATATACAGCTAAAAAAGTAGAGAGACGATCTCCATATACAGGGAAAAATACGAAATGTCATTACAAAGAATTCTGAAGGTTCCTATGGCTAAAAAAGTAGAGACACGATCTCCATATCCAATGCAAAATACGAGACGTCATTATAAGGAATTCTGAAGGTTCCAACAGCTAAAAAAGGAGGGACACGATCTCCATATACAGCTAAAAAAGTAGAGAGACGATCTCCATATACAGAGAAAAATGCGAAATGTCATTACAAAGAATTCTGAAGGTTCCAATAGCTAAAAAAGTAGAGTCACGATTTCCATATACAAGGTAAAATACGAGATGTCATTATAAGGAATACTGAAGGTTCCAATAGCTAAAGAAGTAGAGACGAGATCTCCATATACAAGGTACAATACAAGATGTCATCCTAAAGAATTCTGAAGGTTCCAATAGCTAAAGGAGTAGAGACAAAGTCGCCATATACAAGGTAAAATACGAAATGTCATTATAAATAATTCTGAAGGTCCCAATATCTAAAGAAGTAGAGACACGATCTCCATATACAGAGAAAAATACGAAATGTCATTACAAAGAATTGTGAAAGTTCCAATAGCTAAAGAAGTAGAGACAAGATCTCCATATACAGAGAAAAATACGAAATGTCATTACAAAGAATTCTGAAGGTTCCTAATCAAATAAATGTTACTAACACGATGTTGTTTTGTGCGAGCTTTCACTTGAGGTTGTTTCCTCTTATCATATTATCAATATTCAATGCCACAAGTTAATACTAAACTTATAATTCTTATTAAAGTGATGTTGTTAACTTATTAGGATTGAATGAGATTGTAAAACGTATGAGCAAACCAGAAAAAAAAATTCAAAAAGTTACTTACGTGATTTATGTTATTAGAAATTAAGAGGATTTGAGCTGCTCTGCTCCATATCAGAGAAGAATTAGCAAAAATGCATAACTGTTCCACGTCATAAATAAAGAAATAACCAAATAGTTTAACGCAAAAATACTGCAATTAAAACAAATGACAAAATGGAGATAATTATATATCTAGGAACTGGAATCTCAAATGATATTTTGCTAACAAAGGGAGACCATAGCTCAGCTACATCCTACTTTCCCTTTCTTGCTTCGCTGCCAAACATCTACATTTTCCTGCTGCTTGAACGCATAGCATCACAGCATTTGGCGTTGATATGTATTACTATTCACAGCATCTTGGTATGAATCTTGGTACTAAACGAATAATCAACGAACCTTTAGTAAGAGTGGGAGGTCATGCGAGGTAGAAGATCTTTTTCAATTAAATCACGTTCTTTCATTCACATCCTTACATTTAAGTATTTCAATCGTTCATGGAACTTTGGCATTTGAAAAGTTGGTTAGTGGTACAAAATATATTGCGTTGAGTAACGGAATTATTGAGCATAAGAAAGAAGCCGGTACTCCGTCGACAAAAAGAATTGTTTACAATTTACGCCTTTTTTGATAACACTAGTGGTAGATAATGTGTCGCTCTCGTGACCGTTATTTTCTAGGACGTGTTTTTCTTATTTCCTACAAATTGATAGCAATAACTTTCTTATTTCACTCCATACGATTGCTGTGATCAGTATATGGCGAAAATGTTTAGCAGAATGAATCCGTTACTCAACGCAATATTCAACTTTGGCATTGCAAACCTTACAACTTGTGATTTGAAATGGGACAATGTTGTAATGGTTTTAGTAGCAGATTCGGCAACAAGTATATTCCTTTTAAGTTGTATGTTTCTTACAAAACCTTACGAGAATGTAAATATTTAAGGTTCATCCATCGTAAGTGGCTCTGTGCTAGATAAGTGTCTCTTCCTGTTTGTTATTGATATTGATTTTGTTTTTATTTATGTTTATTTGCATAGTAGAGATATATTTGTATAGGAATATTGTGACTTTCTGATTTTTCTCTGAAAAGAAGTTTAATTACGGTAGCTCCTCCAATAAACGCCGCCCTCTGACAAAGGCCGCATCTTGAAAAGCGGTGTTTCATAGAACAAAGACCAAACACGAAATAACAAATAGCTTGCATGAGTTTTACTTGTTTTCTACAAACAAATTCTTCTGCAACTAAAGATACAAAGCAAATACAGATTTTTCTGATAATTTTTGCATGAATTTTATTTGATTGACATTTTTCATTTTGTAATAAACGCAACCCTCTATTAAACGCCACACCCAAAGGTCTAGAATTTGTAATAAACTCTGCGGCGTTTATAAATGGAAATACGGTAGTTACACTGTGCTCTTAATTTAGAGAAAGAGGTCCCTAGTATTTGATGTTGGTTGCATGCAATTGGGTTAAGGAAGCTCTCAAGCATTTCTTAGTATCGTATTATATTTTACGTATTACAGGAATTGCCTCATATTAAGAGATCTTAAACGCCGTAAAGCGTCTCCATCGTATCGTGGAAGATTACTAAAGACTTATTAGAGTGCAGCAGAAAATGTACCACACAATCCACAAAACTTTGATATTGTAAAAGGACATCCACTGTGTCATACTACTTAAGGAGTGCACAAGGAGGCTTGTCGCTGTATGTGTAGTTTCGTATCTTCTAAAAATCTTAAGCTAGGTTACGTAAATGTTGTGTAGCCTATATTGACTTCATAGCGCAATGGTAGCGGCAAGACTGTTGAATCCACGGCAACGAAATGAGCATATACAACTAAAATCATTACCAACAGCTTTGTAGTTGAAGATGAAGTGAAAGTGTGTATCAAGGATGTACAAGATTGGATTTTTATATACGTTGACATTAAATTGAATTACATCATTGTTAAAAATAGAGAGAGAGAGGGAAAATCACTATCGTGCAATCGTTACATCATATTGCTATGGATGATGTAAGATTCACGACAGAGCTCTCCTTCTAGAGAGTGACGCGAGGAGCGAAAGATAAAAGAAGTAAGTATTTACAAAGTTGATGTGATTATGATAAAAAGTGTTCATTTAAAATTGTACTTGAAGTGTTCGATTTAAGTTCCATACTTTATAATTCTTGAGTCAGATGTGTTCGAATATATATTCAGTCTGTGAAAATTATACGAATCTGTCCGGAAAATGAACGTGATGTCCAGGGCGAGTTTTGCGAATAGGAGTGGACGAGTCTTGTAAAATTGTGCTAGAATTCGAATTAAATTGATAGTCCTTGGAATTAATAGTGTCCATGAAAGCAGGTTTTAATCGATCTAAACTGACATTGTCCCTTTTGCCATTGATATCTAAAGTATAATATACTTAGATTGACGGACGAGTACTCGATATGGTCCACGGTAAGGGTGCTGTAATGGCGCTTTTACAGAGTCGTCGCGAATGAAGACGTGAGAACAGGTAGATAGTTCTTTAGGCATATGCGAAATATTGTTGGTATTTCGAGTTGGCACAGGTGCAAGTTGCAACATAAAGCGGCGGAGACGGTCGACATATTGGCTTGAGTCCAGTAATTCTGTGTTGGAACTTGGAGCAACAAATTCGTTGGGAGACGAAGTGGGGTTCCGTACACAAGTTTGGCAGGACAATAACCAAGGTCAGCCTTGACTGTTGAGCGAATTGCTAGCAGGACAAAAGGAAGAGTGTCTGTCCAGTGTGAAGGATCTGGTTGAGAATTGAGAGCCTCGGTCAGTGGTGATGGTGGATGGTGTGCCAAAAGATGATATCCAGTGAGAGACGAAAGTGCGAGCGACAGTTTCTGCAGAAATATCTGAAATAGGGATAACAGCAGGACAGCGAGTGAAGCGACCAATGCATGTTAGAAGATAGCGATAGCCGTTAGATGGAGGAAGAGCACCAACGATGTCTATATCGATGTGATAAAAGCGAGTGTCTGGTGTGGTGAATGTACCGAGAGGATTGACAGTATGGCGAGTGACTTTGGATTTCTGACAAGATAGGCATGATCGTGTCCATTGGCGAATGTATAGATGGCCAGATGAAACGTTGAGTAATGAGTTTCTGAGTGGCAGGAATACCTGGGTGTGATAGTGAATGTATTATATTATATTATATTATATTATCTTATCTTATATTATATTTTATTATATTATATTGTATTATATTGGGCAAATGACAAAACTTTCGACATGAACCAAAAGTAAAAACTTACTTATCGAAATATAAACATAACATATAAGCATGTTTCAATCTTATTTTCAAATTTCGGCAACAATTGGAATTTTAGCATTTCAATAACTAGTAAGTGTAAGGTATACTCATTTTATTGACCACTACCTATTTTTTCGTTCACTGTACATTCATTTTGAAAAGAAAGCTCTAGTCCAGATTACAAGTAAAAGAGGCATTACAAACCCAAGTTCGCTGGAAAAGATCGTGAAAATAGGTGAATGAACAAATTCTTGTAAACTTGTGACATTTTTATAAGCTCTTTGTCTTACATACGACTATGCTAATTGGAAGAAATCATTTATTTTCTTTGTCCTAGCATGAGACGTTATTAGTCAATGTCGAAAACAGTAATAGTTGTGGTTGTAACTAGCTAGAATTTAAATAACTTCCAAGAGCAGTGCGATTTGTAGACAGCTGTTTACCACCCAAATTTATGATGGCTTGCCAAGCCCCTGGTCACAGGAGACACCGCGGGCAAGTGGTGAAAGGCGTCAAACTGCTGACTTAATATTGTGGATGCAAGCCCAGATCGATATATTTGACTAATTATACGAGGCTTGTAAGTGGATGAGTTGCATTTCCACATTAACGTTCACCAGCACCATACTGGTACCAGTGGCACGATGCTATGCCCTTAATAAACCACTCCTCTTTTATACCTCTTGGCCTACAAAGCTCTATAGTGGCAGTTGGTAACTAGAGTGATCCGCCCATCTCAGCACGCTCAATTCTACTCCGTAGATTCATTAGTAAAGACCCCGCCTCTGCTCAAAGTAAACAAACCTTGCGTCATGGTTAAAGCAATTTCAGGCTAATTTGAATTTGTTTCTCATTCAACAGATTTTTAGCAGAGCGAGTAACTTCAGACCTTAACTTAGATTACTATCACGTCAAAGAAGTACAAACATAGATGAAATATTTTGCACATCTAAATATGGTAAAAATTCCTAGAAATTGAGAACCACTTGGATCTTTTCTCCGAATAATGTCTCGTGCTGTATACCACTGATCTCTACTGCGATAGTCTCCTAGCAGATAAATAAGTGCCTGATGAGGAAACTCGATTCTCTGATTCTGTGCATTTGCTCCACATTAACTTACGAATTTGGCAGTATGCAGGGCCAAGCATTATCTCCGAAGCAGCGTAAGCTAGCATAATTATCATCAGAATATTTCACATAAAATATCCTACAGTCAAACACTTCTGTAATATAAGTACCATGTCTGAAGTTTTCTGAATTACAATTTGGTGTTTGTACATCGACATCTGATTCTATTATTTACAAAATTTCATTTTAAAGCTTGGTAGTTTTCATTGTCGTTTGATCACTCTTGTTGTGGTGCACAACCACGTGTTGTTTATGTATTCCGCTGTACAAGTGAACCGGGGGCCACAACTACAGTGAGTTATCTGTTGAACGGATGAAAAATTTCGGTTGCATTAGGCTTATGCAACAAGTTGCAGGAAGTTGCATATGAAAAGTTGCATGTGTAAACCGTGCTTTACTAGCTCCTCGATCACGCTTTACCCATTCACTATGGAGGTGCCAGAGGAACCATACATTGATGAGGTAGTGGGGTTAAGTGATCTGCTGTTACATAACAATAGGATCTATTATACTTTACACGAGGAGGAGAGGCCTGAAATTTTGCAATTTTGACGACGTTATAAATGTATCATACAACCATCGAACTACATATAATGGTCTTTTATTTCAGTTCACCGAATTTAATATGCCATTTTTTAAAACACATACAACATTGCAGAGTGTCTTAGTAATATGGGAGTCACACACTTGCCGACCTCCTCTGTAATAGAAAATGGTGTATCCCCCCCTTCCATATTGAAGAACGCAAAAGACCCATACCAAACTGTACCAATAGCTGTTCTGACAGTTGTATGCCCTGTTTTCCACCTTCCTAAAGTCTTCTTATCTTTTATATGTGCTGAAAAATGCAAAGGACCCCTACTAAACTTACCAATAGTGTTCTGAGATTTTTAGGCTCTCTTTTCCATCTTCCTGAAATTAAGTGTTATTTATTGTAAATATCCTCATTTTTTCAGTGCATCGAATCAACGGTTCTTCGATTGGCGCAGCACTTACTGCACTTGGAGATCCAAGGAACACTTTATGCTACATTTGTGGGCCACCTCCTATGATCGAGGGAATGAATGAACTACTTCTAGATAGTGGAATGATGAAAGACAATATACATTTCGAAAAATGGTGGTGACCTAAATGGTATAGCTCTAGTCGATGTGACAATTTTTGATATTAAGGACTAATGTTTTAAACAACCTGTGCCTTTGTGAATCTCTGTGAGGTATACTTTTATTTCTCAATCGTATGATATTATTGATAAAATTATTCCTCTTATTTCGTAAATTAGAACGTCAACTTTGTATTTGTTATAAACAGAAGTGAGAATATTGTTAGAAAGCAAATATGGCCATTGCTACAAAACGCCAGAATTAAATTAACAGAGAAGGTCTAAGGCCTTTTTGTATTGAATTGTGCCTCAACATTAATGTACAAACTCAACCGTATTGTGCGTTGTATTGCATATGAGTTGGATTTTTGTGAAAACAGTTTGTAATTTTGGGATCGTTCGTCTAATTTTGGTCAATTTATTTACTTCCACGAAACTTTTAAAAATTTTTGGCAACTTTTGTGCTCAAGATGGGTGGACCGCGGGCACCCGCAGATATTATTGGCGTTCCCATTTTAGAATTCGAGCCACTCCCACTCCTACCAATCGAGGATCCTCAAGATTGCGGAATGCTACACTAAATAACAGAAATCGAAATAACTTCGTTGTCGCCTTGGCTGCTTTCTCCATTGAAGATAAACAACCGCATGCCCAGCATCATTACGGTGCTGAAGGAAAATAATCCCAACGTTGATTACGCCTCAGCAATGGTCTTTCCGTAAACTGCTGCCCGAACGTTTATGTCCGGTTATTTAAATGCTTTGAAAAGTATTTGGCAAAATGATAGCAAAATTGTGGGAATTTATGTTCCGAAATCTTGATAGAAAATGGTAATGTTTTAATTTTGGTCCGAAATGCATGTTTCTGCGTACAAACACGTTTGCAGTTCATGTATGATAATATAGGGAATGTATCTCAAACTGCAAATTACTTCCCTGTTCCGCGAATTTGAAAAAACGCGTATCTTGTTTGAGAACGTTGGATACACTTGAGAAAGGAGAGACAAATTTTTTCCTTTTATAGGTCTGGGAATCAGATAGTGAATTACAAAAACTGCATGTCCTGCTTGAGGACTTTGGATGCACTTGAGAAAGGACAGACAGCAAAATGTCGAAGAAATAGGACTCGGGTTCCTTAGAAAGGCAGGGTGTAATGACCCGCTATGCTAATTGCTGAAAACGGCAAAATGAATCAAAGGAGTCCAATTAAATATGATATCACATTAGAATTGTTAAAATGTTATAAATTCCCTCGAGTTCCATTTATTACATATAAAAGTTATAAAATACTTAAAACATTAAAAAGAAAAATTTGACGTAATTTTATATCATTTTAACATTTGTATGCACTTTCCCAGCCTACTTCTTTTCTTTATCTGGCCGCTTTACATTATTTGTACTGCACCAACGTAACTGAAAATTTTACGAAGCGTTTATCACATAATTGTCACCAACCGTTATTGTTGTAGAGCCTATAAAGTTGAATGTGTCGCCGTCCCTTTACCGTCCTGTCGGGATTATGACCCCACTGCTTCCATACGCGCTTCTAAACCACAAGATAGAATGGCCTTGGTTACGCGGTGGCAACGACATACTCAGCACTTTTTTACGAGATGCTGATGATATTTCTGGAGGTTTACAGTTCTCACATGTAAAAAGATTCTCTTTGCCGATTGAACTGTAAAGTTAAGTTAATCTATCAAAAATCTTTAACATATCTTGCCTGATACCTCCTATAGCGTAGACATTTTTGCAACAACATTAAGAAAACACTATATCAAGAATGTTGCTACTACCACATAACCAAGGTCGTGATGGCATGACGAGCGCTTCCGGTTTAGTCGCGTATAGTAGTCTTAGACGAAAACAATTTTTTTTATTTTTCGGGGGTCTGCGAATCAGATAGCGAAAAGTCGCCGATGCTTTAGAACATTCTTGAGAAGTGGACACGCAGGCTTAATAAATCAAAAGTCACTAAACACAGGAAAGCTCCTTAAACTGCACCGGAGTTGATTAATCAAAGACATTGATACCTTCAAGCACATCACAGTTACGCTTTATGTGATGGTCCTTCACAGTAAGGTCGACTTAGCAATGTTTGAAATACAATCACGTACATGCGACGTGACTTTGGAAAACCGGACAATTTTTCGCTGTCTGAGACGTAGACCCTAACAAAGCAGTTCGTCTTTTGTGAAATTATCATCCTTATAAAGCAATACAATCTGGGAAAACTACTTACAACTGCTTTAATAACATTTAAGGTCTTCCCTGGTATAAGAGGCCCGGAGATTAGGCAATATCACCTCTGTAGTAGATTTGAAGTGATCTCCATTTTGCTACCTCATCAATATACTTTTGCATTGTATTTACAGATTCAATGCCTATGTATGCTAGGGCGTGGTAATTCCAACATCATTTATTACTCTTATCTCAATACTTTCGATAGGTATTTTTTGTTAATCTTCCTGTTGTAAATGCACGCGTTTCCAAAATATAAACACATATTCTTTACTTCAGCAACGAACTGTCATTAGTGAATCTAGGCAGCGCTGGGCTGGTTAGTTGGGCTCACAATATTTCTCAGAATTGGGCTAAAATGTCACTGTGTAGGTGCAGTGTTATGCAGTCAATTAGTTATGTAACTGAAGGCTGTCACCACTTCACAAAAAGTAGAATGTCAAGACGATTATCATCTTAAATTAAGCAATCGTGGAATATGAAAAAGTCAAAATGAAAAAGATAAGTTACAGTACAATCATGTCTACACTAAGTGTTTCACCCAAAAACTGTCTTGTGCACGTTAAAAGAATCATTGCAGCTGGTAGTGTACTCAGACTTTGCTTGTTCATTACTACTAAGTGAAAACTTAAAACTTCACCTAATCAAAGCTTCATTAGTTATTTTCAACCATTTGAGTTACAGGAATTTTTCATAAGAACCCAAAATCAATGTCGTAGAAAGGCTTTATTCAACTCACGAATTAAGGCTTTTGTCCTTTTAAATGTGCACGTTACAGTTTTGTATGTATATTCTTGCATTCCCTAAAGATACTGTACATCGAGCCAAAGTTTAGTGTCAAAGAAGTGCATCACGTATTGTACGAGACCTTATCGCCAGAACGCTCTCAATTCTGTTGTAAACAGCAACACATAGCAATGAAAACTATTGGGCATTAAACACGAGATAAAAACTAACTACGCCATTTAAAGGCCGAGCCGCCTGACTAAACAAGCTACACGATAACAAAGAACAAATAAATCAGTCTCAAATGAGAAATTAGAATAGCTAGGCTTTGCTGTTTACAACCAAGTTACAATATCCGACTGATACAGTAAATAAATTGTTGATAATCTCGATTTTATGTTCAAAACCGACAATTTGGTACAAATAATAACAATTAGTTAGGCGACTTCAGTATTGTTTCTGGTGTGAATATCAAGGAAGTCGAGATCTGACCCAGAGCCAAGTTGTTTATTGAAGAATCATGTAGTATCAAAACACGCCATGGACCCTTCTTAATTAGATTGCATCATCATAACCGAAAACGAGGCTTACTCGGCAAGGATGTAAACAAATGCAATGCTTTCAACTAACAGTTCACAAGAAAACGGCCGATAGGTAGACATTAAACGCGCAAAATACATACCAAACTTTGATTTATGTTCGGTAAATGGACTGCATAGCCAAAGACACGAACACTGATGTGAAAGATCTACCCAGATTTATGGAAGACAGAGACCAATGGCGCCATATTGTGAAGGCATGCTCGACTGCGGTCGAGTAAAGTAAAGTAAGTAATGTTGCCGTACCAGTCCCCTTACAATAACTATGGTGTAAAACACTTGCTCCACCCGACGCTCTCTTATGACTTGCTCATCGTAGCTATAACTTTTAAAAAAACTCTTTTGCCAAAGGAATATTATAATAAAATAACTCACAGTCATTTCTATCGGCATGAGTTACTTTGCAAAACAATGGAAAGGTAAATGTCCAGATTTATGTTACGTCTTCAGATAGCAATTTCTTTAATTCTTTAGTTAGCAAAGATGCCTTGATCCTTTTGAGGAACATGTGTACCTTAGCATCAACTGGCTCCTTCATTATGTACTACTAGATCTATGAGGCAGTGATAGGTACCTCAGCCGCCTCGCCAAATAATATTTTTCCACGACTAAAAAGATGGAACTATTCCTATAACAAATTTAATTTCATTATATTTAATTAGGAGATGTTTCTCCTAGCTTAGTAATGTATTGTGTATAACTGCTCACGAGATGAAGACCAAAGTGTGACCCCTCCCCCCTCCAATAACTCGATAAGTGTCCGCTATCGCCCTTATATGAAAAACGTTTGTATGGTTCAGGCAAAGAAGTAAAAAAACGAGCTTTAATACAGTACCTAGTTCTTCTCTTGATTTACAAGACATTATTACTATTGATTGTAAATTAAAATGGACGTGACTCCTGTCAGTACCTTCTGAATCTCGATGACGATGATTGAAATCTTGTTCAATCTTTTGTTTGCCACACTTCACGTTTTCCGATCTCTTGAGTTGGGCGAATGTTGTTTGTCATTTTATGGTCCTCTTCATTACTTTTCATACTCCGGAATTTGTCAAGCTAAAAGAAAGAAGATAGTAATTTGAAGCAAAGAATAAAATTAATTTTGAAAAGATTAAAGAAAAATTAAAAAAAATATTATCACTTGTATTCAAGATCGTGCCCAACGCATCCAGAGTGTTTGCTCTGTTAGCTTGCGAGCAGACTATCGAACGTAGTCGTAGAAATTTCTGTCTCGGTAGTTTGCGCTGGTGTGCTATCAGTCTCCTTAAGTAGCCTCCAATGCAGTACCGTAGCCAGGGGGATGCTTGGTATGCTTAGCATCCTCTAGAAGTTGACTTCAAGGTAAAATAGAACCGCCTAGCTCATAGTCGTCTGTCCTAGAGTTTGAAATTTGTCAGAGCATTTCTCAGACTTGTTGAATACCCTGCTCCATATATCTTTTCCAAGATATCAAATCTGCGCACCTAAATTTAAAACATTTAAAGCCCAGTTAACAACTGACACCTGGTTTCTACGAGTGCTTGTGATAACTTCCAATTCATATCGATCCCGCATGTTTTTTCCTGTGAGTTGTCATGACCATATATGGTGTGTCTGGCTGGGGAAGACACCATAAGTGACAGGCCAGACGCATCATTTTGGAGCTTCTGTGAGAAAAGTCCTCCCTAAGAAATCTTGCAATGCATCGACGCATATGTTAATTATCTCGTCTAATGGAACGTTTGTAAACAAGTTACAGATGTCAAAAGAACCAAAAAACTCTCTTTTGAGCCAAAATTAAGATTTTGGTTATGGTTAACGAAAGTAAACGAGTCTTTAATACAATTTTCAGAATAAAGATGAGGTACGGGTTGTAAAATTTCTGAGAGCCATTTGACTATTTCATGGTGTGAGGAGCCAATCATAGAAAGAATTGTTCGAAGTTCTTTCTTATGTGTTTTGGAGAGGCCGTACATACGTGGACGTGGTGACCCGGAGGGTCTGATTCTATCGTAAACATGGCGAGGCAGACGGCCTTGCTTAACTAGGTTAAGTAAACGTTTTTGGATACGTTGCTCAATTCTGGCTGTATCATCGTTCTTTTCAACACTACCTAATTTTTGAAATTTGCTGGAATCTTGTAGTATGTTATCCATTTTGTGGATGTAATCTTTTTGCTTTAAGATGACGACCCCTGATCCTTTATCTGGTTTTGTGATGAGGATCTCTTTATTGCTCCTGAGCAATTTTATAGCCTGAAAAAGTTCCCTTTGCATGTAAAAATCTGCGAGGTCGATAGGTGTTCCTCAGTAAACACGGGCCAAATCACTTAACCGTGCTTTTAGAGAGTCAAGTTCATCTGCGGAGAAAGGTTTATGTTTATTAACTTGCGCGTACAGAATTTCAAACTCGGCAAAATTTTCGTCCCTGTTGACTGTATTCGGTGGACTACAAACTTTTAAGCCAAATTTTATGACAAATTCCTCGGCGTCGGAATGCGGGTAATCTGAAAAAATTTGGATGTGATTTTTCGTGTTACCAATCATATTGCCAAGACGTTTCTTTAGAAGGAGATTGACGTTTTCAATGTGTTGTAAATGAGTTTTCTTCTCCATCCGTTTGTTGATTTCGGAAATGTAATGGAAGAATCGAAACATATCAAAAAACGAAAGAAACTGCCGTACCTTATTAAACCGCTGCCTATACGCATTTTGGAAATTGTGCATTTGACTTTTGGTCTTCGCAATTTCATCGTTGAGAAAAGCACGTTCCATACAAGGACTGTCCATAGCGCGTGACCTAGAAAGAATTCGTTTTCTCGTTAGGCCTATTGAATTAACCTTGTTTTTAGCAGATGCTGATTGGTTAAAAAACCCCACAATCCATTCAGGCTGCCCAAATTCTGATTGGCTCTTTCAAAAATACAGTTAGGTATACTCTTTCACACACTTCATTTCGGTCATTCTGAGGAGTGTGAGACGAAAAAGCTTTTAAGTACACAATGTTTTCGCTATTACGTGCAATATTTTTTCCTTCTATGGTTGTTTTCGAACCAAAGTAACCTATGTATAATTCTTTTTAACCATTATTTACATCTAAATTCATTGGAACACTAACTATATAGCATAATGTTGTCTAAGACAAAGAATGTGCAATGATGATGATGATATGTGTAGTTTTATTGTAATGACAGCTTAATGGAAGCTAAATGGCAGTTGGTATGAAAATTTAATTCCAAATACACAACTTGATAGATTCAGTTGTTGTAATAAGCAATTCAAACACAAGTGCCAGAGATCCCATGTTTATCTACCAAACATGATAGTACCATTATGTCTGGTGTGGATTTATGATTTAAGAATTTTGAAGCTGGTTTAAAAGATATAGCCAATCAACTTAAATATGAAAGTATATATTTGATTGTTAGTGTTCAGATCAGATCAAAAATGAAAAATAGTATATATATTTCTAGTCCTTGTGGCTCTACAAAAGTAAACGAGAAGACAAGGAACTGCCTAAATACTAGCTTTAATTCATATGGCTGTGAGTGTAGATTCCATTGCTGATGTCCGGGAGATCCTTGGGTATGCTAATCTTTACCCAAGGTTGCTGATATGATTCTTGTGCTTGAAAGAATATGTCATTAGATGACCAGCATCAGAGTTTGGTAGCTCCAATAAAGAACTTTTTCTAGGTATCATCTCTTACATACATAACAATGTCTATGTATGATGTTGTAGAACAGCATGTATAATGGATGTAGCCATGTAAGGGTTTTAAAGCCCAAGGAGCATTGTCCTGACAGAACCAGTGGAAGAGTTTCATAGAGCCAGGTCACTTAACGATAAACTAGTCAGTGGTAGAATGAAATCTGTAGAGGAGGGGAGGAGATAGGGGTTTTTGCTGTGCAGTAAAAGTAGGTACCAGGTATGCAAATTGCTAGAGAAAGGAGAAAATTTTCAAGCAACAGGAGGAGAGAGACATTTTTTCATTAATGTTAGGTTTGACTGTGATTCTAGTAATGTAGTATATATATTTGCTTAGCCATAAGGTTTGTAGTATATAAACCATATGAGTTCAAACCCACAACCTCATCATTACTAAACCAACCCCTCAACCATTGAACCATCAGGCACAAAGGCTAAGGCGGAGATGTTTAGTGTCAATTTAGAGAAGATACCAGAGAAATAGAAAACATGCCAGCCAGTTGGTGACATAATTTCTATTTCTCTAATTTTTTTGTAATTGACATTTAAAAATGCTCTCTCCTTAACAATATTTATATAATTTTAAGCACAGGATTGACTCTTTCAATATTTGTCATCTGTGACAATGTGTTTCCCCCCCCCCTTATTTGGTATGTCGTACCTAACATTCAGCTCAGCCCGCTAAGAATATTTGCTGCTATTTTCTTACGCACTGGTACAACCATGTATCACTTACCCTATTTGGCATTCCCTTATTGTTCTCCATTTTCGCATATATACCCTTTTACCATGCCATAGTTCTTCAGTATTTGATAACCTTCCAGTTAGTAAAGAGTTCATAATCAAGTTTCTCTCGTCGTCCGTTTGGTATCGTTCGTGATACAAGTAATTATATAAAGTTTGTGTATCTTATGACCTCGATGTAGAAAGTTATTGACAATTAAATTATTAATTGTTTATGTAGTATTATTTGTATTTTAAAGTAACAAACCAATAAGAATAAATTTAAATAAAAGTGCGAAAAGGCAACAGCTTTTGGTAAGATAAATATGTCATACGTATCATGATAACATGCTATTAATAAACCAGTCAATCTTCATGCAAAGTCTTTGCATGGACTATAACGACCAGCCGCATATCTCTGTTCTCCGTAATTTTAATTGTGTTGATAGTTGTGCCGGAATCAAGCAATGTTGCTAAGCTGTCTCACAAGGTCTTCCAGTGTAAGCCTGTGCCCTTTTGACCTGTGTTCGATTCCATGTCGTCTTTGCTCCTAATTCTGTTATACAGATTCCTCTTGAGACCACCCCCTACTAACAGCAATGCGGTGGCTCTCCTGGACGTCCAGGACACCCTGGCCAACTTTTTCATGCCTCATATTTCCTTGTGGCGCATAGTTTTCCCATCTCCTTGCTTATAGACCAGGGCTTATACTCTTACGTCATTGCAAGCTCAACGTATGATAGCAAGCCTTTTCCCCTAGAAGAAGCGACAAGCTTTTATTGGCAATGATATTTTTCATGTTCTGATTACGTTGCTTTGATTTTCCCGATCCTAGATTTTATTTCAAAGTCACATCTTCCGTCAGAGGGTATGTATGTACCAAAGTATTTGCACTTGTTTAATTGTTTCACAGTTAGTTGATAGTTATTGCAGTAAAGAAACATAAAGACGTATTTGACATTTTTGACACAAGCATCACTTCAGTTTTATTACAATTCGGCCCCATATTTTTGCAATGTGTGACTGCAACTTCCAAAAGATTTTGCAGGTCGGTTTAGATTTTGGTTAAAAGAATATATCATATGCATAACAAATATTGCTGACTATATGTCCTTCAATGTTGTTTCTTCACATACTTTGAATTTACTACAAAACCTTGTCGCTGTACAATGAAAACAAATCCGGAGATAAAACGCAACTCTTTCTTACTCCTCTCTCTCACTTTTCTTACAAAGGACTTAATTCTTCTTGCACTTTTTCTGCTGCCTCTTGCTCCCAATATAACTTCTGGATAAGCTGTATGTCTTTTACACCAATGTTGATCTCTTCAAATAATTAGATGATGTTGTCATGTTTAACCTTGTAGGCCCTTTGGTACTTTGTACTGCTCTTTCTGAACGCATCTTTAGACGGTATTGACGGTTCCTTTTCCTTCAACAAACCTACAATGTTTCTTACTTATTACGGACTTGATTTTATTCCTCATCCTCTTCATCAGAAATCGCAAAAGTATCTACGTCACATGACTGATTGAGCTAGTTAAGTGGTTGTGCTCACATTCAGTTGTCTCGAATCGTTTTTTGGAAGCGCTAAAGACATGGATCTGAAGAGATCAGACGGAATTTTCCCCTGGTCATAAATTACATTTGCAAGTAGACATATCTCGCAACATCAAAAAATGTAGTTTTTCTCTTTGAGCATTAGCTATATATATATATAAAGATGAAGTAAGCTATATTTTCGAAAGCTCATGACAGCCAAAGTTTTAATGTTTTCATTGTACATATTTTTAACTTTTATGGCTTTTTAATCTGTTTTTAGGTGTATATATATCTACTTTAAATTTCATGTAACCACATTTTCACATGCCTCTCAGATGTATTCTACTATATATACTGTTTCCTCTTGTAAAAAGGATTATAGTTTTCATACAAATAATCAAAGGAGTAACTGCAATTAGTAAGAACAAAGCAAATATGTATGCAAGTATGAGACATGGGTGAAATATTCACTGATGATAAGTCATGTAAGCTTCTGGTTTTGGCTTTACCCTCAAATTTGTAGATGTTAAATATGGCAAAAAAGCTCAATTGAAAATGAGATCAAAGTAGTCATCAATTTAGTTATGAAGAAGGTTAAAGTAGAAAAGGCCCAGCGTAGATGAATTGCAACTTATCATAAACAATGTATTGTAATTTATGATCTGTTCCATCCTTTGGGAAAATCTGAGAATTAGCATTTGTGTGCTTTCTTTTTGTATTCAGGAAAGAGCTCACATAACACTTTATTTTACAGATACAATATGGAATATGGAAGTGATCGGTGTTGAATAAGTAACAGAAGATGAGTCGAAGATCAGGAAGGTTGGCAGAGAAGGTGGAAGACCTTGCCTCCACGTTAAATGCTACCACCGACATGTTATCCACAGCTGATAGAATGATTGGCCACTATCGTGATGTCAATAAGGAACAAGAGCTTGAAATTTCTCGGGTGAGCTCATAAATTTTCATTTTCATGTATATGATATTAATTGTGTCATATGTTCTAGTAGCTTTAACATTGATAATTGTCAAGATGCAACATACTCTTTTGTGCTTAAATGTGTGTGTGCATGGGGGGGAGGGGGCATCAAATAATTAGGATGGATGGGCATTTTTCTTGATTTTCATAAAGTGGAGGGGTCATGATAAAATGACCTACAGGGAAAATTATGAATAAACCCTTAAAATGGGGGGGGATAAAATGAAGGGGTGGATTTTTTTCACATGTACATTTACTACAGAAGACCCTGTAGTGTAATTTTATGATGTGATAGCAACTACCCAGCCTGCCAATCAAAAGATGCCAATGGTTGAATCACATTGTAGAACAAAAGAATTTTCCTGCAAAATTTATTAGGTCTGTCAAGCCAAAAGAATTTAAGAGAATCACAGTCAAAGTCTTGTGATTTCTACCCTTTTTTGTCAGGAAATGAATCAGTCCCTGTTGATTCGGAACTGAAAGCTGACTTAGCATGCTTACGTAGAATTGAATCTGCTATTAACTATGAGACTGCTATTAACTATTTTTGTCCTGGGTTATGACGTTAAACTGCATCCAGTGGCTTGGCTCGTAAAGAGTGGGTGGGAACGTGGAGCGGCCCAGCCTCTCTGCGCCATGTGACTTGACCAAGGAAGAACTGCCGTCCGGCCCGTCATCAATCCAAAGCCCATTAAGTTTAAGACAGTTTAAGACAGAATACGGCATACACTTTCAAGAGTAGCGTTACGTCTATCGTATTCTACCAAGTAGACTGGTAATAAAATTACATTTAACTTCTTTTGTTTATCTCTTAAGGCAAAGGTTGTTGAGTTTTGTAGCTTTCACACTTAAATGATGAAAAGCGGTAAGTGGCATGTCAGATCGACGTACCTTAAAATCGAACTTACATAACGAACCTTTCACAACGAAGTGTCATGTCAGGCGGCATATGGGACCTGTCACTTGCCACATGTCACACGATGTGAGAGCTTTCTTAACTATAAGGTAATGAGATAGAATTTATGTAGTCGACAGTAGCTGTACTTTATAATATACTATTGACAGCAAGTAAGTAAAAAGAGAAAGCAGAAGGATACAAATTCAACTAAAGACTTGTTTTGATCTTAACTCTAATGTGTCGAACAACAACCTCCCAAATTATGGTACCAAATTTGGACAATGGTGGTGATTTTCAGTATTCTTCAATTTGCGACGCAACGGAATATGATTAACCTAGGTTGTGGTAGTGATAGAAAGGATAAATAGTAATAATTTTTAGTATTGGCACTTTAAAAGAAGTAGGACCCTTTTGTTTTAGAGACAGGAGACAGTTTATGTTCAGATTGTCCCAAATTCCTTTTAAGAAATGCTACTGAGTTATTTTACCTGCACTTTTTCTACTCTTTCCGTCTCGGGAAAGTACTGCTAACCAGGCTTGCTGCAAAAGTCCGGCGGCTGCTGTACAGGAAAGAGCTGCCAGTTGATGGAACAAAATTCGTATATCTTATTAACGCAGCACCAAGAGACTTCGGTTCACCCCAAATTGTCTTTAACATATCTAAAGGGTTTAGGTTCAGCGGTTGTCAGCTTGGGACTGGTGCTAGGCATGCGCAGGGAACGGTCTCAAAGTTGCAATCTTCTTTCTTACGCAGTATTGCTGAGACAACTGAGAATTTGCATGCTCAAGCTGCAACTTTGTCCTAACCAGAGCAAAATATATAGGAGATGGGCGGGCTTGACATGAGTGATAATGATCTACTAGCAGAAAAGAAAGCAGATATTGGCATTGCACCCAGGTCTGTAGCAAGAGCTAGAAACGTGGTGAGGCTATTTTGAACTTTTTAACTTTAGAGAAGGAGGGGGCTATCCTGAGTTTAACAGGAAAATAATCTTGCAACTTGTACATGTTTGAGTAGCGACAGGAGAGGGGGAAGGCTGGCCGTAAATTTAAAAGGACTTAGTGCCCAATACCCTTCCTGTGCTTTGGCTATAGCTCTGATAGCATCACACAAGCTTAGCTCCATCAAGAACCAAACAATACCGAAGGAAGAAAACCTTCTCCATCTTTTTCAATTTTTCTTTGCAAGAACCTACTATAATACTTCTTAAAATTTTCATATATATTTATAAATATATAAAAAGGTGATGGCTTTAATACATACATATACATATATACATACATATACATACACATCATGTTATAACGTATTCTTTCTGTTTTCACCCGGCAAAAACCTGAAATGGGGACAGTATGATAACTTGGAAGTATGAGTCTAATTACGGAACACTAATATTTAAATTGAACTAGATAACCAACTAAAACGCATAATAAAAACGCAAAAACAATGAATCTAAGATATATATGCTGTAGGAACGATTAAGAGAATTAAAACAATAAATAAAAACATTAACAAAAACAAAATGAAAAAGAAAGAAAAATCCCACACGCACAAAAGCACAAAATCATTAAATTGCAACTTCAAAGAAAGCAATATGAATAAAATAGAATTACACTTGAAAGAAACGTAAGTTGTTCAGATTTTTTCACTCCTTATTTCGCGGATGAAAAATGTAGTAAGATGACCGGATCGACACCTCGACACAATTGCCCAGAACTCGTTCTGAATCAATGTGGATGTCCCTGAGCAAACCACTTACGTCATTAACATTTGGCCCATGAGTAGATACCTCCATAGTCAGTAGTCAGAATTTAGATCTTGCCTCAATTTACGATTCTTTTTAAGTTTATATTCCCTTAATTTTTCAAAATTTGTCTGAAAACAAACAATGAGTTTAACAACAGTGATAGATTGGTTCTAACCATTATTCTAAACAATAACAATACATGGTCTTAAGGAATTAAATAGAATAGTAGGGCTTGTATAACCAGGTAAGTCAATGAAAATACTTTGTGCATCGGACACGACGCTCAATAGGTGGGTTGCCATGGTAAAAAGAATGTTATCATGACACCACGTAAATCTTCCCTGGTCAACTGGACCTTGACCATTTACAATTACGTGGAACTGTATGTTCTTTCTTCTTGCATAAGAAGCGCAGAGCCAATGGCTTCAAATTCCAAGTTTTTAGATTT
>JAAAKM020073195.1:60962384-60996549 GCA_010016025.2 Alatinidae sp. Z8VKAUB7J3
ACTGGAATTGTTAACCTCCCGCATCAACTGATGTAAATATACTTTAAACAAATGGTTTTGTGGTTTGTGGCATAGATCAATGTCAGATTTTAAAAGAAATGAGTTCTAGGGAAGCATGCAAGTGTTTAGTGGTGGGTTGAATATCATAGTCATTGCAGATTTGATGGTTTTAAGGTTGTGTGCATCATGTGAGAGGTAACAGTTTCCTTTACTTCATAAAGAGCTACAGAAAAGAAGTCACTAGAGAAATTTAAAATATATTACCGCTGTGGCCTGGATAATCCTCTCTTTTAAGTGATACTTTTCATAATATTTCCAATTTTTTCCAAAAATGATAACTAGGGTAGCATGCAAGTTTATAGTGGTGGGTTGAATATCATAGTCATTGCAGATGTAATGGTTTTCAGGTTGTGTGCATCATGTGATAGGTAGCAGTTTCCTTTAATTCATAAAGAGCTTCAGTAAAACGACAACTTAAAACAACTTTACAGAATCTTCATACATGTGTCACAATGCGCGTAAAGATAGAGAGGTACTGGTCCCTTCCCTTGTCTTTCCGTGTCTTGACCTTTGATTCTCAGCGTTCTAACTACTATGGCAGTCAAAGGCCTCTTATAGACGTCACTAGAGAAATTCAAGATATATCACCACCGGAGCCTGGATAATCCTCTCTTTTAAGTGATACTTGTTATAATATTTCCAAATTTTCTTAGCAATATCACATTTGTTATACATTTAAACAATACGACTAATGATTTAATTTTGCAAGAAATGTTTCGGATACACTTCATCCCTCTTAAGTTGAAATAAACTTTTTTTTTAGAAACCAGTTTATACGAAACCAGAGCTCAATATTAAAGAAACTCGAGAGCTGGATGGGGCTGCTCTAAGAAACCCAAAAAATCTCTGAAAGCGGTTAAGACAGTTTGATAACGGGTTATTTCATGAATAGGCTAACCTGGAACAGAGGGTACCCTAAGGTGGGTCCTTTAGCCACCTTTGCGGGTGGTTTGTTTTGGTAAAAGGGGGGGGGGGGGGGTGGTGTTGGGGGAGGGGGGGGGGGGGGGGGGGGGGGGGGGTTTTAGAACATCCTGAAAGTTACGTGACAAATTTTAAACGTTCCTGTGCCATTTTTTCATTTTGTGAAGTAGAACCTTTTATACTAATTGCTGCGATGGCTTTTTACTGTCAGTAATTTAACATGAATTTCAATTTCATCGTTTCTACATTATGTTGAAGTTTTAAATATACTTCGGTTTTAATGCTGCCAGTGCAGGGCAGTGGATAAGCGAACAATCTCAAGCTTGCTTGTAAATCAGATATTTCTTATATATTCCTGGTGGATGTGAAAGTCGTGAATAGAATCGCTCGTTACAGATATAAAATATATACCGCGTCATGACTGTGTTTGAGCCCTCATATTTACGCCTATACGTGTCGTTTTCTTTCTTTATCGTGTTGGTTCATTTTGTTCCAGGCTGCCAAGACGTCATCCTGTGATTTGATAGTTGCTTAATGAACGTGCTGAATTTTCAAGTTAAGGACAGCTACAGTATTTGCAAAGATCTGAAATTTTTCGGTTTGGTATGAAAACATAATTTTGATACCCAAGAAAATAATCTTCAAACTTGGTGTAAGTACTCTCCCTAGTACCTTCAGAATTTGAGTAAGTCTCTGGCAAAGAATATTGAAGAGGTATCTTCGAATGAGCTACTAACCAACCCATATGCCTTCTAACACAAGAAGCAATCTACTATGATAAAGATAAGATATAGTTAATTTTTCCGAGTATCATTGATTTGAAATATTTTTAAGCATATCTTCCTGTAAGAACACTTTCTAAAAGAATTTTATTATGGCCAAATAGGCATTGTTTGGTGTGTGTTGCAGAGTTTGTAATCAGGTTTCCTCTCGCGTAAGTCTTGAAACTCGCCTAAGTTATACTCAGTAGTGTTCACCACATCTTGGCCAGATTTGGGGCACGTAGTCTCTGATCAAAATGGTGAAAGGACGAAAACTTGGGAAACACTCGGAGACTAGCCAGGCAGCAGCTTAAAGTGAACCTTTTGACCACGAAAAATAGAAGGATCGCATCAGAAGGATATGTTGGATGCTGCCTGGCCCAAGCACATAAACGCTACCCGGCAAAAAGGAGTGGCTTGAGGCATTTCATAGGGGCAGATATTTTAAGCCCTTATTCCTTGTACTATTTGGCGTTTGTTGGAGTCTTTCTTATGGTATTTAAGTTCCACGCTGTCATGTGAAACAAAGAACCATACAGGAAGATATGTTGACTTGTGAAATCCAATTATAGTCGTGTAATGTGCTGTTGCATGAGCGCACGTACACACGCACACACACACACACACACACACACACACACACACACACACTGTGAGCGCATGTGTTGTCTTGGTATCAGAATATCACCTACCCATCCATGATTAGTCACCTGTTTGCTGCAAAGGAAAAACAAATCAAGAAACGTTTTTCATTAAGAATTGATTACAAACTGTTGATATATAACAAATATCACACTGTTGAGAATGTGTCAAGCAAAGAGATCAAAGATCCAGCCATCATTTGGTATTTCATCGTGTACAACACAACGAAATTCGACGATAACCTGTAGTGATACCTAAGCAACTACTTAAGCAACTCCAGGCCCGATTTCGAAAAATTGCTAAGGAACTCGAGGCCTGACCCCGAAAATGGAGTTGCTTATAAAAAAAAGTGTAACAGATAAGATGACGTTAAAGCTCGCTTGCGATTGCCCAAAACGGTCAGACATGTTGAGCTTAGTGACCAGTGCTGGGGCTCGCAACTACTACTGTTGGTAATTCTCGTAAGATGGGAGTACCAGATCCCCGATAAAGATTTGTTTAAAAGAGAAACCACGGTGATTCTCTGATCACGGTTCTTCTGCTGTGCTAGGTTGGTCACCAATGTGGAGGAGACCTGGTCATGCACTCCCAAAGCTCTGTCTGCAGGATAACTTCATAATTGGAAGCAAGATATACGTCATTAGAAGAGGTAGCAGGATGTCTTTACGCGACTCATAAATAATTCTGGCATTCCTTGGAGATACAGTCCAATGACAGGAAAATAGTGGTGCTTATATTAACAAAGAAGTCGAAGAGAAACCAAGGAGATGCTCCATTACAGACTATGACCGGAGAAACGTTACCATGACTCAGCCAGACGTTAATTGCACAAAATAATAGGGATGGTCTTAATCAAGGACTGGTCTAATGACCTATATACATTCTTGAATTGATCAAAATTGTTTCAAGTCTACAGAAAATTTGCATGTTACTGCGAAGGCACGAAGATCAAGAACACCTTAACTTTCATAGTATCAATTGCATGTAACTTGTCACTCCCAAATGTTGATCATTTTCAACCTTCTTTGCAACCTCAAATAAATAAAATGGTAAAAGAATTCCTCTATAACGACCTTTTTTCAGTTTCAGTACCACTATTTTGTATCTTTAGGTTAAATCAAAACCAACCCATGATAATTTTTATGTAGATGATAATTGCTTTATTCGAAAGACGATATTAAAGAATATTAAAATAGTATCTTTTCATTTATTAATACTTTAGTTCCTTTGATCTCTGATTTACAAATACAGAATTAACCCTGGTCCATAATAATCTAAAGCCTGCACTTATAACTCGCGGATACAAATCGGTTCTTTACTTCATTGCTTCTATGAGATATTGCTCTCAAAGTTATGTTTGCTAGCAAAAAATAGTAGTAGTAAAAAGGAGCAGCTATTGTATGGGTTTTTTTTCAAATGTAGAGCTTTGAAACACGTCTTTCATAGAAGTCTCTCGAAAGGGTGCAACACTGTGGGATTAAACCGGGATACGAACCAACAACCATCGGGTAATGAATCTGTCAACATCTGCCCGGCTCGTGATGCTGACATGATTGATAAGAAGGTATCATTACATACATACATACATACATATACATACATACATACATGCATGCATACATACATACATACATGCATACATACATGCGTACATACATACATGCATACATACATGCATACATACATGCATACCAGTGGCGAAGTCAGAAGGCAGATGACCAAAATTTAGTAATAAGGGTCTTCTCTGTGCCTCTCCTTCCAATTAAATTTTTCGGTGTCACAATAATAACGTTTAGGCCACCCAAACCCAATACAAACACACGTACACATTTTCTAGAACACGTCGAAGATCATTACCATGGCTCTCTACCAAGTAATTTGAATTAATTCGTAGCCTTTGGAGAAGGGTCATGCTCTCCCACATTCGGCCTGACCAACGTCACGGATTCGAGCTGATGTAGCCATATAATTGGCTGGTGGAGGCAGCAGTAGCCTTTGTTCCATGCCGTCTACTCCAGCCTAATTAAAACCGCCTGCCTTACGTAACAGACAAGGACAATCGTTTTAAGAACGGGGGACTACACTGTAATGATCTCGTTTTACTTTCTCAGCGAACTAGTATGTAGTAAGCCAAAGGCTGACTTGGAAAACGAAATGTATTGACCCCCGTCTACTACTTCACTACTCTCACGTTCCACTGTTCATCATCCAATCAAAGTTAATCAACACCTTCACACAAAAATAAAAGAATGACCATTCCATCGACTTAAAATACCCCTTGGTAATTGGTTTTTAAGGAGTTATCTCACAAAGGCAAGCACAGAAAAGGAGGTCTTGCAAATGCATATTAGTGGGAATGAACTTTTAGCAATCAGTAGGCCGACTGAGTAAATGACCTCTTTGTAAGAGGATTGCATCAAGTAGGGGATTACATCAAGTACACCTCAGACCCGTAGGTAGCCACGCCAAATGGGGGCTCGATGAGCTATCAGGGAAGAGGCAATACAATTTTTTTATGGAGCTTGAATATTACGATGAAGTATTTATGATTACTATTGTAAGCCACGTATGATGATGTAAGAGAAACATTAATATTGTAAGTTTGGTTTACTATAACCGACGTCATTAAGGCATCGACTTTATATTTAACCTGAAAAGTTCTTTGACAATATCTCAACAGGAGGCAAAATTATATCGTGTGGGCGTGGCCCACTAATACCCCCTTCCCCCCGGGCTACGGGCCTTGTACACTACTGAGCCTGACCATGTCTTCAAAGCTGGCTTCGCCACTGATGCATACATACATACACACATACATACATACATACATACATACATACATACGTACATGCATGCAAACATATATGCGTTAATATATGCATGCATATATGCCATACATACATGCATACATACATGCATACATACATGCATGCATACATACATGCAGACATGCATACATACGTACATACATACATACATACGTACATACATACATACATACATACA
The DNA here is from genome assembly GCA_010016025.2 of Alatinidae sp. Z8VKAUB7J3. NCBI lineage: Eukaryota > Metazoa > Cnidaria > Cubozoa > Carybdeida > Alatinidae > Alatinidae sp. Z8VKAUB7J3. Next base: position 60,967,775 of record JAAAKM020073195.1, read on the forward strand.
TACATACATACATCCATACATACATACATACATACATACATACATACATACATAGGTTAGGAGATCAGGCAATGAAACCCGTTGAAAGTTCTATTTTGGTGTTCTTTCGTGAAGACATTAGAGGGATTATACCGTCGGAAGTGAGATGAGTATCGTTCATTATTTTACAAAATCCCGAAGGTAAGCCTCTCCGAATATAATTCCCCAAATCTAAATGCCCCTGTTTCCTAGATATAAACATCCTGCGAAATATAATCATAGGTCTTCTCCTCGGGAGATCGCTAAAGAATTCTTATTTTATATTTTTTAATTTTGTTTTTTTCCTACTCCTGCTTCTAGTGTTCCACCCTGTACTACCTTTTATTGTCACATCACAAATACCAAGTTAAAGCTGCATGACTGTTTCATCTTAATGTCTTGGCGGAAGGGGGCGCTGAGGACGTATCTGGGGAGGGTGGGATTAAATATTTGAGAACTACTATGCTAGACGAATAAGTGCATTAAAAGAAATGCCAATTCTTCCTTTGTTTTTAATCTTTGCGATCGATTTTTGCTTCGGGTCGATTCGAAGGGAATGAGTGGATGTGCACTTATTGTTTTCCTTGGCACTTTGAGTTATGGTCGAAGATTAATTTTTGATATTTCTTGTCACGTTTTTCGCACCTGTAGGAGAGCAGGAATGCCAGACACTTTAGCAACACATGGTATAATATCTGGAATTTTTAACTCAATGTTTAATGTTGGGTAAGTATGAGTGTGCAAGGTTAAGCAAAGTTTAACTTTCTTTAATTTTTAACAGGTTCAGAGTTCCTTCTGAGTTTTTCTTTGCGTGCTTGGAACTAAACGTTGTGTGGTTGGTAAAATTTTGATTTCTGACAATTATCCACGCACACATACGACGCAAAATAAGTCATTTGACGGCGTCATACATTGACCAGTAAAAGGTGGTATACGCCGGATTCCTTTTAAGTGGCGTTGCTGCTTGGATGTGCGGCTGCGCAGTTTATGTTAGATTAGGCAACAACTTTAACAGTAAACAAAATAACAACAAGCTTTTGCCATCATGCTTTTTTAATACTTCATACCTTCACTAAGGCACCTAGTCATACGAGAATGGCCATAATTAAATTACGATTGAAATCAATCATGAAAAATCACATTGGTCGTAAAATTTCTGAAACCCCCCTTTCGACTATAATATTTGTGTTATTATTGCTTTAAAGTGGAGGAATGTATTTAAATCCATTTATAACTATCCATAGTCCTTCAAGACACTTCCAAAATGGAAACATAACTTTGATATTTCCCTCTTGAGATATGAAACATTATCAGAAATATATGAGTACACTTTTCACGCTATAAATAAGCAAGAAAACTGCCTTATATATTTAAAAAAATGTTAATTCATCAAGTTCATCAGGTAAAGAATGATGCAGAAAATTACTACTACATTTTGTGGTTTTTGTTGTGTTTTATTGTCAACTAACTCTGAGGGCGTAGATTCTTGCCATGTTGTTTTATTTTGTTTGTTTTGTTTTGTGTATTTCATTTAATCTAGGTTTACTATTTAGAACTTTTAGTATGATTGTAATGCGCAGTTGCAAAAAGAAGTGCTGAAATCTGCGCAATATAAGTTGATTATAACAATAATGATACATTGATAGATGGCGGCTAAAACGACAGCAGCCCCCGCCTACCGCTCTCAGAACGCCTTAAAACATCTAACATGTTTTGTACCCTCCCTACCCCCTCTTTGCCGACGTCATCAATGTATCGAGTTCCAAATGAACTTAAGTAGGATACAAATGCACAATTACTTTAGGACCAAGTACCAAACAATGTTAAAGTACGGATTTATTGGCCTGACAAACATAATCTGCCTGGGTCTCAAATTAGTGGCGTACTTCGACGGGTGGTATATGGGACTGCGTGCCCCTCCGTTTCTCAAATACATATGCAACTCAAGTGTGAAGACAATATAAACTTTTGGATTTGAATGGGTAAGAATTGAGATCACTAGACGTTTTATCAGGTTTACAATATGCCGGGATGGGTCCCCACACCCAAAATGTGATACTCTTGGGCTTCCACGTTTGCTGTTTCCTCCCCTGAAATACCTTTGTATGTCAGTGTCTCAAGTCGAACGTTTTAGGTAACTGAGATAAATTTAGCGTAGAATTCAATAATCATAAACTTTGCATCCAGTTCATCATATAGTATTTTTTTAACTCAAGAGCTTTCATTTCCTTCATACAGCAAAGTAGCATAATAGCACAATAACATGACTAATAAAGTCCATAAAAAAAGTCCATCACACTCTTTATTCCCTATTTGTGTACTAATTTTGGTGGGCTTTATGACCAACGGGGAAATTAGCTACAAAATTACTCGTCGAGCAAAGATAGATACGAAACTAAACTATCATTTTGCAATATACTTAGTTACAGTGATAGGTGTTCGCAACAAAAAGATTTTTTGTTTACTTGATTTCTACATTTTAAAAGGAAACAGATGTTCACACTGCAGTACAATTTAAGCATTAATTGGCATTGAAGTGTTGTTATAGAAATTTTTTTATCGAGAAGACAGGATTTTAGCACGAGAGAAATAGAAAATATGTCTCCACTGGGGATCGAACCCGTGACCCACGCTTTCGCGGCACTTTCTGCGATGAAACTTTCTTTCTTTAATGACTTTTGGATTGATGACGGGCCGGAGGGCAGTTCATTCTTGGTCAAGTCACATGGTGCTGAGAGGCTGGTCTCCAATTGCGTTGAGCTGGATGTCGATGTCCCCGGTGGATGATTGGGGGGTAATGTAGCGACTAGAGAAATGGACTATGTTTACATCGGAGGTCACCTGGCTCAGTTTATAGAGCGCACGCCGCGAACGCCTGGGTCACGGTTTGATCTCTGGAGGTGACATATTTTCTACTTCTCTAGTGTTCTTTTCAGAAATATTATTGTAAGACATCTTAACCCTCAGTCTTAGCGACAACACTAAAGTGCAATTCTCATACGCATAGTTAAACTCAGGCTATTGCGCATGTTTTGATTTACAATGACGTAATCAAAAAGTAAACAAAATTAGGATATGACTCACTTCTATGAAGGTTTTTTAGACTGTTTGCAGCGTGTTTACCAATAATCAACACACCTCCATTGGCAATGTTTTCATAAACGTGATGAATTATTGCTGCTTGTTTGCAGAATCAATCAGACTGCTGCCTTTAAAGGAAGAAATCTCAAAACAGAGATAAGAAAGTTAGTCAACTGGCACTTTATTAGAATACCCAGATTTACACATCCGATCAATCGAACGTTATCAGTGTTCTAATCGACCAGTTTCAATCGTCATGTAAACGTCATTGGGAAATATAAAACGTTCATAGTTTGGAAAGCAAAGTTCCCATTACGCTTTTAGCAAGCCCTGAAATGTGCGTATGATGACGTTTATCTCAGTAGGCTAAAATTGAGTATAACGGAAATCTAGTGCAGAGACAGAGAGCATGATCCTGGATAATGTAGTAGAAAAGTTAGCTAGGCGAGATGTAATAACGTCGCGATGAGTCATAGCATAGTTATTTAGCTACAACTAGCTTGGGTATTTAATACAGGTATTGCTTATGAGATGGTTTTATTGGCATTGAAAACATCAGTAAATATAATTTTTCTTGACTTATATCAATGTTTCAAACTATTGATATTGAAAACTTAAAAACAGGCAAAATGTAGTACCTTTTACGCAAAACTTCAATTCATTCTTGTCGTTATTAGAATACAATCACAGTTATCGCTTATATGAGGTAAATTATAATCGGTATGGTATATCTCCTACCATATAAAGAATATTGTGTCAGGGCGTTAATAATAATTATTATGATAATCACATTTTTATTATTCTTATTATTATTTTATCTTCTGTAATCTAACTCTATCCTATATTACAATTCCTCTATCATGTTTGAGTCCTAGTATTATTAATGTCTTTCATCCATAACCTCGATACCCTAGTGTAAGTGTGTATTTTGCTCATCACTCAAAATGTCGACATTTTCAAGTGACTAATCTCTTTAACTGAAAAGAAGACGAGCTTTGGTGCTACGTTGCATTTGTCCTTTTTAACAATTTGTTAGCAATATTTGAAGGTAACATTGATAATATACATGTATTGTTATATTGTAAGTTGCATAGCACATGAGAACATACTTGCAAGCAGAACTTAACATACAAATTTTAAGTGTTTCTTACCTAAAGATATAGTGAATAATGCTATTTGCAGCGAGGATCAATAGCAACATTAACAAATGAGTCATTTTAACTCTTTTGTTATTAATTCATAAATATTGCACGAAATAACGAAGACATTGTGTACTTAAAAGCTTTTTTCGTCTGACACTCCTCAGAGTACTAACGTCAGAATGGCCGAAATGGAATGTGCGAAAGAGTATACCCAACTGTATTTTGAAGGAGCCAGTCAGAAATTGGACTGCCTGAATGGCTTGTGTTTTTGGACCAGCGCAAAGAGACTGGTCTCCAATTGCGTTGAGCTGGATGTCGATGTCTACCGGTGGATGATTTGGAGCTAATGCGGCGACTAAAGAAATAGAGTATGTTAACATTGGAGATCACCTAGCTCAGTTGGTAGAGCGCACGCCGCGACAGCGTGGGTCATGAGTTCGATCCCCGGTGGTGACATATTTTCTATTTCTCTAGTATTCTTTTCAAAACTAACATTTGATTTACTGTACTAACAAATTAAGTCTCAATGAAGCAGGCCTGCCATTTGCTACTTGAATGAAGACGTCAGTTTATGTTAATGTCCCTTCATAAAGTCATTACTTTCTACCAGATTTTTAAAATGGGTCGTAACGAAAATAGTTTGAAAACCTCTGTCGTGGGGTGTTATTTACAAGAAGATTTTACAGAACAACAAGTCAACAAACAGGCTAGTAAATCGCTCACAGAAAAGGCAACAAATTTGCTAATTCAATATATCCTTTGCAATGACAACAGCTGTTTCTTGCACAACGATTATGATGTGGTAACACAACAGTTTTCTTATTGTGAGCCCTCAATTTAGATAACATTTTCCTATTTGTCAAGAGAAAATAGAAACCCACAAATCCAACGGTGTCCAGTCGCTGCCTCGATTTCAATTGATAATGTCGTACCTGGAATGTCTTCGTCGTTACCTGAATAAAGGGCACGTTTAGGAGAACAAAGAATATATAATAATGGAACTGATACCTGCGTGATTGCACTATTAAGGAAACAATCAGAGGAAGTAGATGAATTGACATTGTATGATCTGCCATTTGTAAATACTACGTCATATTTTTGCAAAGCAACATCATCACAGCTTTCAAGTGCTTTACATTTAAAATTTCAGTGTGACATAACGCAGAGATTCTCGTTTTGTCTCTTCGATGATTACACTTAAAGGAATAAAAGATAGAAGTGTAGTCAGAATCCGAAATAACAAACTGTCACAATGTTTTTAACCTTTGAAATGAAACAGAGAAGGCATATACACCTACGTTTGTGGATGCGGACATAGACCCTAAATTTACTTTTGTATCATTTCTGTTGCGAGTACCAGAGGTATACATACATTGGAAAGGCTTGTTTTCATATATTGCCATACTTTTGTGACAGTTGCACGACAAGGCACATTGCCATACATTGGCAAGGCTGCCATACATTGGCAAGGTTGCTGCACATTGGCAAGGCTGCTGCACATTGGCAAAGTAGCCATACTCTGTCCATACTCTGTCCATACTTAAGTGCAACTCACTTGCAAGGTTATTTGTCACTCAGCAAGCTGTTAGTATTGTGATTAAACGTTACTTTTGTAAATCGGAGCTTGTTAAACGTTACTCGTAAGAACTTTTCGTAAGAAAGGTTAAACTACTATATGCAGCAATCACTTTACTGAATAGTTTACAGGTCTGATCCAGTGGCAAGGAAGTAATTGAGAAAACAACACATCGATAAAAAGGGACATTTATAAAGAAAGCAAATGTCTTTTTATCTTTCAACATTTACATTTTCTTCAACACTGTGAATTTTTAAGTATCAGTACAAAGTTATCTTGTTTTTAATGTCTAATTCTTGCACTCACAACTATTGCATGACCCAAAATAGATTTTAGAAGACAAGTGATGGAGGTTACGTGGACGAGTTCTTGCAATTCCCACATTGAAAATCTTTTCTTCTTCCCATCTTGGTTCCTCCTTAAAACACTCCAGTATTATCTTCTTTTTCCCAACAAATTTCAACTGAAGACCTGACTTAACTGACATAAGCTTACGTAATGTGGTCACTTCCTTTTGAACACACTGCAGACGAGCTCCGTGTAAGCTGTGACGTGTTAATATCAATTACTATGCTAGAATAATCCTTCGCCAAGAAATTAATCCAATCTGGTCTTGGGTAGGCAAGTAAGCATGGTTCAAATTTCTTTTTTTCACATTCCACTAAGGTGTCTCTGGTCATTGTGTGGAAAGGGTTCTTTCGTGTCGATATGCATATCTTGCTGAAAATGTGACACAATGTCTGTTGCAATCAATTTCAATTTCGATAAAGCTGAAAAGGGGCCACGTAAAAAGTTGAGATTTGGCAAATCTTGGAAGGGGGGGCATGTCCCCCTCTGCCCCCTGTTCCCTCTTTCCTGTAGCGCAGTGAGTTGCTGAGTTCTAGTACTTGATTCAATAGCAATTGGAAAACGTCCATTGCAGCCTTCAAGGAAATTAATGAAGGTGCTGATAAATCAGGAGGCGAGTTAGCTGAGTGATTCTCTACCATACCACATGCCCTACGCTCTCTTCAGAGTATTTACCTCCTTCTCATGAATCAAGTCTAAACATAAACGATAAACTGATAACTGATTTACAAACCAGTACAAACATATATTTACAAATGTGATATGTAGTGAATTCTATGTGGGTGGCCACTATTGACCGTTTACTCAAGCTCTCAATATTCTATTTAATTAAGTAATCCCCTTGCGATGAGACACTGCATTCACTAACCGACTTGATTCAGATAGAACATAAATTTGTGTGGTACAATGTATTCAAGAATGTGTTTGAACACAATCATATTATTCTAGTGTAGACATAGTTCATGCTATTTTTAACTTTTTAAGAATCATGTAAACAAAAGATACGATTTATTGTCTCCCAAATATGTGCTCAATTAAATCAAAGCAAAAGGTAAACATAAAAGGTATACATAACTTGGTTTACCCTACAAGAGAAAATAGAGATTGGAGAAGGTAAGTAGGCAGGTAGATTGATGAATAGGTACACAAATGGATAGAATATTAGAAGATAGACAGAAAAGAGAGAAAAAGGAGATAGAAGATAAGAATAAAAAGATAGATAGCGCACACTGACAGACAGTATTATAATATTGAATAGATAGATAGATAGATAGATAGATAGATAGATAGATAGATAGATAGATAGATAGATAGATAGATAGATAGATATTGAATTTGCAAGGAGCGTTCTTGGATGGAAAGGTTAGTATTTGCGATTTGTAACTAGGAAATCGCCAAACCTATGACAGACGAAGCTCTAACGTTTACGGTGTTAGCAATTACATAATTTTATTTAAGGGACTTGGCAGCGAGGCACGTGCTCAATTTAAACATAGTGTTAACGACAGGATGCGTAATTCCATTCTTTATTTGACAGCTTTTACTGCTTTGAGCACCTAAAATATCACATACGCTCACGGCATTTTAAGAAATGTAACGTGTTAAATTAATACTGCGCGCATTTAACAGGGTTCCCATTCGTCCTGGAAATTGCTGAAGTTTAAAGTGCCCTATAAAGTCCAGGGGTCGTATATTTTTTTACGAATCTGGAAAAGTCTTGGATGTTGTGGATCGGAAACTGTTGTTTTTACCAGTAACCGTGACAGGAGGACGGCGGCCATTGATGTTCCCACAATCTAACATAAAAATTTAATCGCCAAATCGCTAATCGGCGCAAATATGCAAGTTCAATTTACAATGCAGTACCAATCTATGCAGGGAAACAGAAGGACATAGGTAATATGCAAGTGAGAAATACCAATAGGTGAAAGCGAGTGTCTACACAATAGATTGCCAGTGACTTAAATAGCTATCTTTTTTAACCTTGGCCGTAGTCTGTCTATCCGTAGTGTGCAGTATGGTACCCCTCCCCCATGTAATTCCCGGAAGTTTTGTCACGAAGTTTTGTCACGAAGTTTTGTCACGACTGACAACTCGACTCAATAACAGGTGTGGGGGAATTTTTTAACCCTCATGATTCGGGCTAGAAGAGACTAGTAATAAACCGACTTCTAAAGAGAAGATTCCGTTGTTCTCTTTGTTTATTCATTCAGACATTAAACATTTTGTTGGATTAAAAGTTAAAATGGCTGCTGCTCCTTAGTATTTTATGAAGTCACTACACTTGTATGTTTGCGTTGGAGATAGAGGAAAAATGCAAAGCAAAAAGACCATCAACTCATGTCAGTGATTGCCGTATATATTTTTAAATATCCCAGATTGTTGAGGCCGAAACGGGAGCTTTAGCAATGAAAGCCTAGTAGACAATTAGCATTGGAATCAGGCGTGTGTCTGCTTAGGAACCCGGTTGAGCTAGGATTGTATATCAAGGCAGGCTATACCCGGGGGTAAAAGCCCCTTTGGTTTACTGGATTTACTGGATTTGATTTTCAGGGCAGCCCAAACTAGTAGATTTAGAAAACGGATTTGATGGAGGGTTAATGGTTTATGACCAGTATATGAAAATATTGCACAGGTGGACTGACTTTTGTGAAAATATGGCTTGGTATTACTAATTTGATATGTATTGCACTTGTAACAAGATGCATAATCTGTTAGGGACGTATCAAAGGGGTTTTCAGACGAAATTTAGCATTCACTATTAACTTTCCAATTCGTGGAGAATAGCAAGTAACAAGTGGAGAATATTTAATTTTCTGGGTTCTCAAGCAAGTGCTGCCCTATGGCAGAGTCACATTGCTTAGTGGTGTTTTTGGTCTTTGAAACCCGAGGTTGTTGTTTCCTTTTAGGAGTCGATGTTTGGCGAATATACGATGGTACATGCTGCTTAATTCGCTTAACCAACTTGAAAGACGTGCGGCCAAGTCGTGCAAAATTATTTCAAACAAGCGGAGTATTTCAGGAACAGCAAAATGTAGCCAAAGGCGTTCTTCGGCGCAAGATAACTGGATATACAGCATTCATTTTTTATATGGTGAAAAAAGAGTCAGAAACAGTAACGCGGCAGCAAACAGCAAGCAAATAGCGAAGTAGCATAATTGCGTAAATTAAGTATCCGAAATATTAGAAAATTCTTTCAAACATGTTGAGAATTTCAGTAATAGCAAGATGACATAAAAGGCGTTCTTCGGCGCCAGTTAACAGGATACACTGCATTGGTTAGTTTCGTATGGTGGTGATAAAGTTAGAGACGGTAACAAAGCAACACACAACAAGACAATAACAAAACAACAAACAGGATATGCTAAGCAATTTATTTTCCATCAATTTCCCTAAAACTTGCGATATTTCTTAATTGAAATTGAAGCTTAAACCCCTCGCAAATAATCGGACTCTCGACTCTAATAGTGAGCCTGTTAACCAAGCATACCACAAAGGAATCAATGAAAATTGATATATCACTAGCAAACGTAGAATGATACTACACTACTACGTTGAGGACCAGGCACCTGCATCAGTAAATTGCATGGCATGCTAGTTTACTTGCATTTATGATCAAGATTTTACCGGCTTCGATGTCACGCGCAGAATCTTCTTTCAAGCTGCCGACGTACCATGCAACGTAATGAAATCGTCGAGAAGCCTCACTGGAAAGTGGGGCTCGGTCCTTTAATGTTAAATCTTATTGTTACTGTAGGTCAACCTCTAATGCAACGTGCTTGGTACCAAAAGCATAAAAATCTTAAGTTTATCAATTTTACATTGTACATAGCATCCCAAACTTCTATAAAATAAAACCTAGGTTTTACGTCGTCATAAATTATCGCTTGAACTTCCCCATGACGAAGAGGAATACCTGACATCAAGGGGAACCTGATAATTTTTGAAAGGAGGGGAAGTCGAAGGTAACATATAATGTATATTGCTCCTCCAAACAATAGGACTGTAAACTTTCTCCTCCTTTAGCCACTTTCTGCCATACCCTGTCTTAGGTTACCCGTCCAGCGCAGCGCTAGCCTTCATCTCCTCGCACTCTCCTACTACCTTAAGCCTACGTTTCCAGTACTCTCCTCTTCCTGCTTCCATCAGTTCATTCAATACATGCTTGAAAAGAGGCCAAGTAACGCTATGGCATAAAAGTAAATGTTGAAATCTGTAAGAGAAAGGTTTAAAAGTCGTACAGTAGACGTTTAAATTCCATGTAGAGTAAACGTTTAAATTAAACTCCATGCAAAGTAAAGCTGTGCCATATGTTCCTTTTCCCAGTACATTGCCGATGACGTATCTATCGGAAATTTCTGGAGTGTCTGTAGTAATAGACGAAAGGGCAATGAAAGATGCGCTAAATCATATACAAATAACAACAAATAAGGGCAGCATATGAAGAGTATTCCCTTGCGCATTCGTGACTTGCTGTCTTTGCCACTTAAGCAGCTTAAGCTTATTACTCGTGCAGGCAATCTTTAACAACACGAATATACATAGAGAATCAAATAACGTCTGCGACATCTGCTAACATCTTTATAGTAAGAGAAAATCCATTGTGGCAGTACCTTACGAGTATTCCCTTGCGCATGCGTGACTTGATGACTTTGTACCTTAAACAGCATAAGCTTGGCACTCGGGCAGGCAATCGTCAACAACACAAATATACATAGAGGGTCCAAGTATCAAGACAAAAGCTCATAGTGGTACCTATTGCTAGGCCAATAAAGAGAGGACTGGACTATGAATTACAACTATTTGCTTGGCTAGAGAGAATAGCCTATATCACTTTTTATTTCGTTTGCTGGAAATGTTGCCTAGAAACACCTTATATTCGCCAAAGGATTCTCCTTACACTCTAGCTAACTACAATCAAAGCAATGTGGGTTTTGTTTGCTCAAACAAATTTTTTACTCTAACATTATGCTAAAAAGCGTGGCATTGTTTAGAGCTCTGTGCTTGGTAAATAGGTAAATGTACAGGATTTGTTAATATACTTACATAAGATATCCGGAAGGGCATTTCGACGTCGGAATTTAGCAGCAGGGAGTTTGGGTGAAGCATTTCTGAAAAAAGGCCAATTAAGTTCTTATTAGTTTTGATGACTAAGGGTGAAGAAGTATGTAAAATATTGAAATTGCAAATTATATGCAGTCCAACAGTCGATGATGTAATTGAGTTGTAATTTGTTATAGTATTCTCACATTGATTAACACATTCTTAACATGTAATCGTCATATTGTACAACAGGTACCAAAATGTGGGAGACAAATTTCCTGGAAATGCTTCTTGCTCAGACGGTTAACATATGAGAGACGCGTAAAATGGCATAAAGGCAAAGACGATGTGCAATGTGAAACAGTCAATGGATAGGAGGCAGCAGAAAAATGACGTACAAAACTTTGAATGCTGAGTGTAGGTTTCCAAAAAACTATGGAAAAGATATATAGGATCATATAAAAAGGGTCATTAAACAAGATAGAAGATGAAAGAGGCGATGTACAGGGGAAAGAGACAAAAAATGAGCAAAAGCAATGGAAGAGGATCAGAGACCAAAGAAAGGAAGCCAGAAATGGTAAGCATTTACAGAAATGGAAAGGAATCTTGTTGACTCAAATACTAACTATAATCAACCAACAGAAACCAAGAGAATGCAACCAAGAGAATGATTACTATATTATAATTTATCAAGTGATTAATCAAGAGAATTGTTCAGGATAATCTGTAAGCTAATTAAAACTTTCTGGCCATAAACAGCGGTCTATAGTCTCCACAGTGAACACAAAATTGTTGTATCTGAGTTGCCGCATCTTTAATACTCAGTTTCATTTAGTTTGGTTTCTGTAGACGATCAGGGTTTAGCTCAGAACATCGGTCCTGTCATACCAAGTCAAGTGTACTGAGTACGCGGTCGAACAAACGTATAGAAGTTCAAGATATTTTGATAAATCATCTACCGACAATTATTTGCCACATCTTGAACAGAAAGCACGCTAATCAAAGCATTTATGTGTCAATAACCTTTAAGTTACAGTTAATGAAATCAACGTGAAATTATGCCCATTTATTTTGTACGACGATGAAACATCTACATGGAGGTCGAGATCTACCTCTCATAAAAAAGTACATTACACACACTTCTTCATTCCTGTTACCAAATTTTCAAGCAGAGATTAAAATTAAGTCTTATTCCCGTTCCTCGTTTAAATCATGTACGGTTTTTATAAGATTAAGGGCAGATACAACAATTTATAGTGACCCTTTTTTCCGTACTAAAGCCTTTCTTTCAGGCAGATTTTGCCAATGCTTGTCTGGCTTTTTGAACTTGCTATTGTTTTTAAAAGAGGGAGGTGCACTGGGAACGATCAATCAGCCTATCTTAAGACTCTAAATAGAAAAAATCCAAGATTTATAGATAATCCTTGAAACCTTTGATTTGACACTGGTTCATACAAGGGTACGAATTTAATTTTGAAATGAGTGTCGGTAGGATTACGAAAAAGAAGCAAAGATCTCGTTTAATGATGATTAAACATGTAAATTTGAAAAAATTATTATTGCAAAAATTCGTTTATTAGCGTTACCGTTCTCAAAACTATTCCATAGCTTCCAAATCCTTAGCTAAAAAGCAAGAATGTTGAGACGAAGGCCTACAAATGGATTACGGAAAATTTGAGCGAGTTTTTTTAGTCCTGAAAGCATATTGTTCTGTATTGGGATACTCAACAGCATACCGTTTTTAATTCCTGCAACCGTTTTTTTCGGTTTTTTTATTTGACATTGAAAAATTACACTTCTGTGCGTGGTTGATATATATAAACAGACATACGAGATCACTAGTTGTATATTTCCACACTCAAATAACTGCTCTCAGAAAGTCTAAACATCTAAACATATGTAAAAGTAAATATATCAAATAGACTAAATAAATATAATGAAATAACGAACATTAACTTTGTGAAATAATTTTTGTACTTCTATAACTGGTAATAGGAAGAAAAATAGACTAAATAAAATGTCTCACCTTTTTGTGTGTCATATGACACGATGCATGGTTGAAGAAGGTAGAGAACTACACAGAAATTTAACAGAAGTTGTTTCTTACCAAATTAAAATCAGAGGACAAAAATGAATATTATTGCAAGCGGTCAAGTCTTTTCATCAGATGGATGAGGTGATTATTTTGATAAGTTTTGTAATTAATTGTTTATTGCTTTTTATCAATCCATTATAACAGGCGCTGTACAACGCGGTCAGCCGCGCGCTGGAGCGCAAACCGAACGCGTCCTTTGATCTTGTCGCGGTTAGCCCGAAGCGGGGCAGCCCCGCGCAGGCGGCGCTGAACAGCACGCAAAGTAAGCGAAATGCGGAAAGCGTTCTGCGCACGTTGGCCGATATGGGACTGCCCGCGAACCGCGTGAAGCTGTCGTCGCGCGCCAGCCAGGACGTCGAGTCCAACGAAGTCCAGATTTACGTGCGCTGACGTAACGGCAGAGGGACGGCCGATGCGGGTGAAAGTCATTGCCCTCGTTTTGGCGCTTCTGCTGCCGGGATTTGCGGCGCAGGCCGAGGACGCGCGCCGCGCGGGTATCCTCGAAATCATTGGCGCGCAGCTCGAAGCCTTTCAGCGCGACGACGCGTCGGCAGCCTTCGCCCTTGCGACCCCCGATATCCAGGCGATGTTCGGTACGCCGGACAATTTTTTGAAGATGGTGGCGGAAGCCTATCAACCGGTCTACCGGCCGCGCGCGGTTACCTATCTCGACCTGATCGAAAAGAACGGTCGCCTGGTGCAGCGGGTGCTGTTCACCGGACCCGACGGCAAACAAGTGTTGGCGCTCTACATGATGGCGCGGCAGACCGACGGGACCTGGCGGATTGCCGGATGCGTGCTGGTCGATTCGACGGGCCAGTCCGCATGACCTCGGCAAAAGAATTTCCGGTATCCTGGGAGGAACTGCACCGCAACGCGCGGGCGCTCGCCTGGCGGTTGCTCGAAATCGGGCCCTTCGAAGGCATCGTCGCCGTGACCCGTGGCGGTCTCGTCCCCGCCGCCATTGTCGCCCGGGAACTGGAGGTCCGCCTGGTCGATACGGTCTGCATCGCGTCCTACGACCATAAGGATCACGGCGGCCTCAACGTTCTCAAAACGCCGTGCCAAGCCCGGACAGCAAAGTCGAGTTTGTGGGCTTAGCGGAAGCTCAACGAGCTATTTGCAATCACTGATCCCAATGCCAATGAGATGAACATAGCGGATTTTTTCGCCGTCACGTTGGATCTTCCGCTGAGTGAGAACGACACGGCCAGCGTCAATTTTCTCAGCTTTGCGCCGCAGCCGAGACTCGGCCCGAGCGATATTGGCACGTTTTGACCCGCCACTGCTTTTGCCAACCTCACGCCCGTCCTTGGCCTCAACTTTGCCGAGGCGCTCGTATTCACACGTGGGCCACTGATCGAGAATCTCGACCTCTTCGCTGCCGTAAACGGGATTTGCGCCAAGCGCCACGAAGATCAAGAGTAGCGGCATCGATTGTTTAAGCGGTGTTGTCATGGCAATTCCACTGGTGGTCGGGGCAAAACGGGCGGGCGTTGATCGCGCACTTTGCTGTCGGCGACAGCGAGTTCCTCAAACAGCAAACTAGGGACAACATAGCTGATGGGTTCGAGGCGACCACGAACACCGGTCAGATAGTAGCCGCCACGCGGAAAGGGCGGTGTTTCGGCTAAGTGGATTCGGCTGCAGTGACAACGTTTACTTTTTTGCTGTCATCTTAACGCTGAGCAGCCTCGTACTGGTTCTTTTCTTGGCCTCGTTCCGAATCACTGGATTTTTCCCACGTCATGTAAGTGAGCAATGATGATTTGTCGCCGTCTCTTCAATTCAGTACGTCCCCGTCTGTACGTGTATCACCATAAATATCACTTTCCCTTTTTGTCTCTCTTACACTCACTGTTTATCGTTTGTCTCTCTCCCTCTCGCTGTTTGTCGTTTGTCTCCCTCCCTCTCGCAGTGTGTCGTTTTTCTCCCTCCCTCTTGCAGTGTGTCGTTTTTCTCCCTCCCTCATGCAGTGTGTCGTTTTTCTCCTTCCCTCTCGCTGTGTGTCGAGACCTGTGCTTAGTCTAGCGTCCCTCATTACCTTATTTTTTATTTTTCGTAGCCATTTAGGTACATAATGTCGTTTTTGCGGGATGGGGGTTGCATGTACCGTTTCTCGTCGTTCTTCGGCTGAGTGTTCCGTCTTAGTTTTGGCAAACTATATTCTTTTATTTCTTCTCTTCCTTTCGTCTCCCTTTCGTATCACTTAGTATTTTTATACTTTGTTTCTTCCTTTCTTTTCGCTCTCTTCCTTTCTTTTCACTGTCTTGCTGTCTTGCGATCTTGCTATCCTACTGTAGTGCTGTGGTTGTGGTCTCACTGCTTATCAGGGGGTTAAACTAAGAGATTGCTGTGATATTCAGTACAGGCCACCGAACATTTCCCCACTGTCAAGTCAAGAAAGTACCGGGAGCGTCAGTGTTTTATAATGTTAAAGAATTACGGCAAGAGAGTGTAGGGTGGGAGGGTATTGGGGAGATTTGAGTGTAAAACGTTGTCTTTGCTCAATTTTATATATGAAGCCACTCACCCACTTTTAACACCTGTTGCTTCTCATGGTTATAAGGTGAAATTGACGGGTTTCTAGGCCCCACCGTCATATGGCATACTCCTCAGTTCAAACTCTCCCCCCACGCGTTTATTTTTCCTAATTTTTTAAGTCCGTGATATTGAAGCTTCCGGTACATTCAAGAAGTGAATACCTAAAATGTTAAAAGTTACGAGTGAGAACTGAAGATACATTTTTCATCAAGGATATCGTTAAGATAGCGTTAGTCCATTGCTGCCGTCGAGTTGGATCAAGTGAAGTTTGTGGTGCAAGGAGTCGCCTCCTCGGCTTTTTGGATAGGAATAGATGTTGTATCTGTTCTCTTTGATGACAAATTCTTTCCATGGTCCGCGAGAGACGGTCCTACTGGGTGGTGGAGCCCGTCTCATGGCTTGCTTCTCTGTCCGGTAGCACAAATTGAAGGACATTTGCCCTCGGACGCCCCAGCTGCCCTTTATTAATTGTTTAGCCTGTTTGGTGGTTTTCCTGTTTATTTAGGGTAGTTTCATTCTTGGGCCCACTGCTCATCAGGGGTATTGGATTGTGAGACTGCAAGTCTGTTCATATTATGTTAATTGATTATTTACTGTCAACAACTAATTCCATTTAATTAAATTAAATTAATAACTAATATTATATACCAAATTATAGTAAACTTATATTAATGAAAATTATTGCTAACATCTCTATGCTAGAAGCTATGAATACTCTACATTGTGCTATGTATGTTTTTGCTATTCCTTTTGCTAATGCGTTATATACTTTTATACTATCACTAAATTTAAATACTAGATATTGGCGTTGCTATCATAAAACTGAATCAAAATATTATGAATTATTTTGGGTATGGTCATCTATCTCTTGTACAGCAGTAATAATATACTTAAATTTATATTTTTTATTCATGTCATTTAGTATAAATTACAGAGTATGTACTGATATTTATAATTTAAATGCATTTCAACGGGGCTGGCAAATAGCAAATAATAATATATTAAGCACAATTAAAGCTACTATGGTTTTTCCTAAAATAGCTAAAAATTAGTTTAATCCTTTAGCATCAGAACGTTTAGATAATCAAACAAAATACTGGAGTTAGTTAGGTGTACCTAAAACTGCACAATTAACTCCAGAAAACTTAATGTATTTTTTACAACAATATTTTGAAATAATTCCTGAAAAATCAATGTATACTCAAGACGTGCATAACCCAAATAATATTATGATGAGTACACATTTTTTTCATGAAACAAAACAAAAAACTCCATTTAAAGTGGATATACAACCTGACTGGTTTCCTTACTTAAATAAAGATTGTGATATATATATAAATAAACTTGAAAATCACATAAAATATCGTAATGAAAATTATTTTTCAGAATTTAAAAACCATCCACATAATGTATTAGATTATTTTTATATGGAATTTGGTGTACCTTTTTTTCAAACTTTTTTTACTGAAGAATATAAAGATATTTATTATCAAATAATTACAGAAATTGAATTAGCCAAGTTTGGCGTAGAACATGACCAAAAATCTAGAATTTTTTTATTAATATTTAATGCTTTATTCCAAAAAATGGATCAAGTTAATTTATATAAAATGTTAGAATATAAACATGAAACAAGATATTCTTTACCTTATATGAAATTATTACATGAATTCATGGTAGATAAAAAATTCCCAGAATTCAGAAAACACCATTTAAAATATTGTGAAGATACTAGTATGTCAACTTTACCTTCTAACAAAATTAAAAATCATACTACAAAAAAATTTACTTATAAAACTGTAGTAGACAAAAATAACCCACAAAGTCCATCGTATAAACCATTATTTACCTTAGCAGGTAACACTAAAACAAATAAAAGTGCATTAAAATACATTAATCCTATAAAAAATACATTACCTATAGAAAGTAACGATATTAAAAAAGCATTTCCACTTTTTAATTATAATTTTTTTACTGTAGATTATCAAAAAAATATTAAAAATTTAGTAGAAAAAAAACAACTAACTTCAGCAGCTAATATTACTTTACTTAATTCTGGTGCGACCATATTTCGCCGGCAGGAAGCATAGCAAGAAACAGTCCGGCTGCTAGATACTTGGCATCACGAGGGTAAGGCTATAACTGCGATCATTGTCTCACCCAATCGTGCCCCCACAATCCCAGCAGGCAACATTTTACCATGTATAATTCTGCTTACAGTTATGTCAGGTTTCACAGCCAACCTGAATATAAGGGAAATCAGAGGATTAACAGGGAATTTCAAACTGGACTCAATTTTGTGAGTAAAGTCAGTGAATTGTCACGGGATTTTGGATAAATTCAGGCTACTTTGTTTGGCTACTTGTACACATTACGTGCCCACGTACGCGAAGACACATGTCAGTTCAATTGTTAGTGCCCATCATGTAATTATATAATCAGACAAGTAGTAATCTTAGTAAGATATATTAACAAATGTGGCCAATTGGAAAGAGATGGGAGATAAATTGTAGCTTCTCAATGGAATACCTATCTAGTCGATACCTTTCAGCCGTATAGTCTATCACAGCAAAGAAGTGTATCATGTATAGGCCTATAGTGTATAAGAAATAGCAATAATGGAATATCCTACATGTCTTATTAGTGTCTTCTAAGTTGATAAACGTAAGCCTCATTACATTTTAATTGTGATCTTTTTCTTTCTCTGGGTGGACACGTAAAGTGTACTTGCACCTTATGTATGACCTTATTGTAGCAGGCCTTTATACAATATATGACACTTAATATCATGGAATGCTAGATTTGTGCAAGGTATGTATGGCAATATCTCGTAGAATTGTCGGGGAATTCTTCTAAATTTTGTGAGGCAAATCAGGGGGTTTTTTTAAGGTGAGGCTGGGTGTGCTGTCATCTCTGGATGTGCTGTCCCTGGGTGTCCCTGGATGTCTTTGGATGTCCCTGGATGTCTCTTGATGTCCCTTGATGTCTCTGGATGCCCCTGGAGGTCTCTGGATGCCCCTGGAGGCCTCTGGATGTCTCCGGATGTCCCTAGATGTCCCTGGATGTCCCTGGATGTCTCTAGATGTCTCTGGATGCCCCTGGTTGTCTCTGAATGTCTCTGGATGTCCCTGGTTGTCTCTGAATGTCCCTGGATATCCCTGGATATCCCTGGATGTCTCTGGATGTCCCTAGATGTCTCTGGATGTCCCTGGATGTCTCTGGATGCCCCTGGTTGTCTCTGATTGTTCCTGGATGTCCCTGGGTGTTTCTGGATGTCCCTAGATGTCCCTGGATGTCTCTGGATGCCCCTGGTTGTCTCTGAATGTCCCTGGATGTCCCTGAATGTTTCTGGATGTCCCTAGATGTCCCTGGATGTCTCTGGATGCCCCTGGTTGTCTCTGAATGTCCCTGGATGTTTTGTCATCATCTGAACAGATTCAGCATACTGTTCGATTGAGCATTTTCACCTTCTGTTTTCTCATGTCTAAATATACATTGCTAATTCAATGTCCCTGGATGTCCCTGGATGACTCTGGATGTCTCTGGACGTATGATCTACTGCAAGAGGTATTGAAAAATCCCAATTACTTTCCCATTGGAATATATGATTCTTGCGTCATAGTTATTTCTGATGATCAAGAAGAAGATCTGTGGGACTTATTTTTGAAATCCTCATCTACGGATATAGAATTGAATTCTCTCGCATGGAATTTGTCTGCTATCAAAAGCCAGAAAAACGTCGCTTTTTCCAAAGCGACTCAGAGAAAAGTTTTGAAAACTATCCTTGAAGCACATAATTTAGAGTCACTTATACTAGCGTTGAATTTTTATCTCTTTAAAGGAATAGATTTTCCTTATTGGTTTAACTTTGATGCCGCATTGAAAATGGAGTTTGAAGCTCAAAAGAATTTGACCAAAAAAGTAAGAAATAACACTGTTTTGGTAGGTAGCGTTGTGATAACTTCTACAAGAACAGTTTATTATCCGGTGATGTCCGTGAAACAGAGCAGAATACACAGGAAATTCCCGAATAATAAGTTTGTCATCGTTGCCTTCCGTGACGAGAATATGGATAAGCTTCAAGGTCAAGAATCGTTCAAGTTTGTAACCTATGTGCTAAACAATGGGCTGACGTTAAACGGAAAGAGGTATAATTTCTTTTGCGGTAGCGCCAGCGAGCAAAGAAGTCATAAAGCTTTGTTTATTTCCAGTGAAAGTATTGAAGAAGTGAATGAGTTGAGAAGTATGATTGTTCTGAACTCGCAAGACTCAAATTCAGTTCCCGAGTTCCTATCGAAACTTAGTTTATTTTGTACTGCAGACACACCCACTTTCAATTTATTCCCAGAAAGATGGGCTGTTGCTGATGACGTTTCAGCGGAAAATGGAGATTGCCTTACAGAAGGAGCTGGGTTGATCAGATCTTCTGTAGCGAGTCGAATTGCTCATTTATTAGAATCAAATAGCATACCTTCTGCTTATCAGGTTCGGTTTAGTGGTATCAAAGGAGTTCTTTTAGTTGTTGATGATCAGTTTATGGATAATTCAGTAGGGTGTGAGAAGGATATTCTTATAAGAAAATCTATGATAAAATTTGAAAGTAATGATTACAATCTTGGCATTGTTTCGTTTTCGAAATTTATCCCTGTGAAACTTAATCGGGAAGTAATAACTCTTCTTGAATCCATTTCTCCTATTGTTGTGGAAGAGCTACATGTACTACAAGAGAAAGAACTTTCGAGACTAGTTGAAATGCTCTTAAATTCACAGATAGCCTCTAAAAAACTGAAATGTTCACTAGCGAATGTTTGGAACATTAAAGAAGTTGCGAAATATTTCGACCTGGCTAGTGAGCCATTTTGGATTCAGATTTTGAAAAAGCTCTTCGACTCTGAAGTAACTGATATTGCTAAGAAGGCGAAAATACTTGTTGAAGAAGCTGCTCTGGCGATCGGTGTTGCTGATCCATTCCAAATCCTTTGTGACGAGGAAATTTTTCTCCAAGTTCAAAGAAGTGAAGATGAAGAAGCGGTCACAGAGCAACCGTCATTGCTGAATTGGATGGAATCTTACAAAGCATTGAATGTGATTTGTCCAAGGATAGTAGAATTCATGGGAAGGTTGGAGTGAAGGCACCATTTGAAGTGGCAAGTATTAAAGATATTGCGATTAAATCAGAACGCAAGGGTTTAGACAAAGTTCATCCAAAGTGGTCATCATTCCATAAAGCAGACGACGAGGATCAGATGGTTGATCAATTAAAAGAATTGATGTTGGAAAATGGACTTTTGAAGAGAAGCTTGCAGGATGCTTTTGTAGATATAAGGTAAGACAAAGCTTTTCTTATTTGAAGTATATACATACAGAGTAATGGAGAAGGTATTTGTTAATCCTGGACTGAATGCAGCCAAGCGCTTAATGTCTTTAGTTTAGAGGTTTCCTCACAAAGTCGAGTTGTTTTCATTTACTTGTTGTACAATGTGAAGTACTAAACGTGTAAGCGACGGTGAGGTTTTGAGAGAACCAGTCAGAATTTGTAGCGCTTGATCAGCGCTATATATTGGAACAACCAGTGTCCGCTGGATTAAATGTTGATTGACCGGAAAGGCCCAGAGAGAAGACGAACTCTTTTTTGGGAGGCTTTGATCTTCAATAATACTATCAAATTATTATATCAAAATATGTTACTTATCAGGCGTCAACATTTTACTTAATTTGGATTAAGACAATGCCTCCCTACACCAAAAACGGTTTAACAAAATTAGATTTCCTCAATATCAAATTGCGATGGACGTCAAATTGTGTATATGGCAAAGATAATATCGCCACTTGATATAACGTTCAAGCAAAAAGGTGGAATGTTAGCTCACTCCTCATGTAGCTTAAGATTACTATGATATTTAGTAATAGCCACTGCTCTCACCCCCCTCTGCCTCGAATCTCATATCATTTTGTTTGCCACATTAAGATATTGAGATATTTGATGAAGTAACAACTTATCGGCATAGCGTACCTGTATAAATGATAAATTAATACCGCCCGCTTAACTTTCTTTGTTTGTTGTAGAAAATTTATAAAATGTACTTTTGTATGAAAGTAAGTCAACATTTAAGGGTTGATCTTTCGATTTTACTCTCATATACTCTTTTATTTTCTTAGGAGCAAGAATTTATACTTTAAGGCCTGAAGATATTTACAGTTGATTTAAACGTTATCTAAGCAGGAAGGTAAGGGGTGACTGACTTGGTTTAGAAAATGGAGAAGGCTACATGAATAGAGAAGGCTGTACGAGTTTAGAAGGCTGTGCGAATGAGGGTCAATTTTATACTAATTGTATTGAGATATTTGATGTAGTAACAATTATCTGCGTAGTGTGCCTGTATAAATGATAAATTATGATAGCCCGCTTCACTCTCCTTTGTTTGTTGCAAAAAATTTCTAAACTGCATTTTGTATGAAAGTAAGTCAATATTTAAGGGTTGATCTTTCTTATTTCCTTAGAAGCAAGGAGTTATGCTTGGGTACTCTTAGAGTGGACAGATCGTAATCATACTTGGTGGGAAGAATAAGCACAAGTCCTAGATACGTGATTGACATAATCAGACCGGATTTGATCTCTTTGGGGGAGTTGGCTGGGTTAATTCAGAAATATTAGAAAGAAAGAGGTATTTTAACTTGCAAAAGGGGTTATCAGATCTTAATGAAATTTGATATTAAGTATGTTATCAGGTCTCAGAGCTCTTATTTGAAATCCTGACTGGATCCGGTGACATTGGGGGAGTTAGAGGGGGAAACCGGAAATCTTAGAAAACACTTAGAGTGTAGAGATCGGGATGAAACTTAGTGGGAATAATAAGCAAATGTCCTAGATACGCTATTGGCATAACTGGACTGGATTCGCTGTCTTTGAGAGGGGGGGTAATTCCGAAAATGAGGTATTTTTAACTTGCGGATAGTTTATCGGATCTTAATGAAATTTTTTATTTAGATGGACCTCGTTTCTCAGAGCTCATATTTTAAATCCCAATCGGATCCGGTGAGATTGGTATGGGGGGGGGTCAGAGGGGGAAACCGGAAATCTTGGTAGAGGCTTAGAGTGGAGAGATCGGGATGAAACTTGATGGGAAGAATAAGCACAAGTCCTAGATACGTAATTAGCATAACCAAATCCGCCCTCATTGGGGGAGTTCGGGAGGGGGAGATATCTAAGGCTTTTGTGAGTTTGGTGCTTCTGGGTGTGCTAGGACGATGAAAATTGGCAGGCGTGTCAAATACCTACACAAATTGACTTGATAACAGCCGTTTCCCCAATTCAACTATCATGGGGGCTGGAGGGGGGGGGGAATCATTAAAACGGAGGTATGTATATCTTTCGAATGGGTGATCGGATCTTAATGAATTTTCATATATAGAAGGATCTCATGTCTCAGATGCTCCATTTTCAATTCGGGACATAAGGGGTGAAGAGGGAAACGGAAATCGAAAATCTTGGAAAACTCTTAGAGTGGAGAGATTGGGATGAAACTTGTTGGGAAGAATTAGCACAAGCTTTTTATACGTGATTGACATAACCGGACTGGATTCGCTCTATTTGGGGGAGTTATAGGGATTTCTAGTACTTTGGCAAGTTTGAGTTTTACTACAAATTATAGATACGTTGTTTATATAAGCGGACCAGATCCGATATATTTGGGGAGACTGGAGGAATTTCTAGTGCTTTAGTGAGTTCGGTGCTTCTTGTTGTACTATGACGATGAAATCGATAACTCTAATACCGAGTCCAATTTAGGTTCCGATCTCACAAATGTCACGTGAGCCTTTGTTATGGAGTTTATCTTTGTATACTTTAGGGGTGGCTAGTTGGTTTGAAAGATTGGAAGTTCTAATTCTCATTTGAGAGTCAAAAGTAATGGAGCTCAACTTGTCCTCTTCCTAACTAGCCTTCTTTTGTGAATTGTATCCGAATGAAATTGTGAGATATCCATTTTAAAACAAAATAGTCCATAGAAGATATTAGATATAGAAGGGGTCTGTAATTAATTGAAGGCACCAAAAAAGGGGGTCTTTAATTAGAGGGGGTCTATAATTAGACGGGGTCTATAATTACTTGACATGATGCGAAAAAGGGGTCTATAATGGGAGGGGTCTATAATTAGAGGAAATACCGTATGTATCTTTCTAATTCTGACTGGCTCGGTCAAATGATGTCACAGATGGGTACAATGTCTCACTCTTCTTATTTCGATTTATACTGAAATTTTTGTCAAGAAGAGTTTCAGACAAGTACGGCCATTAAGTATAATGACGGTTTCATTATTTCTTTCAGCATTGATGCTCTGTGAAGAAATTTCTTGATGGCAAGGTATTAGGTCAAAGTAGGAGCTTTTATAATTTGAAAATGTGGTACTAGAGTAGTCCCGTGCTCTCAAGGAATTTGGGCATCGGCAGTGTTGTCGCTGCCGACGATTTCCTATATACCGTATTTCCTCCAATAAACGCATCTCTCTGATAAACGCAGTTCTAATTAAGCTTGTAGCCAAACATGTGTCATAAACAGGGGCGGTTTTAGGGTATGGCGGACAGGGCGGTAGCCCAGAGCCCCGCGCTCAAGAGTATCACAGCAAAAAACCTCCATCGGCCATTCAGTCAGCTTCTCTTTTCGTACTCTTTGATATATTTATACACACTGCATATAAGAATTATTACACACGATAGGCACTGTGAAAGCCCGATATAATGTGAGCTAAATTGGGTGAGATATTGACAAATATACATCTGCTTAATAGGGCACCGCGTTGGAAAAGTGCCCAGGGCCCCACACGTCGGAAAACCACCCCTGGTCATAAAAGCGGCCCTCCGATAAGCCGTCCTCTTGCAAAGCGGCATTTAGTAGCACACAGAACAAACAAGAAATAACCAATGATTTATACTAGTTTAACTTCTATTCTGTCAACAAGTTCTTACACAACTAAAAATGAGTATATTGCTTTTTCTGCTTTTCGACAGTTCGTCATGAAGAATTTTTGTGGGAATTTGTATTAATTGATAACATTTTTCATTTTGCAATAAACACCGCTCTCTATTAAACACTGCCCTCTATTAAACGCTGCCCTATATGAAACGCTGCAACCGAAATATGTAATTTGTAATAAAAGCCGTGGCCTTTATTAGAGAAAATACGATATTTGCGCTTTCGATGAGATATCATAATACAAGTCTGTCTTACTGAGTGGTTGATAAACTAATATAATAGTGTTACTTATGATGGCGAGAACTCAGACAAACGCACGCACGCACACACACTCACACTCACACTCACACTCACACTCAAACACCCACACACAGAAACACAAACACACACAAACAGACACACACAGACACACACACAGACACACACAGACACACACAGAGATACACACAGACACACACAGACACACACAGACACACAGAGACACACAGAGACACACAGAGACACACAGAGACACACACAGACACACGCAGAGCAAGGAAAGGCAAGGCAAGGCAAGGCAAGGCAAGGCAAGGCAAGGGAAAGCAAGGGAAGGCAAGGCAAGGCAATGTAAAGCAAAGGCAGGGCAAGGCAAGGCAATGTAAAGCAAAGGCAGTGCAAGGTAAGGCAATGTACAGCAAAGGCAAGGCAAAGGAATGAAAAGCAAATTAATATACGAAAAACAAGGCACTACAATAAATAGGAAGGCAAGACACAGCACCTCTCATAACAATGGCTAGGTAACAACGTATCTGGTATGTGAGTGTGGCATATATCCCTACTGGAACTTTAAAGATTATCCACGTCTGATATAAAATAAGCCACTTCAAAAGCTATTGTAAGATCGTGATAGGACCACAATGCAATGCTTCGGCAGCCGCAGTTTTCGGTCTCACTCATTTAAAACTATTTGGAAATAGTGCTTCCTCAATAAGTTTGATAGTGCTTCCTCAACAAGTTTCATGTTTATTAATGGAGTTCATCTAAAAGCATCTTTTTCATCAGCCACAGCCAATGGAAAAACACAAATTGAAACAACAGCAAGCTAGGCCGAGGGACCACTCTGTAATTGTAATGTTCAAAGTGGAACATTGTAAGCAAGATTGGCAGGCTTTGGAATGTCTTTGCGTACTTTTTTGACCCAAAATGCCATTTCAACAATTCACACATAAAAGCTAATTGAATCTGGGTAAATTACTTGTCAAGGCGTTACTATAAAAATACTAACGAAACTAACAAATTTTCCCCATGGTTTGTACATGTTTCATAATTTATTCGACGTGAAACTTTTCCCAAACTGTCCTAGGTTTTAAATGCTTCGTATTGCAGTATGACTGTCCATCTTACTTAAGCACAAACATGAAGTAATACCAATAGGAAGGGAATCACATGTACGTCACGTTCATACAAAATTTTTCAGTTGAAATTTCAAGGCTTTTGCAAGTTTTTTGGCAATGTTTTATTCTTCACCCTGAAAATACAAATGCGCAACTTTTCAACAGTTTTATACAATTTCTTACCATATGCCGACCATACTTTTCTTAAGTGTAACTTCCCAGTGACTTAAACCGGTTTTTCATGTTCCTTGTCTGACGCGAGGGAACAGGGCAGTTGACCAATAAGCCATCAACGGGACCTAAGGGCCACTTACTAGGTTTGGTCAACCTTGTCAATACTAAAATAAATAAGGGACTCAGCGTACAACCAGTGGCCATACCAGGTATGCCAGTTTGATGGTGACTTTAACATGTCCTTCATATAATTCTGGACTCTTTAATGTAAATGGCCCACACTTTTCTGAAACGTAATTTTTCCGTGACTTTTGACGGGCTTCTAATATCTTCCTTAACTGAAACGATTATACAAGGTGGTTGACCAATAAGCCATCAACGTCCGCTAAGAACCATTAACTACGTTTGTTCGACCTTGAGAATACTAAAATTAAAAGGAGACTCAGCGTAGGCATACCAGGTACACCTGTTTCTATACAATGCATTGATACATTGGTTATGGATACAATGGGAATGCTTGCAACGTTAGCACAAGGATTGATTCCGTAAAGCTCTTCTCAGTTGATGGATTTGAATTCTACATACAATATTTCTCGAAAGGTCAGGAAAATCTTATTTCATGAAAGAATTTGGAAGCCTAAATATGCGACAACAATCTCTCATATCTTCAACATTTCTATACGAATTACATCGCAAATGGATACCAAACAACCAAGGAGATCTTGTCACGTTAACTGTACAGGTGCTAGCAATAGGAATGCTATTGAAATAGAACGTTACCCCTTGGGTCACATGCAATCCTCTCATGCTGCTTTTCATTTTGGATTGTTAAATATTAGATCATTAAATAGCAAGGCTTTGATAGTCAAAGATTACGTCATGGACAACTGCATCAACATCTTTGCTATAAAAGAGACATGGCTTTCGCATTCCGGCAATGAGCATGTCAGGGGGAACTTTTTCCAAGTGTCTTCAAACAAGTCCCACGTTGTTCCATAGGTGGTGGCGTTGGTCTTCTTTATAAGCAGTCGATACGATTGAAAAAATTAGCAGTAAAGAAATTTTTATCTTTTAAAACTAACGAATTTGATCTGCCAATGGCCTCCAGTTCCAAATTGAGGATAGTTGTAATATACGGACCACCACCTTTGGTGAATAATAACTTAACAATTAATCAATTTCTGACTGAATTTTCTAGCCTTCTGAAAGATATTGTTATTTATGCTGGTAAACTATTAACAATAGGAGATTTTAGTTTCCATAACGATGATGTGTCTAATACCTCGGCTGCAAAATTCATGGATTTATTGAACACTTTTAATCTTCAGCAACATATAAATGGAACAACTCATAAGAACAATTACACTCTAGACTTCATAATTACGAGGAAAGATGAAACATTTGCTTATAATTCTAATCTACATAATCCTGATATTTCAGACCACTTTGCACTCCACTGTGATCTCTCCATGACAAAACCACCGGTCATCAAACGTCTCTCATTCAGAAGAGTAAATTCTATTGATTATGACAAGTTTCGACTTGATATAGCAAATTCTGTCTTATTAACCGAAATTTTTGCAACTGTGAAAGAGGCAGCTGAGGAATATGATTGCGTTTTAAAATCTATTTTAAATACTCATGCTCTGTTAAATTCTTTAGTAGTAACAATTCGTCTTTCTTCTTAGTGGTACGCAATGGAAATTGCCAAAGGAAAGACTGTACGTCGTGGGCTCGAACGACGTTGGAGTAAGTCACAGCCATCTATTGATAAGGAACTATATTTCGAACAATGCAAGAAAGTAAAGAAGCTCATTTACGATACGAAGATGAAATATTATCCATGGATTGATTCAGAAAAATCAAGCTAACCAGAAGGATCTTTTTAACAATGTCAACAGGATTCTACATTGTAGACCCTCCCGTAATTATCCATCGTGTGCATCTACGGATGAGCTGGGAAGTTAAACTTACCTTAGTTATTTCATAAGATGGTAAGGGAAAACCATGCCATTTTTTACTTTATTAATTGTTATCACATATATTCTTTAACAATTTTAACTCCTTATTAATCTTAATACATACATTCTTTTTTAATTGATATCACACTATTAGAAGATATCCCATATTCTTTTTACCGAACCAATTGCCATTTGAAACTTATGACCGAGAACTATACCAAATAAAAAAAATATTTTGGTTTTCTGCTTTAGGTCTTTTCACGTTATTGCTAAAAAATAAGCATCCTCGATACCATAATTGGCAAATTAGGACAAGCCACTGTGCCAATAAAGATGGGCATTAGGAACATTTTAATATATGCATCAGAGATGGCAGTACTAACTAAACTCCAACTTCGGTGGTTTAGTGTCTATTGGTTCTGAAGGAGAGGAATTCACGGTCTCTCTTC
>JAAAKM020073195.1:61005936-61027984 GCA_010016025.2 Alatinidae sp. Z8VKAUB7J3
AGAGTTAGAAGAATAGGTCCTGAAATACTTCAAAATAACGAGAGTCATACAGAACTACCTGAACTCCCAGAACATCTAAAACCAATAATTGATAATCTTTAATTTGAAAAATTCTTAAACTACTATTATCAAAGATTTTGATATGAATAAGATTATTTTATTTTCAGGTCTTTTGACTTTGAGCATTCTTTTATCGTTTTCATATGATTCTACTTTTGCACATCCTCATTCTGGTCAAGTAATGATTAATGATCACACTCATGAATCCCAAACAGAAACTATTCCTCTAAGTGGAAATATGGCACTTGAAAAAACATCTCTATTATTCCATTCACCTGAAGAAAATGCATTACCTTGGGCATTTGTTGAAGGAAAAATTGCTAATCATGTTGAAGGTCATCCAGTAATTATTCAGATTTTTAAAGAAAATGATGCCGTGCACTTTGCTCAAACAGATGTTAATTCTAACGGAAGTTATGAATACAAATTCAGAGTACTTAATTCTGAAGATGGTGAGACAAGCAAAATTTTTGATGGTAATTATTCTGTAAAAATATTCAAAGTGGTATATCTAGTTCAAACTGAATGAGAAATCATTCAGCCAAAATATTTGACAAGTTCGGCTAGATACTATTTACATCTTGGGAACATATCGAGGAGGGATGAACAGATTTTTTATTTCATGCTTTTACCGTTATTCTTTTATTATTCTTCTGATTTCTTTCCTGTATCACAATGGATAAATATAAAAAAAAACGTGAGAAATTTTAAGCTAGTTAATAAGTCATGAAAAAAAGACAGTTCCTCTAAGATTTCACCCAATTTAAGTTAATCGATTGGAAACGCTCGTAGAAGAATATAAAATACATTTTGCATATTTATATATATGTTATATGTGATGTTATGTACGGTGTACGTGATATAATAACGCATATACATTGTTACATTGATGATGAATTGAGAAAGTTGAAAAAAAGAAAATTTTTCAAATTTTGAATTTTAAATTAATTCTGTCCTGGTTTTTACTAGCAAAAAAAACTATAACCTGTGGGTGATCTATTGATAGCTAATTATTCACATTTTGAACATATAACTGATTT
The DNA here is from genome assembly GCA_010016025.2 of Alatinidae sp. Z8VKAUB7J3. Lineage (NCBI taxonomy): Eukaryota > Metazoa > Cnidaria > Cubozoa > Carybdeida > Alatinidae > Alatinidae sp. Z8VKAUB7J3. Next base: position 61,007,037 of record JAAAKM020073195.1, read on the forward strand.
AGTATGAATTTCGTCTTTTTTCGTATAAGTTTACATTAAAATTATCTCACCAAATATTTCGAGCGAGATTGGAGAAGGGGAGCAATCGATTTGACCGACCAAAATCGATATCTCAGGTGAAATCAAAACAGTTGCATTAAAAATACGGTAAAATTTATATTGATCATAAACTTTAGTTTACTATTTCAAAAAAGGTAAAGTTCAAAATAAAATATATAATTTTATAATAAAAAAGTCCTAAAAATTGATGACTGTAAAATTAAAAATCTCGGAAATGTTTAATTTTTATATTTCCTGTGAAACACGTGGGTTTGCTACTATTCTAGAGATCATGGATAATAATAGTTTCAGGTTAGTTTCATGGGTAACATCTATTCACCAAGCTGGAAGTTATGACATTACTTAAAGAGGCCCTAGATGGTCAACCATTTTGATCAAAAGTTTCCGTTAATCGATTGATGTGTGCTTTTGAAGGTTGTCTTGAAGGTTTTGCTTCAAGCCTCAATCGATTGTTCAATCAAACCCTTCAATCTCGATTGAAGCTAATCTAACACACTGTGTCTGGTCAAAATGATTGAGTCATTCAAACTTTCTATCAGTCACAGTCAACGCTTGACCCAAGCGTCAAATAGGTTCATAGACTTGAGTCAATCCATTGACGGAAGCTTTTGGTCAAAATGATTGACCCTCTCAAACCTCCTTTAGACGTTTCCCTAGAGTTTAATCTAAACTTGCTCAAAAATAGTAAAAATCTCCCATTTCCAAGAAACCTTTTTATTTTGTTGTTATAATAATGAGGGAGGAGAGGGGAATGCAAAGTAAATACGATCCCTGTCTCATTAACAGTTTTTTTTAGCACAGAGGCTCTTGCAAAAATATTTGCTATGTCATATCCCTATGATCGAGAGGTCTTGGAAGTAGTGAAATATGACCTTATCCGGAAGAATTATTTCTTAGTGTAAGGGTCTGGAGATTTTCTAAGGTTCCAAAACCTGGATTTTACACCAACAACTTAAAAAGAAACTCTTCGCGTTCAAAAATATGTGTTCAAGATACATTCTAAATATCCAGTAGACCCAAAAAGTGATGAATACTATTGTACGACAGAAAACATCTCGACCGCTGATAATCGAATTGACCAAATTCTTAAAGTTACAAAATTACAATTACATTCTAACTTACTTAATCACACTTTCCATTCCCCATTTCCAAAACCAGACTTGTTTTTAATAAAAATCCCTTCATTGACCAACCTCCTGGAGAAACACCGCAATTTTTGCGGTCTTTTGGCAAGGACCCGCCGGCAAGAAGTGCCCGTCGACTTGCGACGACCGGGCAACTCCTCAATTTTTCGGGACAAGTAAATGCCGGATGAATTAGTAGGCGAAGCGGATGCCTAAGTAGCCAGCAGCCTCGGAGGTTCCGTAACCCAGGACTTCCTCGTATTCCTTGTCGAATAGATTCTCTATGCGAGCCGTCAGCTGGAGGCTGTCGATGAGTTGGAGGTCCCCGGCAAGACCGAAGACCGTGTAGCCGGGGAGGGTGGTGCGACCACTGTTGCTGGCGAAATCATTAAAATCTCGGGGACCAACGTAACGGGCGCTGACATTCACCTGCCCGGCATTGGCGAATCTGTAACCCAAGCGGCCTTGCAGCTTTTCGTCTGGGCGCCGGAACAGATCATCGCCCGTGGCTTCGTCTTCAGTACTTTGCAGCGTTCCTTCGAGAGATGCGAACCAGCCCTGTTGGTCGTACCAGCGCAAGAACAATTCCACACCTTCGCTTTGGGCGGCGTCGACGTTGTTGTAGGTGAAAGTATTGAAATCGAAATCGATCAGTGTCTCGAAATCATTTTTGAAATAGGTGGCGCCGAATTGAATGCTGGCATTGACAAGTGTTTGGGTGAATCCCAAGTCACCGCCCTGACTCTTTTCAGCCTCCAGCTCGAGGTTGCCGAACGAGGAGAAGAGCTGGAACAGGGACGGTGCCTTAAAGCCGGTACCGAAAGAACCGCGCAACAGGGTACCGCGATCGTTGACCTTGTAGGCGATCGCCGTTCGGTAGGTCGTGCGGTTGCCGAAACGATCGTGGTCGTCTAAGCGCGCGCCAAGGGTGATGTTGATCCGGGAACTAACCTGCCATTGATCTTGGAAAAAGACACCGGTCGTGCGTGCTTCTTGTTCCTGAAATTCACTGCGAAAAGGGCCGAATTCCCCATCGGATTCGAAGACGGAATGGCCTTCCTCGTTCTCCGTCTCTGCGCCGAGGATGAGGTGATGCGCTTGGTTGAGTCTAAAAGCGTTCTGCCAGTGGAATTTGGTTTTAAGCCCTTCAAAGTCACCGCTGGAGCGGTCGATTGGGTGTGCGTCATCGGCGCCATTATTCAATTCGCGATCTTGATCCATATGCGAGACCCCGAAATTTTGCTGCCACCTTCCGTCCAGAAGCCTGACCTCTTGACCACGATCCCAAAGAAGCAGAATCATTAGGGCAATCATGCCAATGAGTGGTCGGTAATGAAGCTAAAAAGGGTGCTGAAAACCAGATTCTTTTGACCCTGATGGGAGCAGTTTCATGAATGGTTCTAAGAAAGTATTCATTTTTGGGGCGGCAGGACGTGTTGGGCTAGGGTTGGCCAGTGCGTTGATGCGGCATTCCGTTGATTTGGCGGTTGCGGATTGTGTGGATCAGGAACAAATGTCATCGCTCATCAATCGGGCTCGGGTGGACAATTGGCTTTCTCAAAACAATGCGAGTTCTGAGGTCAGTGTTTATGGCGGCGTCGATGTGTTGGACGAAGATCGCATTGTTGCGTTGCTTGGCAAGGAAAACCCCGACATTGTCGTCAACTACGCGATTCCCTTCACCTGGGACGCAACCAAGCAATTACCTAATTACAAACAGATCAGCCGGGCAGGGTTGGGTGCGTTTGCCGCGGTTCAGGTACTGGCCCCTTCAGTGATTGGCCGAGCCCTTGCGGCCAGCGATGTGAATGCGACCTATGTGGTCGGCAACTTACCCGATATTTCGGTGCCCATTCTGCATGGCTTGAGCAAGACGGAAGCTTTGGTGGCGCCCATTGCGGGGGCAGGCAATGTGGGACTCATTGAAGCAGCGATCAGGCATTGTGTTGCTTTGGAACACCAACTCGATTTAACCGCGCTTACCGTATCCCTGGTGGCACATCATGTCCACTGGGTGGCGCCGCGCGAGCCGGGTTATGAGAATGATGCGCCTTTTCTGCTCAAGGTCCTGCATCACAACGAGGATATTACCGAGCGGTTAGGAAATCTCAGAGCCTTAATGAACCGGGCTATTGTCAGTTGTTACGAACCGGGAGCGGGATTCTCCTCAACGACCGCGTTACTCGCTTCAAGGTTGGTACTGGGTCTCCTTGACGAAACAGGAAAGCCCCATGCGCAACACCTGCCCGCCGCCAATGGGTTGCCCGGAGGTTATCCGGTGGTCGTGCAAAACGGAGCGGTCCGGCTAAATCTACCCGCAGCTTGGGATGAAACTGAGGCGGTGGACCTTATGAAGAAGGCGCATCAACGGGATGGCATCGATCACATCGGCGAAGACGGCACTATTCATTTTCTCGGGGAATCGGTCGCGATTCTCAAAAAGGAAATAAACATTGATTTGCCCCCAATTGTGGCCCCTCACGAGTTGAAAGCGGTTGGCAAAGCCCAAATTCAAATGGCCCAAAAAGCCATTGAGGCCATGGCCAAATAGAGAATGTGGCGCACCAGGTTTTTGGGTGGGGGCCGACTTGGTGCGCCACAATAGGGGCGATTGCTTTAACGTCTCAGGGGTCGGTGAAGATGATCAGTTTGGGTTTTTCCGAAGATTGACGACTGCGGAAATAGAGGTTGGGAATGTCTGGTGCATTCACGCCGATGGTAAAGGTGCCGTTGCCGGTCACAAGTGCAGATACATCGATTAAAACTAGAGTCAGATAAAAAAAAAAACAAGTACACTATTAGAACCGCCTTGTCCTATACCTCTATATAGGAAACTAACTGTCCCTTGGCTTGAATAATAAAGAAAATATATTGGTTTGAAAATCAAGAAAAGTGGCTGAAACCACGATATTCTGCATCGAGGGCATCTTTTTTTTCGTTGGATAGCGGGGCACTGGAACATCGTAGAGAGCTGTTTAATGGCTCATCTTGAAGGAAATCGCTACATCTAGTGGCCTTTTGTCATTAAAAAATAAAAAGTATTTAAAATAGAATGCCTTTTTACAAAAAAAAACTGCGTTTTTTATGTACAAGCTTGATGAATGATGATCGTAATGGGCGGTTGTAACCATATATGACTTAATAAATGAATGCAATATTTAAACACGTTTATCTCCCAACAAGATAATTTTATTTTATTTTAGTTCTTCCTTTAAGGATCGCTAAAGTTATTATGTAAACTCCAAAAATATATATTGTATCTGAACAATAATTTAAATTTTTTAATTAAAACTAGAATTGTATACAATGTTCGAATACCTTCAGGCTTAAGGATTAAAAAAAAATACTCCCGTTGATTATTGGAAACCAACTGACTGTGTAAATCGTAGAGCTATTAGAAGAATTGCTTTTTCTTCTAAAGGCGCTTGCCTTTAAGCTTCGGTTACTAGTTTCTCTTATTTGGTATAGACGCCTACCAATTACATAGGTAGACAGACAGTAAAGAAAATTTGAAAAATTAAGAATAAACTAAAATCAACTATTTACGACAGAGATATATAATAAGATTTCTAGAGTTTTAAGCCAGCAATCAACAACCTAGATACTAGGCTACTGAAAACTGAAGTAAATAGACTACCATTTTGAACAGCTAAAATTTCGACTTGGCATAAATTATGTGATTTGTTTTAATAGCTGCTAGGTCCAACCGCCCATGTCTAACCAATAGAGTCTGGGAAATTTCTTTCCGTTTAATCAATACAAATGGTTGCAAAGCTATTGTTATGACACTTGAATTATATTTTTTTTCAACTGCAAGAAGAATTCGCACATTGAAGTTTCGTTTTTTGGATCCGAAACCATTAACACATAATGATCCTACTAAGCATATTTCGTGAATTATATAGTAATATCCCAAAGTTTTCATTCGCATGCTCTGTTGATGTACAAGAAAAGTTTATTTTTTACTGTTTTAGTTTAGCCGTAATAATTAGTATGCTTTTATATTTACTCTATTAACTTTTTATTTTAATCTCATTCGTTGATTTTAAATCATAACGGTAAATCTTTAAAAATGAATATTATCTTAAGAAGTAGGTAGCTATGCGAAGCAAACCTTTTTTGCCTATATCAGAGAAAGCTGATAATATTTTTAGCTAGTTTTAGGCTAATTTGCCAGAGAAGTTCCATTTTTTCCACATGTCATTAAGTTTTATGCTTTTTCTGTATTTTTGCCTTCATGAGGCTGGCTATTAATTCAAAAAAAAACTTTAGTGGCATTATTTCTTAAAATAGTTTATTAGCTTGTAAAATTTCGTTAGTATAGACGATTGATAATTCGTATAAGAAGTCTCAAAAGAATTTTGGTTGCTAATACTTTGTTTAGCTTCTCAATTTGGTTTTTATTTATTTTATTTAATTAATTTACATTATTTAACCATGATTTTAATAAATCTTGAATTAATCTTAAACAATGACATTCCAAGGAAACTCCATATTACTTACTATTTACTTACTTAATCTTCATGCCAGGATGGTGCTTAGAGTGTCGTCAGCCTTCTCCACGTGGGGCGGTCAGAAGCCAGGGCCTTTGTATCAGAAAGCAAAATTCCAGCTTGGTCCAGGAAAATCCCGAGACAATCACCCCACCGGAACTTGGGTCTTCCCCAGGGACGATTCCAGCCACTACTGATTGGTTCAAAGTCGTAAAAAATCCGAGCCACAGTGTCGACTGGCAGTCACAAAAGATGTCAAAACCAACAAAGTGTCCGCTTAGCAACCAGGGGTGTCAAAGGTGACTGGGAAGTTATACTTCGTAGGTGGTCGTCACTGAAAAAGTCTGTCCATCTTATTCCTTGCATTGTGCGAAACCAATTCAATTTAAGAGTGTCGAGAGGGCGCTTTACAGCTATAGTTCCAGGCCAAGTTCCAGCTCCGTATAGCAGGATCGAATAGACTGGTCCTCCAAGGATCTCCATTTTGGTGGCTCGTTTGATCATTGGCTTCTTCCAATCAGTCTACCGAAGACATCAGAGGCCTAGGCCACGCGGGCAGTAGCTTCAGTGTCGAGGTAGCCATCCGATGATTTGATAGAACCAAGGTAAATGAAGTGGTCAACCACCTCGATTTGTTTTCCGGTGATTAAGTAATAAGAATTATCGGCGTTAGACTTTGGCTGCACTACCATGACTTTGGTCTCCTTCCAGTTAATGGGTGGTCCTGTCCAGACAGCTTCGCCCAAAAGGGTGTTTAGAGCGATGAGCAGCTATGACTTTGAGTTGGTGACTAGGGCTATGTCATCAGCAAAGTCACAATCAGCAATAACTCTACTCCCGCACTAGAGTCCAAAGCTCAATTTCCGGGTTGTGCAACTCATAACACTGTCAATAATGCAGTAAAATAGCTCAGGAGCAACTGAGCAACCTTGCATGACTCCTTTTCTTACTGGGAAGAACATGCTACGTCTACCATTCACTTGCACACAGCTCTCAGTCTCTTGATGCATAGCCCTGAATAGGCGGACGTATTTTCACGGGAGGCTGCCTTGAAGTCGACATAAGCAATGAAAGCCTGCTGGTGGAACTCGTTCGCCTTCTTGATGATTTATCTTATGGAGAATATCTACTTTGTCGTTGATCGTCCAGGCAAAAAATCAGCCATCTCTACTCTGCGCTCTCGCCGAAGATGTGCGAAACATCGCAGCAATAGAACCATAGAAGAGCTTCCCTGGTACCGAGGTTGCTACTATCTTGGGACGACATCGTTAAACGGTCAGTGTCGCTAACTCCCGCGTCTGTTTGTCGGATGTCAATCTTCTGTCACTCAAGTCCAGGAACTACTTTTGTCGGACAGAACAACCTTCTTTTTTTTTAAATGTCAGCCTCATCTGTAGTTTCAGATTATGCAAGTCAGCATGTGACTAAATGAAATTATAACTTTATGGGAATATTCGGTTTTACAAAGACATATCTTTTGTTTTCGAGTTATAGTGTGAAGTACTTTCTAAATGACTGATTCGTTTCGTTGGTCTGATTCCCATGTTGAGTAATGTGTCTGTGAATGACTCAAGAACACCTGTAAGATATTGTTCCTTTTTTACTTGTTGTAGGACGTTTAAAAATAAATCTGTTTCATCTTTCTTTTTTATGCCTCGGTTTAGTGCTGTTCTCCTCATTATGGTAGCCCATTACTACCCATCGTGGTTGCAGGTACTAGCTGCAACGTAGTAAAGAGTCAACCACCTCCCATGCAAGCCGAAACCCAAAAAATGAGTGTTAAAGGGAATAGTATTGAGATAAATATTTCCCAATTGACATTGTTCAGGAAACAGTAATTTTTACTTATAGTCCATTGAGTAGTAATTTGTTATTACGAGAATATTTGAGAGCTCCGAAAAGACCCCGAGACTCCACAAAGATGAAGTCTAAACGAAAAGAAAATTGAAGCCATTCAATTGCCATTATCAAAACCTTTTAACAGGGGGTTTATACTCGCCTGGCTTGAAGAACAGGGAAAGCCAGATTTTGTATGGACAGTACTGACGTGTCTCTTCCCCCCCCCCCCCAGGGGTAGTCGTGTTGAACCAGATGTCATAGAATATTGAAAGAAAGCCTGTTTTAAAAGAGCTGAAAAAAATGTGGTTCTTTTTTAAGTAACGAAATAGATCGCGCCATAGCAAGTGCTGTTTTTGTCATTTTATATTGCAAAAAATTGATTGCGGCCAAATAGGTTCAAAATACAAGATTGCAAATTAAAGTAAAGCGCTAGTTTTTTTAATTTCCTAAATATAGAAAAATATTACTGGCTCGTTTATTTAAGATAGTTTTATATGTTCCATAGACTGTGAGGCAATCATTTTTCGTTTCAATTTGCAACTTAGTTCTTCACTTCCATCAGAACTCTTTTAAAGCCTTGTTCGGCTCGCTATAACTCATATCTTTGGCTCATTTGTCCACCAGATCCAGTTACTAGTGCAACAACTCTGGGATATGTTGGACAGCTGAGTCCCTCCTCCTCTCCATCCTTAGAAAGAGTAAAAATAGAAAAAATATGAGGAAGTTGAAACGACAATCCCGAGTAACTCGTAAAAATTACAGCTTGGTTCCTGTGATAGTAGAAATATAAAATTGGTAACTGCTAGTACCGCTTAAGCTCACAAATTTAAATTCAATCTCATGATACCAACAATGTTTAGGAAGGAGAGCACGTTTCAGAACGTCGGAGAAGGCTATGTATTTTTACATTAGGGGGTGGGGGTAAGTTTAGGTTATTTTACCCCCACACCCCATAATGCGCAAATATATAGCCCAAGTTATATTATAATAAACCAAAAGTGTTATATTTTCATCATATTTTGGTATATATTATTAGGATTAACCTAACTTCACTTCTTGAGAGTGTTCTGAATAATATAGAATTTCCTTTTTTTGCTTATGATAGCCTATTGAGTCTATTTATAACTCTCTTGATTCTAGAACCAACCCCAAATTGTGCAGACAAGGACCCAAGCAAATCAAGTACATCGGGATGGACATCTCACTGCCTAGTAAGAGGAAGAGCAGAACACGTTTTTTCAGTACAAGTAAAAGTGGCACCTGAAATGTATCACATATTCACTACTATGGGAGCCTGTACTTTCATCTTAAGGTGGAACCCTAACTGGTTTGAGGAAGTAAAATATATATCAGAATTTCCGACATTTCTTATTCCAGAAAGTAATTTTCCTTACCAATTTTTACCTGTTCCAGTTCATTTCTATGACATTAACCACTATCTTTCAGTCTTTGGCCCACCATTGATCGTTGAAACTTTTCATAGGGTTAGAAGCGAGTATAATCGCTTTAATGGAAACCCAGATACTTGCCATAGGTTTGTTTTCAATAGCGATGGCAGTGGAATTGTAGAATATGATAAACAACATTTAATCTTTTGTCTCCACACAATCCTACCCCGAGGCTCATCTTTGTTTGAATATATGAAAAACGGATCTTTGGTAATAATGCAAATACCCCTGAAACGTCTTAATGCTGCGGCGGGAGAAAATCCTTACTTTCGGCTTCTTGGCTGTGTTCATTCTATTCAGTTTAAGAATATGGAGGAAGCACCAGAGAATTTGAATTCCATTGATCGAAAGTCAGACAGAAAACCAAAAGCTTTTGTTGAAATCTGTATTAAGTGTTTGAAAAACAAAGTATTACCTACAGATTGGTTCGATTATGAAGTTCCTCTTAGAGTCCAAGTAATATACAAATGTTTCGTGTCTCTTGTGAAAAAGTTTCCTACATCTTTGATTGTCGAATCGTCACCCTTAAGAAACCTCATTTTAAAGCCAGGAACAACGACATTGCCACAAATTGCTACTTTTTCAATGGACAATCGCTTTGAATATCTCGGTCCTGAACATAAAAAAGTGATGAAACATATTGTGACTCAGTGCCTTATAGATGAGGAACCCGTAATATGTGTTCTTCAAGGACCCCCTGGTTGTGGCAAGACCTTCGTTATGGCTTCAACTATTCTCCAGTTGCAATTTGTCAAGCCAGAATGCAAAATTTTACTTTGCTCACTCTCGGAAACTGTTTTAGTCGAAATGATCCGGAAATTACATGAGCAAATGGAAGTGACTGGCGCAACATTTAAAATTCTCGGTTTGGGAATTGTTGGTGATACCTATGATTTTGCAAAAAAAGGTGACAATTGAAATTTTCGACTTCCGTATGTGCTTTGCACCTTTCTTTTCAAATAAACAGTGAAAAGACCACGGGCCACCAAATTTTAATGCAATCGCTCCTGTCGTCCTTATTGAACACTGGGATGATTCTGCATCCCTTCAATCTTGGGGGACGTACTCCTTCCTCAAGATCTACATGAGGAGGTCCGTGAGTGAATTAACCGAGGATGGGCTTGCTTTATAGAGCTTTAGTGGTAATCCATCTCCTCCTGGCGTTTCATAGATCTTGAGCGAATTTACTGCTTTCATTACTTCTTCAAGCATAGGTTGAGATACCAGTCAACACTGATTTTCGGGTTGGGTGGTTCAGTTCTGTTGCCTGGTAGCAGAGCCGTTCGTAGCGTTGGTGGTGCCCAGAAAAAGTTTAATTATGTACCTCCTCTCGGCTTAAATATGAGCAAAAATCCAAGTCAAGGGAAAGAATTTGATGAAAGTGGTCAGCCCCTAGTCAAGGCTCACAGGGCAGCTGCCCTAGTTACCCCCACCCTTTGAACAACTCTGTCTGGTGGTTTTGAAAATATTCTGCCCAACCGATTCGTTCTTTCTTGTCGGTCGATTATAACAGTGCTACCCACATTATTTACGTTTTTAGCTATTAGATTTCCCGTTCTCTTGAGAACTTTAAAAATCTGGAGTTGCTCGCGAGTATAATTTCTATTAGCAGCTTTCTTCAGTTTAGTTGCAGCCCTTGCCCAGTTTCGGTTCTTGTCTCTCCTAGCTATCTGTGAGCTTTCTTCCGAAGCCACTTAAAATCTTCTTGATCTAGCCTGTGATTGCATGGTGTCTATATCGTGCCCCACTTTTTATGGTTTTTGGCTAGTTTTCCAAGCATCTTTGAGGCTGCCTCTTGTTTTGATTCTTTGATATTGCTGTTTACCATAATCGCTCTACAGTCCGAGTCGTCATTTCTACAGCTTCGAACCTGTTTGACATTCGATTAAAACCCATGAACTGCTGACATACTTTCCTGGAGCAAAGCACGTTGCCGGACCTCCAGCACCATGGTGAGCCAAGGCTTATAATTAAAGCAAGTTAGGGGAAGTATTGAAAGTCACACCAGCTCAAGGGGGGCAACCACCTCATCTATATTTCGAAAATTCCCTTTTTGAATCTTAATGGAAAAAAAAATCCTTTTTACTTCTACATTTTTGTGAATTTGCACCAATGTCGAAAAAACAACATCAGTACTCCTTACAATATAAGTTTGGGACGCTTGATGGAATTCCTACACCGATACAAACAAGAAGCGAACTAAAATTCGTCAACACAGGAAAACATTTTAATAATAGCGTGAAATCGTACTGCTGCCAAAGGAAAATTCAACGCGAATCATATTCTAGCAATAGAATCTGTTAATCTTCCCACGGAGTGGCAGTCGTCAGTCAACGGTACAGGTTCAGAGAGTGTAACCCAGAATTAAGAAACCAAAATGGAGTTATCTGTCAAATTTTCCCGTACACGTCTGTACACTGTAGACGGTGATAATTAAATCTGATTATTTGGACCAGTTAAATGGGAACTTAGATATTTTTTTAAAAATAAGGAAAACTGGGGGCTCAACTTTTAATTAAGTAAGACCACTATACGTAATTATGCATTTTTTTGTAGTAGGGGGTAAAAATTTTACAAAGAAAGCAGTGTGGGTGGAAAATTGGCAAACAGTTAAGAATTCGTACCAGTTGTATTTGACCTTGGGAGTATAGATATTATTAATGTTTGTATTTTCAAGGGCAAAAAGCGTTGCTAAATTTCATTAGTTAGGTTTATATAGTCGTCTTCATGGTTCAACATGTGGCAACAATGGTGAAAATGTTGTACTGCTCTGATGGCTTATGTAAGAACCCAAAGAAAAATACGAAAAAATCGTGGTTTTCGAATTTTATGACAAAAGGGGTGTTTAAGGGTTGAAAATAAATCTGATTCTATTATCATTTTCAGGTAACATAGCACTTCTTACAATAGCAAGAAAAACCGTCAAAAACTCATAGACTCCACTTTAAATTATTAAAGGGAAAGGCAGTTAGCTTTGAATACGAAGAAGTTTGCAGTTATAGCATTTAGGACTATTGGGGAATAGTTAGACAGAGATTTAGTTATGGAGGAGAGAAAATAAAAGTAGTTGAAAGGTTCGATTATCCAGGGGATCAAACTAATGGCTAATTAAAAAGGGAAGAGGCAAAAAAATGAAATGACAAAAGGAAAAAAGGTCAAAGTGAATGTTTCTAAAAGACAGCATTAAAGAGGTAGGCATTATGGATATTGACCTGCAAAAGATAATTGTATTGATATCGACAGCCTATTCAGGTCCAGAACTGTGTGAAAATGGGGAAAAAACTGACTATTAGAAAATATTCAGCTTGAGTATTTAATATATTGTTACACCAATGATAAATCTAATGATCTAGCAATAAGAGGAGAATTAGGACGAAACACTCCTATAATTTTTTTCGTTAAGAATGATTAAGTTTACGATTACACCATAGCCAAATTTGTAGTTTTATTCAATAAAATTAAAAACTTCATTCAATTTGAATTAAATTTGTATTTTAATTTTAGCTAAAGAGCACAGAGAATCATTATTAAGAGGTTATTGTTCTGCCAAGAACGCCTCCTCGATAGTCTTCTAGCAGCAAGAGCTCACTATGCCATCTCTGCGCCTTGAGTTTTTTCGTCCACGCCAACAAACAAAGGTGACTGTATCAGCTCAATAATCTTTCTAGTGCATTGGTAACTAGCTAACCCTGTACTTTTTGAGGCCTTCCATTTTGTCTCTTCCCAAGGAAGTCCCAGACATCCAAAACCAAAGTGGCCAATTTTTAATTGTATGATTTGTGGACTAGCTAATTTGAAAAAATACAAAGTTAGTATACACCATTTTAAAACAATTAGTGGCAATTAAGAAATTCAGGAGGAGTAGAGGTGCTTCCTTCGACAATGACGACAATGACGAAAAACGTAATGAAATCAAATCTAACATTGAGTTTAAAGAGAAAATGAGAGATTGCTATAGTGAATGTGTGCTTAATTCCATTGGTTTTCGTTTATAGCGTGTTTTTGGAATCCAACTATATTATAGCTAAAGCATACACCATAAAAGGAAGTCAAACCTGATTGGCTCTCGGGTGGGCCTGGGGAAATATTCAGCCAATAAAAAAAGGAAGATTCAAATTCTACCTAGTTATTCCTACTGTATTAAACCTTAGCCTGTTGCGAAGAAGTGATAGCGTTATTCGTCTTTTTCTAAAAAAGTATATACCAAAAAAGTATTGAATATACCAAAAACAGCATTTTTTAATGTCTGACTACCTGCCCCCCCCTGCAATTGATGCTCCTACCATAAGATTGCTTGAGAAACAGCATCCTAGGCTATTGGCTACTGTAACATGAGACTGAGTGTGACAAAATCATTTGTTTGGTCTACAGATCCGCAGGGGGTATCTGAAAATCATTGATTGATGAGATATACTTGTCAACAGAGGACTCTTATCATATTCTACCAGAGGGCTAAAGATGTCAAACCAAAATGATTTAAAACAGATGTTTTTGTTTCTTTAAGAGAAGTTATCGGGAAGAATTTGAATTATCGTTTTCTTCTGCAGTCAATCGGTTTGATGGGGTTGTATCTGTTTCTGATAAAAAGCGATAGGGTCGTGTTTTTTCAAATACTGGAGCTTAAAAACAGTTAGGAATTTGATTGTTTGATATTAAATGATTTATTGTTGCTGCCACGCATCTAATATTTTTCACCCTTACCAGATATTTGCCAAAAATGATTTGCTAAGATGTCATTGAAGGGAGAACTAGAAGGGTAATGGTTCTTCTGATCTACATTGTCCTGCCGATCCTCATTGTTAAGATTAGCTTAAGGTCCATTCACATCGAGACTTTGCTGATACCGATATTTAGCTAACGGTAATTAAAGCCAATTTGATTTTTCATAAAATTTCCTGATTGGTTGAAAAATCAAAAAATTCTGGTGGGTTCTTGGCCAGGCCGACGATGTAGCCGATGCCATGGCGCTCACACCAGCCAAGCATCCGATGGCGGCAGAAGCCGGAATCTGCACGCAGGATGATCCGAACCTCCGGCCAGGCTTGGCGCAGGCGCTTGACCAGGAGGGCCAGGATCGCCCAGGCGTGCTTGGCGCCATCGATGTTGGACGGCCGCAGATAGCTGACCAACAGCTGTTCGCCACAGAAGACATAGAGCGGCAGAAAGCAGTAGCTGTCATAGTAGCCGTGGAAAAAGCGGCCTTCCTGATGACCATGCACGGCATCGTCGGTGGCATCGAAGTCGAGCACCAGCTCATCGGGAGGCTGCTCGAAGGAAGCAATGAAACTGGCCACCAGGCTCTCATGGGCCGCCCAGGCCCAGCTCCGGTCCGCCGCGCCATCGAGCCGGCCTATCGTCGAGGCGCTGGCCAGACGCTCGTCGCGCCCACAGGCCGTGTTTTGACTATTTCCTTCAAAATTGAAGTTGACTTAATCTATCTGTTGAGAATTCTCTTATGTAATAAGACCGCTTTTGACAATTGGCAGAAAATTCCCTATGAATTGAAGATGGCTCTGTATGTGTTTTCCGAAAATGTCTAACACAACGTATAAGCATACAACTGCTGAAAAAGATTCATGTGTTGTAGATCATTTGTTTATTTACCTGGTCTCGGTACAAATTTAGTGTCTTAAAGTGTCCATAAAAATTTGCTTATTCATTATTATATAATTCTTAAAAGACTTCCTCATCCTCCTGTAATATTCAACCCTGTTGTAACACAATGGATTAATATTCTGATTGGTACTATGGGGTCCAGGGTTCGATTCTCGCAACAGCAAACTTAGGCCGACAGTCTTGCTACCTGTACCCGTAAAGAAATTCAGAAAAAGAAACGTCAATTCGACGTCCTATGCACTATCAATGGTTCTGGAGGATTTTCACCCTTTAATACCTAGTCTGTTGAAAGTTGAATTGTAAATCAAAATTGGATGAACATGGAAATTCAATCCGACTACATTGTAAGTTGTCCAAAATAAATTAGAGATCAAACCAAATCCATGAAATATCTGTTTTTTCTCAAAATAGAAAGAATAAAAGGGTAACCTCAAATCACTTTAAAATGTCGATCATTATTTTTACTATTTTGTCTTCTACTTTGAAAGTCAAGGGCGGTTAAAGCCATATTTGACGAAGAATGAAATATAGGGTATCATTTGCGTCCTGGCTAGCAAACCAGAGCTAGCATTCCATAAGATAGTAACAACAAGCAGAATTCTACCAGGACATGCATTTGCGAAAAGACAGAAAATGACTAGACTTGGAAAACGGAATCCAGTCCGCTAGTTAAATGTTCTTGGCTAAAGATTTATAGCCATAAATTCCAGTTATTTCTCTCATGGGTTAAAAAACTACAAATCTTTACTGTTTGCTTCAATTTGTAAATCAACAATTCCATAAAATGGACAGTGTTGTTGAAAACCTTGCAGAATCATAGCCCCTAGTTAACAATCCCAGCATACTGATATTGATTAGGATAACGAAAGCGCAGCTCATTTTCAAATATCTTGCTTCTTAAGATAATATTTGCTAAATCGTTCACTAGCCGTTCCAACAGGCCAGCTCCGCTTTAGATATTCACCACTGGTACTTTTTATCATTAAGGCACAGCTTATTGCAAATATCTTCCATAAGAAAATCTTAAAGCAGAGCATGATGCTACGCTTTTAGTGTAGTGACTTTTTATCGTTTTTCTCTCTTTTTATACCTCAACATTTTAATCTTGTGTATTGATGTGTAGTAAAATATTTCATTCAACAAGATTAATCTGGTCATTAAAGCCTATATTGATCACATAGAAATGTACATAAGAACATTCAATATCATCAAGCAAATAAAGAACGTTTCCAACAAGTGACGTGTATACTGAGTAATTTAAAGCCCACATTCCCAGCCAAAGTCGTTGCGCACCCAGGCGGACAAGAACGAGGCGACGAACGCCCCGATATTGATCCCCATGTAGAAGATGTTGAAGCCGGCGTCCCGCTTGTCATCTCCCGCCTTGTAGAGGTTGCCCACCATCACCGAGATGTTGGGCTTGAAGAACCCGTTGCCGATGATGAGTCCGGTCAAGCCCGTGACGAAGTAGGTCGTTCCTCGAATCACCATGAGGAACAAGCCGGCCGCCATCAACAGGCCGCCGAGCACCACCGACTTGCGGTAGCCGATCACGCGGTCGGCGAACATGCCGCCGAGGAATGGCGTGAAGTACACGAAGGCCAGATACAGGCCGTAGATCTCGTTGCCTTCGGCCGAGGTCAGCCCGAGGCCGCCGCGCTCCGAGTCGGTCGCGTACAGCAGCAGGATGTTCAGCATCGTGTAGAACGCGAGGCGCTCCCACATCTCGATGAAGAACAGGCGGTACATACCTTTGGGATGTCCGGTTAGCACAGGCGAGCCTTTCGTCTCTGCGGGGGGGAGGGGCGCCAAATCGTGGCGGTGGGCGCGCGCGAAGGCAAGGATGCGCGCCTGGCGAACCTGTACCGCCTAGGGGACACGCACCCCTGGGGATGACCGATTTCACCGGTGCGCTTTGCGGCGCATCGCTACGCAACCCGCATGCGGCGCGGCCCGCTGGGTTTGTTTGGTCCCTCGCCTGCCGTCCCCTACCATTCGGCGCCCCTCGCGGCGCTGGTCCCTGGCGCCCGCCAACATCGAGGCACAACGGACGAGGCCCTCATGACCGACAAGGAGAATCTGGAGAGACAGTTCCGCACTCATCACCCCAAGGGGTTGTGGATCCTGTTCTTCTCAGAGTTGTGGGAGCGCTTCTGCTTCTATGGCATGCGGGCGCTGCTGGTCCTCTACATGACCAGCGACATCCTCAACAAGGGCGCCGACGCCGCCTACGGCGTGTATGCCGCCTACGGCGCGCTGGTCTATGCGACGCCTCTGCTCGGCGGCTACCTGGCCGACAAGGTCCTCGGCACCAGGCTCGCGATCATCATCGGCGCGATCTTCATGTCGGTCGGCGAGTTCACGCTGATGATCTACGACGAGACCCTGTTCTACGCGGGGCTCGGTCTCATCTGCTTGGGCAACGGTTTCTTCAAGCCCAACATCTCGAGCACCGTCGGTCAGCTCTACGAAGAGGGCGACCCGATGCGCGACCGCGGCTTCACGATCTTCTACATGGGGATCAACATCGGTGCGTTCCTCGCGCCGCTCGCCTGCGGTGCGCTGGGTGAAGGCATCGACTGGAAGTGGGGCTTCGGGCTGGCCGGCGTCGGCATCATCATCGGCCTGATCTCGTTCGTCTGGGGGCAGAAGTATCTCGAGGGTGCCGGCCTGCCGAAGGACCCGGCAGTGGCCAAGAAGTGGATCGCGCCGATCGTCGTCGGGTCGTTGGTGGTCTTGCTGCCGGTGCTCTACCTTTAGTTTCTGTTCGTTTTGGGCTTCATTTATTCTTTAACAGTAATTTCTGGTCGTTTTGAATTTGAATTATTATTATCTATTGGTTTTAGTTTTAATCTGGGTCTTTACTTTTCTTTGAAAAACTTTTTTTTCAGAATTTTTTTTTTTTGTTAACTTCTTTTCGTTTTTTATGCTAAAGTTTTGTTTAACATAATGGATATTTCTCTAGTTTTTCACACCTCCAGCAGAACAATTGGGATACATGATTCTAATTTATTAGTTCCAATTAGCATGTTCTATCTTATTTCAACATCGCCTTCAACATTCCCTAAAAGTTTGACCAAGCACCATTAACCACTCCTGGGATATTGCAGATACAACCGAGATGCACGTAATATCTTTCCTTTGAGTTTAACATTCCTCTCGGCATTCATTCAAGCTCATTCATTGCCTGGCGATGCAATACCGCGTCAAACGCTTTACTAAAATAATACTTTCCAAAGGCAAGGGTCTCATCGCACTCATCAGCATCAACGAGTAAATCACATAAACACCTTAGAGCATGGAAACATCCAAGCTTTGGATAGAATCCAAACTGATAGGGAGGCATATAATAAGGACTATTAATTATAAGTAATTAAAAAACCTTAACAAATACAGAAGAAACAGAAATAGGTCTAAAAGATGAACACTCGTATGGGTCCTTCCCTTTTTAAGGATCGGTGACATAAGACCTAAACAAAAAGAATCTAGAACTATATCAGTCCAAAAAAACACATTTGGTAAAGCAACGAAAGATCAGAGATTAGCTTATAAAACACATTTAGAAAATGAAGGGCACATGCATCACAACCCGTTCAATTTTACCTTTTGATCATCCTTGCCTGTTCCAAAGGGGTCAAAGATCTCCTTTTTCTTTCTAAGGTCTTTTGTCCTCCCGCAGTCTTGTAATTTCCCCAAATTCTTACTCTCAGCCATCGCAGACTGTACTGGTAAATCACAAATCTTGTTTTCATTTCTATTTTCTCCGGGACGATCGCGTCCAGCAACTGGTCAAAAATTATTAAGGAGGGCTCAATATTAAGGAGATGAGAACATAAAGAACCCTTTTATAGTAAAGAAATAGATCAAACCGAAGCAAAGTGCCATTTCGGACCGCATACTTTAACAGGAAGATTGATCAGCCGCTCGTATCTACGCACCACGTTTTTATCTACAAAATTCGCTTAATGGCTGATTAAAATCACACTTAAATATGTCGTACAAAGAACAGTTCGATAGGGATAAACCCTTTATTAAACAATGAGCACAATGATAAAATCTCTGGATATTTCGGTCTCATACACAGTGATGTGTTTATCTGCATTTAAAAGAGTTTATATGCTGAGGACGGTCAATGTGTATGTTACAGAAATATTCAGAGATTTTTTCACTGTATTCACTGTTTAATAAAAGGATTTATTCGCAATGAAATGTTATTTGTACGTCATGGGAAGGCAGTGAGGTCTTACCCGTTCCCATTTTTGGGGAGACGGAAGGCCTTGCCCCTAATTTTTTTTTTACATTATATTTCCCTTGACCCGGGAATTTGTAGCTATACGTTTCAAGCTGATCGAGGAAAATAAGTTTTTTTTGGTCGATTTCTGGTTTCCCTAACAACCTTTCCTCTTCCAAAAAGCAGTGCGTCCATTGGCAACACTTCTTGAAAAATTAAAACCAGTGCGGGAAGCGAGGTTTTTTCACCGTTTTTAGGGGAACCAAATGTTTGTTCCAATTTTTGCTTTAGGATATAAATTTCAAGCCGACGGGGAATAATCTGGCAATATTTAGGGCACTATATTTGAGGAGGAGGGAGGTCCATAAACTAGAATTATTTTTGCACAGGGACTTGCGGTCTCAGGTTTCATCCTGTCCAGAAAAAAAGTGCGTCGACCCTTCTTTGGCCCTCGGTCTGGCCCCATTTTCGGAAGAATTGTTATTTTATGTCCATTTGTCCTTCTAATTTTGAGCCCTCTCAGCCCCGTGACATAAAGATATAAGTTTCCAAACCATCATAGCGGCAAAACATTTTTTCGTAGTTTTTTCCAGGATGCGTTCGAGGGGGAGGCGTGTCCTCAGATTATTATGTTCTTACATTAGGTTCCTCTGGGTCCAAGCACTTACAGTAGTAAGTTTAAAGCTGGTCAGAGACAAAATTTTGTTTGGCTAATTTCTAGGTCCCCTAACACTCTTCCTATTTCAGCGGAACATGTGTTCCTCTTGGCCCAGTGAAAGATACATGAGAATTTAACGACAATCAGACACCCAAGACCAAAAATATTCCCGCTTACTACTATAAAACCTATCCACATAATTTATAGCAACTTGCATAATTAATGGAATTGCCCCAGGGGCTAGGGAGGTCACATCATCCCTGGAGCCATATTTATTGGACCTTTCAACAATATTTGGACAAAACGACTACCTAAGAATTTCAATCCGATCTCATGGGAGGCCACAGAGAGAGCTACCAAAAAAAGGTATGAGAGGGGTTGGGCCTTTAAAAAGGCCCAAGAACCTTTATTTCTTAATTGTCAGAGCCCCGTCCAAAGTTATTACGGCCATCCCTTCCATACAAAGCAGCCGTGTAAAAAAAATAATACACGGAAGGCACACGGGCCTATTATCAGGCAAAGCTGGAGCGCTACTTCTGATAAAATGAATCTGTAAACAAGCGAGAATATGCATCGCTTAGGGTGCTTGTCCCAAGGGTTTGGGAAGAGGTTCTTGTCATCTCCGGAGCCATTTTTTGGAATTTTCAGCAATTTAAAAAAACAGTTGTGTCTTAATTTTGTTACAATAGCATGGGTGACTAGGGAGGGGGGTTTCAAAAAAGGGTAATGAAGAGGGAGGGGTTGGTTGCCCTCTAATCACTTTCAAACCTCAAAAGGGGCAGCATAACTTTAAATTTTCAATCGGATGAGCCCTTCCACAGTTTCCAGGTGACGTGGTCAGGGTTCCAGTCAGCCCACCTTAAACGAAATATTAAAAGTTGCTTCCGAAGCCCATGTCGCCAAACTCATGACTGGTAAGGCTGGTGTAGTCCATCTTCATTTAGGAGACGGTCCAAGAGGATTAGAGCTTGTAAGAGAGGCATTATCCATTTCTGAGATCCCGGCACGCACCTTCAATCCTACCCATGTTAATCGGAGAAAGGCACTATTCGAAGAAGCCTGTGAATTGACAAAATTAGGTAGTTGGGTGGATGTAACCGCGTTTGAAACGGGTGATGTAGGGTACGAGCCTGATGAGGCACTTTTACGTTTCTTAGAACAAGATTTACCCCATGATAAATTAACCATCAGCTCTGACGGTGGCGGTTGTCTCCCTTGTTTCGACTGCGCTGGCAAATTGACAAAAATGGACTTCGCCAATTCATCGGCCATGACAGAAGTGTTCTTTAAACTGCTACAACATGGTGTCTCGATGGAAAAACTACTACTAATATTTACCAGCAATGTAGCAGATCTCATGCTTCTATATTCGAAAGGTCGTATCAGTGTTAATCATCACGCTGATTTGATTGTGTTAAATGATAAACAAGATAAAATTGAACATGTCATGGCTCGTGGTCAGTGGCATGTTTTTGCCCA
>JAAAKM020073195.1:61027994-61043155 GCA_010016025.2 Alatinidae sp. Z8VKAUB7J3
GAAGAAAAAATTGATAATCCGGAAATTTTGTCAAAATTTGTGGAGCTGGCAGGAGGAAAGGATGCAAAAATTTGTGTTGTTCCCACTGCATCCCGTCTAGAAGATACTGGCGAGAGATACGAAACTTTATTTCGCGACCTAGGGGCAGGTGAAGCTTACTCTTTGCCTATAGCAGAACGGTCTGACGCACAGCAAACAGACCATCTGGACGACATAGAAAAAGCAACAGCAATATTTATTACTGGCGGAAATCAACTTCGATTATCGACCATTTTGGGCGGCACACCGGTGGCAAAAGCCATCAGACAAGCCAACGCCAAAGGTGCACATGTTGGTGGCACCTCAGCAGGTGCTGCGATTATTTCACAGCATATGATTGCCGGCGGTAATGTCGGTATCGTGCCTACTGAAGATGGTGTTAGCCTCGCGCCTGGCATGGGTTTAATAAATACCGTCGTTGTTGATCAGCACTTTAATGAACGCAATCGACTAGCCCGATTGTTAAGTGCCGTATCTTACAATCCATTTTTGGTAGGAATCGGCTTGGACGAAGACACCGCCGCCTTTATCGGGCCAGATAATGTGTTCTCGGTTGTGGGTTCTGGCGCGATTACCGTCGTTGATCCATCTGACATTGAATACTCTTCTATGGCTGAGGCTCGCAGAGGTGAAGCTTTGACGTTGCTTAACCTGAAAGTACACATCTTAGCCAGCGGTGCTCACTATGATATTAGCAACCGTATTGCACACATCGACTGATAGTATTTTGTTCTAACAAACAGCGTGATTTGGCCACTTTGTATGATTAACAGGCAGGCCATCAAAATAACTCCGAAAAAAGATCGGAGAAAAGCTTGACCTTAAACTTACTTTAAACATAGAAACCAGCATGCCGAGATCTATTGCTCGGGAAAGCAAACAGTATTCTAAGCTTAAGTTTTAGTTTATTTATTTATGTTTTATTTAATAAAGGTGGAAAAAAGGACTGACATAGGAGCATGAAAACATCTTTCAATCCTGTGATTTACGTTTTTGGTTCACTCTGGAATGTTTAGTTAACATCGTACAGTTTTCTGAATTAGCTACATACCGCCGTTTTTTTATTTTGAAGTCATTGTTATTTCTTTCTTTTATAAAGGTAAAAAGTAAAAAAAGAAATTTGAATATCTTTGTTACAGGTTTCACTGATTTCCAAAATAGTACCATCGCCAGATTGGTTTATTGGGATTGACAATTTTGATCTTTGCTCAAATGGAAAATGGTTAGATGGCATTACTATAGAGGTAATCAGCGTTATTTATTTTATATCTTATCGAGTTGATTTACGTAAACATGATCTTTTTTTATTGTTAAGTCATAGATATAGGCTATTTAATCATAAATAATTCACACATTTTTTTTTATTTTGCTCAAACCTCGCCTGCCTAGAACCGCCACTGGTTACAATTATCGTGTATGATCTTCTTTCATTTTCCTGGTAGATTGCCATGTCTTGTGAGATTCGGTTCGTTTGGGCAAAAAGTTGATATCTGAATGAGAAAGTCAACCAAATCAACAGTTTTTCCGTCTAAAATCTTCATTTTCTCTAAATAAAAGTTCATAGCTTGAGGTGACAGTCACCGATGTTAAGACAGAAAAAAAAGGTTAAAAAAACTAAAATACACAATTCTTGGTGCTTGAAAAAATATGACTGCCTCGTTGAACTAAAAGTGAAAATTTACATCCGGAGAACTTGTCTGAACAATGAAAATTTGTTATTGAAAGGCTAAAAACCCAAAACGAAATTTAATTTATAAATAACAGTTCAGTATGGATAAATCCTTTTATTCGACAGTAAAACCACAAAATAAAATTTCTGGATATTTCAGTCTTGGATTAAAATTTAGTTTTTGAATAAAGCTTGTTTTGAATGTTTCTAAGTTCTACTCGCCAAAGCTGCACTGTCATTGGCGTGGCGGTAGTGGTTTTTAAAACCTATTAAATAGTTTTTGAAGCACCAAAAATGTCTCTCTTATCCTTTTCCCATCCTATTTGGACTTGGTTGGAAATTCATCTAAAAGAAAAAAGACAGCAAAAGATATGGTTCGAATACAGCAAAAGACACAGGTGGCTGAATAGTTTATTGGTACAAAACAAAGCACAGTACAACTTGTGCTTCGTAAACAAAGCATAAGTTAAAATAATAACTGCGGAAGTATCGGTGTTTCGTATCCCTTTTGACAGCCTAATAAACAGAATAAAATAAGCTTTTTGTAGCTTGAATATGGTTATGGTTTTACCTTTAACGATTTTTACACTTCACTATGTTTATCGGTAACGAAAGATTTTTTGAAAAAAAAATTGACAATATTATTTTACAGAGACAATTTTCATCTAGAGCAAAATGTAAAGGTATCAATGCACATGAACAGCTTGTCAGGTTCAATAATTTGTAAACACGGTCATTTTTGTGAACCAGCCAAAAGAAGCAGGGGTGCGAAAAACTATTTGTTTTCATCATTGCATAATCGCTAAAACATGTGTTTTTTTCCATTTTCATCGGCTAATTCCGATACCCGCTTCGCCCATCCGTATTCCATCTTAGTCGGAAGGCTAGAAAAAAGTTACCCTGCTTATTCCAAGAATTTCTTAACTAAGTTGTTTTCAGCCAGGTACGTAATAAATACATAAAAAAGGGCTAAACAAACAAGGTCGTGTTTACTTGTGACAGTCTGTGCACAGTCTCTTGAGTAAGTTATTTCTAAATATCAGAATAATATCTTGGAGAACATATTCTGTTTAATTTCTAACTTCGATTTCTGTGTAGTGCATTAAAAAAAACCTCCTGAATAAGTTTTCTTATAACTTGCTTAAGGAAATAAATTCGAGTATAATACTTTTTTTTTCTACAGAATACCAAGCCTAAAATATACATATTTTTTTATAAATCTTAAGCATTAATCGTAATTATATATGACGGAAATGACCATACCAAAAATAATTTAGAATTACAAATTAATAGCTAAACAAGTATACTTCTTAAAGTTTATATTTATTGGGATACTTCTTATATGCTGAGCTGTTCAGTATTCTTGATGCAGATTGCAGATTGCGTCTGCTGCAAAATTTCACTCCTCCTTTTACTTCGATTCCAGTCTTAAATTCTACTCTTTGCCTTTTAGGTATGCTATTGGAACGGATGTTGCAAAACCATCTCAGAGACATCTATATGAAATTCAAATTGATGGGAACGGTTTTGTTTGTCTTACTTGTAATACTGGCTGCACATGGAATAATGCGAGGTTCAGTTCCGATGCCTCATATTATGCTCATAGCTGTAACGGTCCGAATGTACCAGAAGTTCGACTACGAAGTGCGACAGATGTAAGTCGTAAAAACTTCATTTTCATGCTTGTCAAGCAAAACACTATTATCTTCAAAATTTTAATAGGCCTTTGATGAAGCTGAAAGCCTCTGACTATCTTCATAAATTCAGTAAATAAGTTCTAAAGGAATTTTTTTTTTTAAATTAAATTTTCAAATTTTCCTGTCAGTAAAAATTAAGCTTTTAGTGATGCTGAAAACCTCTTGCCACCTCCTTAAATCTAAAAAGCAGATTCTTAGGTGACGCTAGCTATACAAGACCTACGATAAAAAAAAGAAAAAAAGAAAGAGAAAAAATAGTTGTCAAATATGCTTCTCAAGCTTGGGTGCTCCGAAAAACAGAGGAAGATTTGCTGAGAGAAAGAGGGCGAAAAGAAGTGAGAATAAGTTTTCCAGAGAAATTGCCTACGGATTGTCTTTGGTACCCGTTTGACTGACCGTATTTCAAACAGTTTTTGAAAAACATGTGGAAGAAAGCAGTGTTGCTTCCCTTCTCATAGAGAATCAGAACCAGTGCTGATATAATTAATGTGTTCCTGAAGAGGAATAATGTAATCATGAATATTTATTATATCAATGCTCATCTGCTTCTGTCATTCAAACTACCTTCCTCCTTTCAAACTTTATGCTACAAAAGTAAGAAAAAAGGGGGCTAAATCGACTGTTACTGAATAGCATGGTATCTTGCATTCTTAATATGAAGAAGCTATCATGGAAACATTTACGCACTATTTGGTAGGCAATGTGTATTTTATGTGGATCGACATCGCTGTTTCATAGTATTTATTTATTTTATCCTAATTAATTATTTTTTTCATACAGTGTAGCAACAATGTAACGTTATAATTTTAGTTCATACCAGCGAATGTCAATGGCCCGGATCTTTCCCCAATCGGAAGCGGATTTAGTCAGGAATCCCAACTAATCCCTCGTGAAGCTCATGTGGAACTCACTGAGGGTTTTGAACCTCTCTCTTCGTTTGCTGCATCGAAATCTCCCATTTTGGGTGGCAGCCAAGAGTTATGCCGGTCATCAGACTATGAAACTGTTGGCATGGAGAGTTTTGTTGGTGAAAATAGGTCTCTGTTTTCCCAAAGACCTGATGTGCGAACTTACTCATCAAAATCTGCGAAAGAAAATGTCAAATACATTAGAACTTTCCGTTGGTAAGTAGTATAAACAATTATATTATGGACAAAATTAAAGAAGTAATTGAGCCAGATGATTGAAACTTTCTGGGAATAGTTGAAATATTAATTACTGAATTTTCTGAAGGTTTCTTTAACTTTCACCTTAGATGAGAAAGTCACCTTAGATGAGTTGTCACAAATGTTAAGCGCCTTCTTACAATAATTTTGCGCTAGGTGAGTAAACAATAAGTAGAACAAAAGGAAATTTTTTCTGAAGACGGTGGAATTTCAACCTAAAAGCAATATTTTGACCCTATGTCCAAGGGCTGTCCTCAGCAGAACAAATAAGTTCAACCAGGACATGAGTTCTGGTTGAACTTTCGTGAAGTAAGGATGCAATGACCGATTTAAAAATCTTTTTAGTTTTAATGAGGATATCTTAACGTAAGTTTCTTTTATATTTTCATTTGTTTTTTGCTGAGGAAGGCCCTTGGACATGGGTCAAAATATTCATTGTAGGCTGAAGTCTACAGAAATAATACCCTGTTGTTTGCTTAGGCTGGAAATACAGCGTAGTCTTCGTCACTAAGTAAGTGAGTAAAACATTCAGAAATCGGTCTGCACCTCAAATATGGACCCAGAATATAGTTTTCAAACTCATGTACCCATTCTTTCACCTCTGATAAGGCTTTGAAAGATGCAATAAAAATGGATCCCATTCTTAAACAAAAATTATAATCTGAGAGAAACATGTGAGTACGAATATGGGCAGAGAATGGAGGTTTAAAACCCAGTAAGGTCTTTTTCCCAAGAATTGAAAACTTTGTGTCACGCCGCTAGAATAAAGATAACTGACTTAAGCATATTTCACGACTACTAGAATATATTAAAGAAAATGGTCTGCTGCATTCTGGAAATAATTATCTGTTGAAAGCATTTGTCGTGATATACAGAGTTAACACTATAAAGGCAGAAGAAGAGTTGCTACCTGCAGAAAGTTGCAATGTGCCTGCCTGGTGTGGTTCTCCTTACATTTTTTGGGATTAGGGATGTTGGAACTGACCCTTTGCTTTCTAATTTGAATTTAGTCGCTCTGTAGATTAACTCTAAAAATAATGATCCGTCATAGTACTTGTAGAACTACCGTTCTATATCCGTTGACTTTTCTTAGTCTAGTACTAGATGTATATGGTGCTGAGCAAATAGTATGGTGCCAAGCATTTAGCTTTTATGCCAGTTTGGACTGCTGGGAATATCTAAGGCTGATATAGGCATTCATCCTTTTATTCATTTATTCTTTGAACTATAAAGAGCAATATTTTTAGTCCAATCGGATCATCTGTTGTACTGTGAAAGATTGAAAAATTAACTTTTCGCGGAAAAATCCAACTGATTTAATTTTGAAGAATTTCCCATTTCATCCCGCTGCTTGCGTTAACACGCGGTATCCTAAGATTTGATTTATCTAAATCAAGGCCCACTTGATAACTCTAGTGAAGGAGCATATTGCTAGTACGTTCTAAAGTAGATCTTTGCAATTTTAGTAGGTAAGTTGAAATAGAAATATGAAAAATCAATTAGAGGTAACCCAATGGTGAAGTTGGTGGAGGTGATGGTGGAAGGTGGTAAAGTGTGGAACAAAAGTTAAAATCTCTTAACCCAATGTCTCTCAAACTTGATAATTTATTGACAGATTTCCTAATCTTGGCTCCAAGTCTTCCTGGTCAAACTATGAAGTATGTCCTGCAGTAGACGCTAATGCAAAATGAATCAAGAGCACTAGCAGTTAACCATGGTAGAGCATTTCAAGAATGGAAAGAAGATAAAAAGAGCAGAAAAGGTGTAACGTAATTCTATATAATTTTTCTCCGGCTGCAAGAGGAAGATATCTAAAACAATATGCTACTACGTGTTTTACCCGTCTGACGTCCCAATTAAAGATAGCCGAACACGATATTATTAATACACTTTGTTTACCATCACAAAATAGCTTCCAACCAGTTGCGATCAAATTACCATCCATAGATCTGACATTCTTGACCTGTACATAAAGTACTAGAATTCACAGAAGCAGATTATTTCAAAGGTTATATAAATCATAATACTAAACTTCATCAAAAAGGACCAAATGATTATGAAAAAGACTTTTTTAAACTCATTAATAATGCATGTTTTGGAAAGACTATGGAAAATGTAAGAAAACGAGCAAATACTGAAATAATTACTAGTCACGAACAGACAAAACTCGTTAAAAAAACAAAAATATAAATGCAAAATCATATTTAGCGATACATTTTCAGCTTTATTTCAAGCTAGACGAATCAATACAACATGGACAGTAGTCATGTACTGGAAATCAGTGATATACTTGCTGAGCTTTAGGATCTTGGATTGACGGTATAGCCTACTTAACACCCAATTGTTTAAGTTTGCATAAAACACATTTTTCTAATACGAAAATCATCCTGGAAGTCGATCAGGCTAGGCAGCAATGATTAAAGAAAGCACAAATACGCCCAGGACGGGGTATCTCTGGACCCTTGCTCCTACGGATATCTTGAGATTTTTACGCTTCCTTTTATAATTCCCTTATTTTTTAATCAATTTATATCCCTAGGGACTTCAGTGCACAAACAAATAGGGGTGGGGAAGAGAAACAAAATGTCTTTTTCAAAACCTGTGAGAGGTTTGGTTTTTGTTCTTATTTTCGTATAAGAAAATACCAAAAAAGGTACTTTTCAATGAAAATACCCATAAAAGTACATTTTGAAACCCATGAGTGGTTGGGGTAAATAAATATAGGATGGCAACTGTTCTTTCTGTCCCACCTTTTAATTTGCGTTACACCCCTAAAATAAATGTTCGTATATGCACCTACGTACTAAAACAGACTTTGTATAATTATTTTTTAATCCTGGTAACGATGGTAAAAATCAATATATAAGTAAGTGACCTCGAAATTACCACATAAGCTTTTCTGGGGGAAACCTATCCTAATAAAAAGTACACTCGCACTCGTAAAGCTCTGCAGAGTATAATAAAAAAAGATTTATGGTGTTTTGTTTCCATGGAAATTCGAAGTAAAACTAACACCATCAATGACGTTCTTTTTCTCTTTTATGGTCATTCAAAATAAGGAACTCAATGTTTAATTTTCTTCCCTATCCTTAAGCAATTTTAGCGTTAAAGGCAAAAGAGAGACACCATTTGGAGGGGGAGGGGAATTACGTCTCTCTGAGGCTTAAGAGGTGGTAGGATGTTATTAAACAAGTAGTTATTTATTAAGAACAGTTAAAAAACGCAATGGGAGATTTATAACAGATATATCATTTTAATCACTCTAACAAGAATAGCTACTTGTGTTGGGGCCTTCTATAACACATCCAAATGACTTAACCTGAAAATATTTTTTTTCTAGTGGCTTAATTTTTTTCCAGGAATATTACTATTCCTGGAAAGTACTGGAAGCCTCTGAGTGGCCTAATTTGTAGCATTTGACATATCTTAAAAAAACGATTATTTATTAATCTAAGTCCTCAAGAATAAGGTTAGCTCAGTCACTTTTTTGTCCTACCCCAATTGATAAAACGCCTCTTCTGCTCAAAGGCAAGCCTAAGCGGGAGAGGTACTATCCCTTCTTCATGTTTATTTGTCAAGATGTATTCTTATGGTTGTTGAATATAAATATCTTGACATCCTTTTCATAGCATACGGTAAAAATACTAGTCTTTCATTTAAACTAAAGTACTATAACAAAGAACAAAGAAAAAACTGTTTGCAATCCTGTACGGCTGACAACCCCCATCCCTTCTCACGACCAAAAGATAATATATAGAACACATTGTGCCCACATCGCTCTTTACTTAGGCAACGCTATTGCGCTGCCTATGATAAAACTTGTATGTAATAGGGGTCAATTTTTATACCTTAAGTCTCTAGCCCCTGGGCCTTGATGGGTTATGGCATCCCCGGAGGCATACCTGTTCGACCATCCGACCATTCAGAGGAAAGTGATCTTATTAAAATTTTATTTGATACCACAAGGGGTAAAGGTAGATTGGGCATGGGTAAGAGGCTAGTTGTCATTCAGTCACTTTTGACCTTCAAATAGGACTCTGTGACTGTTGGTTTCTAATCGAATGTGTATCCTCCTAAGTTTTTTCCTCCACCCACTCTAGACGAAATGGCAGGTGAAAAAAGTTTATGGGATACGCTTCTTAATTGCTTCCACCTGTTTCACACTGCAGGCCCTTGGCTCTTCGTGAGGTTCGAGATTCAGTTGTATGTTTGGTTCCAGGAGGGTCTTCCCGAAGTTGATGGCTTGACGATTGACAATCAATCTCGATCGTTCTTCTGCCATAATTACTAATCCTGTCAAATGGCACCAAGTCAGACTTGATGGTATATAGCTAAATTTTTCTTTGAGCGTCTGATCGCACCCTCCAAGACGTTTATGGGAGACAGTCAGTCATCGCTTTGATATCGCGTCATCAAGGTGTTCGAGTACGTAGCCGGACTAATGTAGGGGTGTGTCGATTCTTTTCACATCGTTATCCTGAGTAATGATCGCAAATATTTTTGAGTGATACGTGTTCTGCTTCACAAAATTTCTAGAGATTATATCTCGCCCAATGGAGCATTTCTGTTCCGCGTGTATAAGATAACTATTGATTTCTAGATCTATTCGGGAATTGAATTAAAAAGGGTGAACCATACTGTGTCTTAGCCGAACAGAAAGTTGATAGAATCCTGTGTATAAAATACTACAATTAGCGAGGGCATTATTATATTGTGTCCTGAAATGGCTCAGCGTATTTGATCTTGACTTGGTAATGCTACACCTAGAATTCGAGCTCAGCTGTAGCAACACACTGCAGGGCTCGGAATTTGATTCCGAGCCCGATGAGATTATGTGAATAATATTATACTGTAACCACAAAATCGAAATGTTATACTTTCATTAAGTGTTGTTTGAATATATTTTGGATCTATTCTATGGGGTTGGACATAAACCCAGATTTTGGCTGTACAGAATTGTCGATAAATAAGTTTTGTGGTTCGTTTGGGATAGAACCCACGTGTAATTGTACCCCGTGCAAGTGAACCCTTATAGCTGAATCCTCGAGGATCTGACCCCAGTTTTAACTGAACCCCCGCTTAACTAAGCTTCCGGGTTTCTCAACCCCCGTGCAAATGAACCCTCATGCAACTCAACCCATGTGCAAATGAACTTTCGTTTAGCTGAACCCTCGTGCATCTCAGCATCTATTTAACTGCATTTAATTTGTGCCTACTCTGAAATACACCTCCACCGAACTATGCATTGTTCTTTCTGTTCAGTAGTTTATTGGCATTGCCTGCTGCTGCTACCTCTAGTAATATTCGCTAGCTCCTCGGGCTAACCAATGCTGCAGTTAATTTTTTTACTTTTCTGCAGGTTTTTTTAACGCACAATTTTTTTGCAATAATTTGCTTATGATAACCAGAATCATTAGAACCGTTCAGAGACTGATTCGATTTAGTCCATACAACGAATAGTCGTGCAAAGTATGCCTAAGAGAAGTAATTATTTAATGGGATTTTAATATGGCTGGTGAACGAAAATGTCCGGAATTTTTGTACTTCGGTGAATTATATACTTGTTTATAAATGCCTACAAGCGACTTAGTATAAAATTCTTCTTCTAAAAAAATTTATTTTGTTTGATGGTAAGAAAATTTTCCCAGGTTTTTGTGTTAGTTCTTATTCGTAAGTAATATCCCTGTAACTGTAGAGAAAGCAAATCAAGAAAAATGTAGGTGTTTGACTTGGTTCAGATGGCTTCTGAAAGCCTTTTTTTTTATTATATCAATTAAAGGTTTATTCTGTTTGTGCGTTATACGGCTGTACTTACCTGTGATCTTTGTTTTTCAGCTATTAGAAACTGACGACTTCTCCGAGAAGAAGCTGATACGAGCAAGAATATCAAAGTTAAAAGAAAAAAGGTTAAAAGAATTCTATGCGAACGACGACGTTATTGGGATCGATTCCAATTTTTCCGCTGGCACTAAAATTAAAGTTGAAACAGTTACATCTGCTTCCACGCTAAGAACAACAGACTCAAGAAAGCGTAATTCTCAAGAGCACCTAGAAGATATACAAGTTGATGAAAAGATGAGAAAGTGTGAAGAAATTATTGCTGAAAGAATACGTAAGAGAAGCCAAGAACGTGGGAAACGACTTCAGCAGATAAAAAATGAGATGGAAAAAGCGGAAAGTTTAGCTTCGACAAAAGTTTTTAACCAGGCATCTCGTATAGATGATGTTAAAGAAGGTGGATTAAGTGTGTGCAATAATAATAATGAAGATACTGAAATATCAAATGAAAAAATTCTTGATGCCTACTCAGCTGGAATTAAAGATGAGCTGTTGGTTCCAGCTAAAGAACGTGTACTTGAATCAAGAGAAGCATTTAAATGCAGTCCCGATAGCAGCTTGGACAGAGATAGTATTGAACCACCCATTCGCTCTTCCAAATACGGTCCTTACTCCGCCACGCCAAGAGTAAAGCGATCAGCAGAAGAGATTGAAGCAAGCGTTTTAAGGCAGATGGAAGTAATCGAAACTGTCCCCGAGCCAGAGACAATTGAGCCGCTGATGCCTAAAGAACAAAAAGATACTAAACAGGATAGGAAGTCTCCCGCCAAAGAGATTAGTCCGCGAGCAAAGCTTCCAGAAAAAACCGCAAGATCTAGCAGAGAAGAAAAGAATGACGATCTGGCTACGCCTTCGGTGCGCTGATCCTTGGGTTCTTCACCATTCGTTCGAACAGGGAACGCATGCAGCGTTTCGTTGCGGCGGTTCTGGAAGCGGTTCAGACGTCGGTGATGATCTTCTTTGCCGTCATCGGCATTTCCGTGTTCGAATATTTCCTCCAGGCAGCCCGTGTGCCTCAGGGGGTGGAAGCTTTTGTTTCAGCTCTCAATCTCGGGCCGGCCGGGGTAATGGCCCTGTTGCTGGTCGTGCTGATCCTGCTGGGCTGTTTTCTCGATTCCATCGCCATTCTCTTCATCATCACACCGGTGATCTTTCCCATCGTCATCGGCAACGGTTTCGATCCGATCTGGTTCGGCATCATCATGATCATGGTGGTCGAATTCGGTCTCGTGACGCCTCCAATCGGCATGAACGTCTTTGTGCTTTCCCGCATCATGCCCGAGGTGCCAACCTGGCAGGTTTTTTACGGCGTCCTGCCCTTCGTCGGCGCGGATGTGATCCGGCTGGCGGTGTTTCTGGCATTGCCGGGACTGGTGCTTTGGTTGCCGTCCTTGCTGTTTCCAGGAAGTAGCCCATGATTGTCAGACGACTTTTGGACATATTCCGCCTCGCGGAACGCGCGCTGACATTGATTGCCGGTTGCGCCCTCGTTTTGATGATGCTGGTCGTGGTGGCGGACGTCATCGGGCGCAGCCTCAATCTGTGGCATATCCTGTCGACCGTGGAGCAGATCCGGCTTTACATGATGCTGCTCGGCTTTCTCGGGCTGGCGCTGTGTTTCCGCAATCAGGCCAATATCGTCGTGGACGTTGCGACCCATCATCTTCGGGAGATCGTGACCCGGCGGATTGATGCCTTCTGGGCGTTCTGTACGGCCGTCATCCTTTTGCCTCTTGGATACTCTGTCTTCCGGGACGGCATTTCACTGCATGACTATGGCCAACGATCGGAAGTGCTCGGCATATCGCCACTGGTTTATCACGCCATCGCCGGCTTTGGGTTTGCCGTTGCGGCGATCCTGTCGATTGTCACCGCGATTCAGCTTCTGTCGAAAAGCGACGAGGCGGGTGATGAAGCTGAGAGCACCTGGGAGTAAAACATGTCACGAACCATCGTCGTTACGTGCGCCGTCACCGGTGCGGCCGATTCCGTGGACCACAATCCGGCTGTTCCGGTGACGCCGGAGGAGATTGCGGACGAATGCCTGCAGGCGGCGAAAGCCGGCGCGGCAGTGGTCCATATCCACGTGCGAGATCCCGAAACCGGCAAGGGCAGCATGAAGCTTGAGCTTTACCAGGAGGTGGTCGAACGCATTCGCAGCCGGAACACGGATGTCATCATCAACCTGACCACCGGGGCCGGAGCGCGGTTCGATCCAGGTGACCCCGATCCGTCGGTCCCCGCCGAGAGCACCAATTTTCGCTCACCCGATGAGCGCGTCCGCCACGTGGAGGACTTGAAGCCGGAGATCTGCAGCCTCGACATCGGCACGCTCACTGTCGTCTTTCAAAGAATTCTAAGAAAACATGAAAGCAGGTAAATAAGTAGCAGGAAGAAAAGAGTCATGCTATTGAAAATGCTAAAAGTAAAATTTTTAATATTTCAATAATTTAAAAATATTTAGGACTTGATATTCGAGCTCATTTCGGAGAATTTCACTCTTTGGATTTATCTAGTCTCGTTAAATATCACAAAATTGTGCCAGGCAGTTAGCTTACTTTAGACAATAAATTGCGGATGGACCTAGCTTGACTTTCCTGCTGGTGGACCCAATAAGAATTGATGGGTACTTAAACCTCTTGGGAATTCGTTTTAAGCTTTTCTAGGCTTAGCAAACGAACAAAAATATTTCCGA
The DNA here is from genome assembly GCA_010016025.2 of Alatinidae sp. Z8VKAUB7J3. Classification (NCBI taxonomy): domain Eukaryota; kingdom Metazoa; phylum Cnidaria; class Cubozoa; order Carybdeida; family Alatinidae; species Alatinidae sp. Z8VKAUB7J3. The sequence continues at coordinate 61,041,099 of JAAAKM020073195.1, forward strand.
GTCCGTGTCAGATTTTTTTTACATACTGTCGATTGCTGTGATCTATTCTGAGGGTACATTCTTCGTCGCGGTTATAGTTAATGATGGTTAAACACAAAATAAAACGTCACGAAGGCACGACTCTTATTACCATTAATCATATCTCTGGATGTGGAATGTACCCTAAGTGTTCATTTTAAACGTAGGTAGCAGTGTTAAGCGTTCAATTTTGAAATACTTTTCCAAGGTTTGAACAAAAAGTATTCCTTTGGAGGCTGAGGTTGAACTTAATTTTGCATTTCCTATTTTTTTTTAAAAACATTCACTCATTGCTAGACTTATAGTTATAACTTAATCTTTTATCTCAATCAGAACATGTGCGAGAAGAGTTTCTGTAAGCTACACTGAAGTAGGCTAGTCTGTGTATTTTTGGGGGAATGCTAGTATGGTATCAGGATGAATCTTGCTGCTTAATTACCAAAATCTGAAGGTAAAGTTCTAGTTAAGTGACTTCTTGCTATCTTGGAAAGGGGTTAGGTTAGGAAAATGAAACTTTTGGGGATGGGTCTACAGGCTAAGGTGTATCCCAGGAAGGTAGCTTCCACTTTTATAACACACATATTTTTAAAGGTCATTGAAGGTCAGAACCCTCTAGAGAGAGAAGGAGTGGGGGTAGGTACTTCAAAATACCTTCCCAATACATACTTTAGCCTGCAAACACATCCCTGAAAGTCTCATTTTCCGAACCTAACCCCTTTCTGAGATAGCGAGAAGTCACTTAACTAGAATTTTACCAACTGATTAGTTTAAAGTGTATGGTCTTTAATTTTGGTAGGGAAATAGCCATACTAATGCATTGCTTATACTCTTAGATATCCATTAATATATGCATTTTCTTTCAGTTCCTATTTAATACCAAGATCTAAGGGTTTGAATCTCACATGATTTTGCTCAACTGCGTGCAGTTTTTTTTACCCTAGGCCAAACACTTTTATTAAGTTCTTACCTTCTGAAGAACCACTACTATGTACTTTTACCGACAAAATTTATAAAAGCAGAAAACATACCAGTTTATTCTTAGGTTGGATTATACAAGTTGTTGATCAGTTTGCAATTTAAGATTATTCTAAAATATTTTAAGAGTATTCTCAAACATTTTATGGCAAACGTTGCCTGCATTTTAGCATCACATTCTATTATGTAACTGACTGGCAAGATGTGTTCCTTAAAAAAAACAGCTGAAGAGTGGTCTTCTCATTATTGTACTACTACTTCTAAACCATAAAAAAAGCCCCTTCCGTTTTCTAAAGTTCCATATCGCACACTTAACAAAACAGCTCGAGTCTTCCTCCCAAAATCCAATTAAAAAAGGTAAAATCCAAGGTTGTTTTTTTTATATACTACTTAAAACCTACTAAATAATTGACACGTCTGCGTCTAATAAATGAACTATAGGACTTGACTGTATTCCGAAATTCAAAATTATCCCGAAAAAAGATAAGTCTTGCATTTTCGAAGCAGAAACTGAAAAAGAAATCGAAGCATTCACAGGACTAAATGGGCTGTAAGAACACGGATTGAATGAAAGTCATATTTGGTTTGTAAGATTGATATCACTACCCCAAAATCAAATTACAACTGAATATCTTTGGAATGGGGACTGCTAGGGGAGGAAAGAGTTTCTGTCCTTCTTTCTGGTAGAATTCCACAAATAGAAGAGCGTAACATAATGTTGGATTTAAGAAAAAAAATTTAAATGATAAAAATTCAAACTTTTATTTTAAGGTTACAACCTTTCTCTCTCTTTGAAAATTTCGCACATTTCTTTGATATACAGCGCACTGCTCCCATGCGTAAGGTACTTGAGAGTAAAAATCTATAAGATTACCCTTGTGTATTTACTGCTTTAAAAAATTAAAAAATAAGGTGCATCAACCAGTTCATGGCAAGGCAAGGTAAGGAAATTACGACTTTTGCCAATAGTAACCAAAATTCAAAAATAAAGAACTTTTATAACAATATCAAACACTTAGCTCACTAAAATACAACGTTTTGATACTAATAGATAGATAAGAACA
>JAAAKM020073195.1:61045466-61139854 GCA_010016025.2 Alatinidae sp. Z8VKAUB7J3
CCACGCGCGCGTGGCCGCCAATCGCAACAATCTGGGACTGCTCTTGCTCGATCGCCGGGAGCCTGCGCGCGCCCTGGAGCAATTTGAAAGGGGTTTTGCCGCGCACCAGGCCATATACGCCCAAGGTCACCCGAGCATCGCGTATTCGCTACATTTTCTGGGTCGCACCTATCTGGCCTTGAATGAGGACGAGGAAGCCGCCGAGTATCTGGAGCGCGCCATGGCGATTCGCGAGCAGCTGCGTGGCGGCAAGCACCCCCAGTTGGCCGACTCGCTGATCTGGCGCTCCTATCTGTATGCGCGCAACGGCGAGACGCAAGCGGCAATCGAGGCTGGCCAGCGGGCGGCAGCGATTCGCGCAGAGGTGCTCAAACCCGGTGACTGGCGCCTGGCGGAAGCGCATGCGGTGCTCGGCGCCTGGCAGACTCTGCTGGGCCAAACCAGCGGCGATGAACGGTTAACCGCTGGGCTCGCCGAAATGGAAGCCGCCCGCGGTGCGCAGGATTGGCGAACTCAGGAGCTCTACCGGCGTCTTGCACAACGCCTGTGTCCCAGCGCGCATCACCTTTGCGCGGTAGAATAAAACCTCAATCCAAAGCGTTGGTGATGACATGACCTGGGTGCCGCTATTGCTGTTGCTTCTGTTATTAACTGGCCTCAGCTACTGGCGCGTTGCCCTCACCACGGCCACCGCCGCGGTTGCCGGCGCCGCCCTGGTGTTCCTCATTTCCGATGCTGTTTCCGGTTGGGCCGCAACCTCAGCGTTAGTGACCGCCGCGGTCTTGGGCTTTTTCGCCATCGTGCCCTGGCGTCGCCAACTCATCAGTGACCCGGCCCTGGGATGGTTCCGCAAGGTGCTGCCGGCGTTGTCGGACACGGAGCGTGAAGCGCTTGAGGCGGGCACTGTGTGGTGGGACGCGGAGCTCTTTTCCGGCGCGCCCAATTGGACCGAGCTTCTGGCCACCCCCAAGCCACAACTCAGACCCGATGAACAGGCTTTCATGGACGGGCCGGTAGCAGAGCTGTGCCAGATGCTTGATGACTGGAGCATCCGCGAGGAAGCCAACCTGCCGCCGCACATTTGGCAGTTCTTAAAAGACAACAAGTTCTTCGCCATGATCATCGCCAAGGAATATGGCGGCTTGGGCTTCAGCGCGCTGGGTAACTCTGCCGTCGTCATGAAGCTCGCAAGTCGCAATCTGACCACGGCCGTGACTGTCATGGTTCAGGACCCGTTCCCTTGGGGTAATTAGCTCTTAACCCCCCTTTCTGGACGGCATTTGTTTATAAAATATAATTTTAGTTTATTACAAATTGGTTTCCAAGGGACATTTATTTTTAAATATGCAGATCAAAATGACTGTGAATAATACATCAATGAAACGTCCGCGCCAAAGTATTTTAAACCCCTCGGTGCACAGAGAAAGGTTAGCTTTCCCCTGACAGATTTTAAATAGGTTTGTTTTGTTAGCCTTGTTTGCGTTTTAAGCTAGCTCATTCAATATCATAGACCAAAATACCGTATCATAGTTTTCAGAGATTTCTAGAGAGTCACAGTCACACTTGCAGTTATGTAGATCGAGGAAAACACTGCGATTCTGCTATTTCATTTTCGCATCCCTCCGGGCCCGTAGCCAGCACTTCAGGTTTGGGGGGCAAGGCTACATTTTGGGGTGGCATCCGGTTTTACATCCGGCTGAAACCACCTTGAACAACGGGGTGACTAGAAACTCTAGGGCCTACTACGCTATTTTCTTATGAAAACACAATCGTAACATGATATTAGGCTCATTTATGGGTTTGAAACTTAACGAAAAATTCATATCCCTTGGACACCAATTTAACCATACGGCCCACAAACATATCTTAATGTACATCGAAAGTTTTCCTTAACTTTTAAAAATGCTTTCGGTGATATCTCTTAAAATAATGGATGCCAGACAAAATACCAAACTATGAGTAGGTGGTCAAAGCTATGAGTGGTGAATCTTTCTAAGCCGAAATGAAACCTACAAATACAAGAGGCCTTCGACATGTTACCACTCTAGGTGTTACATATTTAAAAGGACATTTTGAAGTTAGTTTGAAAAAAACTTATAAATTTTGATCCATTAACTGAACAATAAAGCAAAAGCATCTGTAGTTTAGCTAGTACGTTTTTCGCATACACATAGGAAATAGTCACTAGACGCTATACAGCGATCAGCCGTTACAAAACGTACCGGCCACAGAACTACTATTTGACAAATTTGATGCATGATAGAACATATCTTGCACACCCTTTACCAGTGATGACCAACCCGCGGCCCGAGCATGCGTCCCACGATCACTTTTTATGCGACCCGCTTAACATTTATAAAATTCACTTTCCTTTGGCGTCAGTTTAAAAGTCGGACAACCCCTGCATCATTTTCATCTTTTTTTAATTATTTGAGCAACTTGTACCCTATTATTGCAAGATTTCCATTTATCTCAAAGTTGCCCGTGTACGACCGAGTGTACTGCTACTATAGTCGCCAGGCGAAATATTTCTCAAAGTTCTCAGTGCTGCCTTGAGCAAAATTGTAACTAAATTCTGATGTTGTGCGAGCAATACCAGTTTCCTCTGACTTCCTTTTAAATGGCTCACAGCTCAAATGTAAAATTTGAGCAATTAGAGCATCTTCTCTTTATTTGAAGGAACTAATAGTTACAAAAATATAATTCTACAGCCAGCGGCTCCCGCCCCGGAGGCCCCACGGTGTCGAGGTCCACCGGTGACGGAGCCGAGCGTCCCGCCTCGGCCGGGAGCGGGGCGGCGACCTCGGCCAGGTAGTCCGGCCGGCGCACGAGGCCGGCATCCCGGTCGCGGAGCCATTGCTCGAACGCCTCCGCATGTCGGGCGACCTGCACCACACGGGCGCCGCCGGAGGAGTCACCCAGGAGGAGCAGAGGCTCGGCCACCGCACGGACCCAGATCCGCTCGGAACCGAGCGTGGACTCGCGGAACACGCCGTAGCCTCCTCCGACGGCCAGGAACGTCCCGTCGGCTCCGGCGTGGGCGAAGAGCAGGAGCCGTTCCGAGGCCGTCGCCGGCAGGGCCTCGTCCAGGCGGACGGCCAGCTCCAGCTCGGACGTGTCGCCGATGAGATGCTCGTCGATGGCAGCGCGAACGAGCCATCCCGGACGAGTCGGGTCGGGGATGACCTCCATGACCTCGACGCGAGCCACGACGGAGGCCGCGCCGACGAGCGCGTCGTCGCTCGGAACGACCTGCGACGATACGATGCCGATGTTCAGCAACGTCGCCGCCACCACGGCGCCGAGAGGGAAGGGGCGGACCAGCATGCTCTACCTCCATGTCGAGACCGGGGCACGGCCGGGACGAACCGGGGCTCGGTTCGACCGACGAGGAGGTCGAGGATGCCACGAAACGGCCGTCGACCTACAGGGAGGTGAGCTGGGAGACCCGGCGTGAGCGGCGGTCGGGCCGAAGGGAGTTCGTCACTCGGAGGACGTCGGGGCGACGAACATCCCGAATCGACGCCCCGGTCGACTCCACTACGGCTGTAGGAACACCCAGCCCAGATCGACGCAGACGTGGACTCCGCCGGCGGCACCGTCCACCTTCATGCGGCCGACGTGCTCGGCGATCGAGCAGTCCCCGGCAGGCGCATCGGTGTTCGCGTAAGAGTTGAAAAGGGCCAGTTCGTTTGCTCCTATGTCGTTGACCAAAAGCAACATAGGAGGATGCAAACGAATGGCCCGCCCGCAGTATACCTCACTTCGGAAAGTCGCCGCCCAGGTCTTTCCGTCGGCCTGGCTCCAGGAGGCGGCGCGAAGCACAGGATTCGTCCGTCGACAACGGAAGGTCGACCCGAGATGGATGTTCTATTCGCTGCTTCTCGGGTTCTCAGCGGGCCGGAAACGGACGGTAGCTGGACTGCGGCGAGCGTATGAGCTGTCGTCGGGAACGACGCTGGTGCCGTCGGCGTTCTACGACCGGTTCAACGACGGCCTGGTGAGGTTTCTGGAGTCGGCTCTGAATCGAGCCATCGAGCAGATGTCGAGACCCGAAACCAGACTTCGCGGACAGCTCAGCCGGTTCCAGGATGTCGTGGCACTCGATTCGACGGTGTTTCAAGTCCACCGGCTACTCGCCCGAGCCTTCCCGGGGACCCGGACCAACTCCGAGGCTGCTGCGAAGCTGAATCTCGTCAAACGATACAGAGAAGATTAGCATGGCCCCTGCGCAAGGATGACACGCAAATTCGTGAAGCGTTCCAAATTTTTTCTCGTTTCATTTCTTTTTCTTTTTTTTCAGGCATACCTAGAGCACCTGTTTCATTAATTTTGCACTTTTAAAATATGTTTACTTCACAATTTACCTTCACTTGAGATATAACAGCCTGTTTATCACTAATCAGCAAGGTCACTTTACGGTGTTACATCACATTCGTAAAACAACGAGACTAGGTTAAAATTCAGGGCCATTGCACCGTTAGTTCCTCATAACACCTTTAATCAATATAGGATTTCTTCTAGCTGTTATTATCATAAGAAATAGAGAGCAAAGAAGACATTGTTTCAAAATGCTATTTTAACAGATTTCTGAATTATCAAGCCTCATATTCCTTTGCAAGAACCATACAAAACATCAGATTTAGAGACACGAAAAGAATCAAATGGATGAGAGAAAAAACAAAAGTAAAAGTCATTTCTGATACATGTAATTGTGCTAAATGTAGATAAATTGGTCGTATAATGAGGATAAAAGAAGGTAGATGGATATTACTGATTAAAAAACTAGCCATCAATAAATGGCCATAGAAGAATAGGAAAACGAAAAGAGCAAGAGAGAGATGACAGGCAAATACGAAAGAAGACAAACTAGTACCTGGAAACTTTGTACAGAGTGAAACGGATCGGACATGCCATAACATTTATTCGACATGTGATTGTGATGGCTGAATTATAATGACAGAAAAGTCAAACAAATGGCTCTTGATGGAATTAAATTTCAGAAAGATAGCATTAAGTAGGATTATGCTAAAGAAACATTGTAACCTCATTTCGTTGCTCTGATGTGCTTGCTTCGGCAGCATATATACTAAAATTGGAACGATACAGAGAAGATTAGCATGGCACCTGTGCAAGGATGACACGTAATTTCGTGAAGCGTTCGAAATTTTTTACTTTTACTTCTAATTTTTATTACGGATTCCTACTCTTCTTTTTAGCTGCGTTTCATAAACGGGACATGAACATAAATAGAAAGTAAACTTGGAGTAAATCAATTGAAAATATAGAGAAGCATAAGAAAAAATTAATCTATGACTAAAGAAAAGATACTCTCTCTTTAAACAGTGAAAGTGGTATTGAATACAAATGCAGAGATATTTCTTCGCGTTTTGCAGCAATAGTTACACAGGTCAACAAAAGAATATTAGCAGCGTCGGATTGGAAATGTTTCAACTAACTTTGAGTAAATTAAGTCTGGTGGATTTGAAAATGATATCCAATTTTTACCATTAACAAATTTTAAAAAAGGTGTTACAATATTGCTTTTTGTAGCATCAATATGGTACAAGTTTTACATAAGAGATAAGAGGTCATTGTCTAATCCCAAGTCTCCAAAATATTGTTTTTAATGTGGTAAAAATTTGCGTTTTTAAGATTTTCTTGAATGTTTTGAATCAGGCACGTCAATGAGAATGTTTTCTACACATGTCCAAATATTTTTAACCCGAACTAATGTACTAGTTTTAAATGCGCATGCTTCCGCTCCAACTAGTGGCGCAAATGTCTTGGATTTGTGATCATAATAAAGCTCCTTTAACTCCAAACCATGCTCTATATTCTAATGAAAAAATAGAAATGCACATATTCTTGAATACAAATGTCCGATGCCAATGATCTAACTTCAGATTATGCAGCAATTATTATTGCGCATGCTCCATATTGTAAATTAAAGTATGTGCTATTACTTCTATTGCGCATTACATCTCTAGCTCATGCAACACTCATGAATATGAGCTATTTTTTCTACTGCGCATGACACCTATAGTTCATACAACAATCTTGAATGCGCATGCTCAATATTTTGAGTAAAGTTGGTGCATCAATATTAAGTGCGCATGCGCGCGCTACCTTCTCTAATTTCGTACGATGAGCAATGTAGTTATCTAGGTTTAATAACATCTCAATCTCCATTGCTTTTTAAGTAACTTTACCTTGTAAAAATACATCGTTGTTGTGTTTAAAAGTAGGCAAAAAACCTTTGCTATGCAATGTTGAAACATTTTAGCTACACAAAGGTGGTGCACATGAAGATGGTTTTGTGTTAAACAAACGAAAGTCTTTGCTAACAGGCAACGATGCAGTTCAGGTACAAAGCATTGTCAGCATCAATGCTCAATGTCTTTCATCATGCTTTTGAGCCATGCCTGCGACAATTTGTTCCGCGCATGTTCAGTAACTATACTAACAATTGCTCTTAAACAAACTCTTAATAAATTTGTAACGGACTTACATTTTCAATTCCGATAACTTTAATAATCTCTGATTCATAATTGGTAATCTCTACACAAAATTGCCAGATGCACACGCCACATGTGGAGGAGCAAGACGCTGCTTATCAGGGAGACTGGTATGAAACACCGGAGGAGTAAGACGTCAACGCGGATGTCGAATAAATAGCATGCGAAGAGTTGATGCAGTATAGTATAGTATAGGATATCACACATTCTAGTGATCGCGGACTCTATTCAGACGCTGTATTGCAAGCAGTCTACGTGATGATCCAGTTCCTAGCGCAGCAGTATATATCACATTAGAAGCCTGGGAACTCGCAACTATTCGGATTATATATTGAGATGCACTTCGGGAATATACTATACTTCTGTTAGAAACCATACCAGTCAACCAGGATTGCAATATGGTTTTCAATTCCACGGCCAAAGTATTGTATCAGTCGCCATGTTGAATATTAACAGGGTTACAACACTACCTTTTCTCTCTATTCCTTCTCGCGATCACCCTACAACAAATCCTGCGAAGCATTCTATTCTCTGCCTTCATTTGAGCAAAGCGTATTTGCACGTGGATACTGCTTTTTCCGAGGTCATTTATTTCCTTTTACTGCGTTTTCTCCCTTTACATCTGTGCTGCGTTTTCTAGGCCTGCACTTTCCATAGACCTAGAACGGATTTTGTATTTCAGTTGCGGGAAAAAATGACACAGGTACATGTCAAGGCTCAAGAAAAGCTTAAAAGCTACCAACGCAAGCAAAATGACATTTACGATCGTCTAATCAATGCATTTGAAGTTCGAGACATGGTTTATGTGAATAACTGTAAGCGAAAGAAAGGACTCTCGCCGAAGATGGTGTTTAAAATATTTTGGACCAGTCAAAATTGTGTCAAAGATATTGGACGTTACGTATAGAATCTAATATGGCAAACGATCCAAGCCAAAGGTTGTGCATTTCGATTTATTGAAGCCATATATTGCAGCCGATGAAAATACTGGTGGAGAAATGGCCAGAAGCTCGGATCCGACGATTCCAAGCCTAGACAAAGAGTCAGAGCCGCCCCAGAAAGACGTGAGTAAATTCAAAGAAATCGTTTACGCCCTAAGCATAAGATAAAACAAAGACTAGATCAGTTTTGCTAAGAGTGATTATCGCAAGTTTTATTATGCCAAGGACGGACTCGTGCCTTCCAAAGGAGAGGGCAATGTACTGACAATAGAATGACGTAATGAAACTTGAGATACTCAAACATGATAGAATTGTGATCATGGGGAATCCCCACTAGTATCGAAACAATGAGGTAATGCGTTTATTGTTATGCTGTAAAAAGGAATGTTCGAACATTATATATTTAGAATTTATTATGTATAAATACGAAGTAACATGTGATAAAAGAGTCGGTTAATGTTGGAGCTTGAAGTTATCCTGATTCGTGTGGTACTTGATACAAGAGGTGGTTACAATATTCTCAGCAGACACATTGCAATTATACATAATTCTCAAAGAGTGGAGCCTTACCACAATAGCTTCCAATTTCAGATGAAGGAATAAAGATTCCGAAAGCTCATCTTGAGCAGCCAGGTTTTAACGTTTTATATATCTCTTTTAACTTTTGGCTTTTTACAGTCTGTTTAGTTTATATATATATATATATAAATATCTAGGTAGGAAAACCCCAAGCCCAAAGAAAAAGAAAAACCACGCCACTAAACACTATAAATATACAACATACAAACAAATGGGTTATTTTTGAAAGTGATCCGCAATCTGGGGCCCGCAAAGGATATATTAGGGGTCAGCAACCAAGTGAAATGACCCAGCTAACTGCCAGGCAATGATAATTCTGATTTTGCGTGATTCACAAAGGGGGTTCGCAAATAATATCTGGACAAAGGAGGGATCAAAGTTATTGAAACTTGTGGGCAAAGCCAAGGTGAAAATTCAGGAGTCATGTCCTCTCTGGCAAAATTTACGTCCCGCTTTTAGCGAATTATCTTTAGCGTGTACACACTAAATATTGACATACAAGAAATACCTATACTATTAACTTGTTTTATCGAAATGCCTAATAATTTTTACGTTGATTGTGCTTTGCAAACGTGTTTTGCAGGACCCCCCCCCTCCCCCGTAAAACATAGAAGAGTAGTTTTGCAGCCAAGAGACGTGACAGTAGCTCAACTAAGTCCCATCTTTCAACTCCTTTCTGAGACGAATAACTCTCTTTGATAGACTGACTTTTTCCCCCAACACGATGACGACATGAGATCATAACTCATAGAAATCCTTGGTTATCATTTCCCGCCAAGAAAATTTTCAGGACGTAATTCCGCGCATGCGGACGTGGGCTAAGAAAAGACTGATTAGCTCAAGGGGGTGACCATTTGTAAATATTACGTACATATTGCTTGCTGGTACGGAATCATCAGTATCACCTTGGGAAACCAAGGCAATTTTATGGCTTCTGCCCCTAGAACTTTTAAGATGTCTGTGAGTCATAGTCTATATTTGCCCAATAGGCTTCATCGACATATTGTTGCTGAAAATCGACTGTCTCCATCCTTTACGAATAAAGATTGCCAGTTAAACAAGACATGCACGCTGCTGCCAGTGCTGTACGTTTCGTGTTCACCTGAAAACAAATAGAACAACTGCAATGAAGTGCCAAATAGCAGCTCAAACGCTCCGAGGTTACTGCTTGTCAACAATGACTGGCTCAGAAACAAGCAGCTAAAGCCAAATACATCTCGTACAAAATCGGGCTGATAAGAACGCTCGTAGACAGCACGTACAAACTCAACAACACATGGTTAGGGCTTAACACTAATATAAGGAACCTCACTAGCATCCTAAAGAAGAACATGTTTCCGACTCACATCGTCGAGAAAACCGTCAAGGCAAATTTAAACAACATACGTCATACTGATAAAAACAAAACCAACACATGCTAAAGCCAAATGTTTTGAGGATTACGTAACAAACTATTCACATTGCAGTATTGCCTGGCAGGAATTTGTGCCAAGCACAGTGTAACACATGCAGTGATAACGATGTGTTACGTGCAGATCTCTTTCTGGCAAGTACCGATAACAAGGTGCTGCAGCCATGTAAAAGTGAGTTCAGGGGGTAAAAGCGAAAAACGGGAAGCTGTTAAATTTTTCGTTTGTGTGACATAATTCAGGAATGGAAGTTGACAAGAACTTGAAACTTGACCGTCACAAAGGCACTTAATTTTCGTTTTTTTTAATGCAAAGGCGCAGCAAACCACCTGCTTTGATAGAAGGGGAGAAGTGATGTAAATAACGGACCCTGGGGAATGGCCCCACTACTTATCAGGGGGCTGCACTGAGAGATAGCAATGAATGTAAATAATTGATAAAGAATTAATAATGAATCAATCCGCACAGAAATCTCAATTGCGATTCTCCCCAGGAAAACCCATTTCCTTTTTGGAAAGAACGGGCCCTGGGGAATGCCCCCATTGCTTATCAAGGGGCTGCACTGAGAGATTGCAATGAATGTAAATTGAAGTAAATCAACCCCACAGCAATCTCAATACCGATACCCCCCAGGGAAACCCCTTTTCTTTTCGGAAAGAACGGACTCTGGGGAATGGCCCCACTGTTATCAGGGGACTGACCTGATAGGAAGTCATGCCGGAAATTTCGAAACGTATTATCTATCATAACTAATTTATTGCCAAATTTAACAAATTTTCATGAATAACGGCGCATGTTTTGTTCACCACATCCTCGCTTCGCCAGTCCTTTTTCGTCTCATAGCTTTTCGCGTTTTATCGCTACTACACTTTCTGTACCGCACTGCATCGGTTAACCGTCTTTTCTGATTTTAACGCATTCTGCGGTTTTACGACATTTTGGCTTTTTACGCGGTCTTTGTTTTTACGTCGGTATCAGACTTAACGCATTCCTGGGTGTACCGCACCACGCGCCTTAAAGTGCATTCTTTCAGCTTATAGTTTGTTAGGTTTGCCTATTTTGAAGATATGCTAACTTTTTAATCATCCCGGAACTTGGTTTACCACAATTGAAGCTGTACCACATTTTACAATTTGCCGCTAATTTAACTTTTGTTTGATCACATCCCGTATTTCTTTGAAGACTCCAATGTCAGCTGATTGTTTTAAAACGGATAAAAATGAAATCTAACGGACAAAGTTAGCAAACTATCAACTTGAATGTCCCTGCATTATATTGCAAAGTATTTTTTTGCACTGCATTAGGTTAACCTTATTCTAATTTTGCATGGTAACCTAAGCGGGCAAATTTTAAAGAAACATCAATCATCAATTCTGTAATCGAATGTTAAATAATGTACCAAGGTGATGGTGTCACAAAAACTTTGTTCAAAGAATCGCAATTATAACTATATCACAGTATTAATCCTGCCACCAAAGCCCCCTACACAAAACTTCGCGTTCAAATCTCATATCAGCAGGGAGAAACGGCTATTTAATATGAAAAAGGTTAAGAAAACTCTGTTAATTTTGCTCAGTTTATAAAATTATGAACTGGGTTCATTTAAGGTACTGATGGGCATGACTTAAAGTTTGAAAGGGCATATCTCAACGATTGCTCAAGTTATGGTTCTCAAATTTAGACAGCTTATGTATCAGCAAAAACCAATGCAATCTTTGAAAATTTATTTCGAGTTGCGGTCCTCCTTTGTATTAGAAAGCAATTGTTTATCTTAACAAGGTTCATTCTCTGCACATGAGTGGCTCTTTTCTGTTTTGCATCCGTCGACCAGAATCAACTTGGGCGGAAACGACTTTTAAAAATTTCCCTTTGTGACAATAGTTCGGAGATTGTAGACTTTTTGGTGAAAACGACACCATGGGTAAGACACCAAGATGGATATTAAAATTTGGACAACGTTTCGTCTTTTCTTCAAGGCTTCTTCTGGTCTTTGTACACTGGAGGTCACAACGCTAAGGGGTTGTGATTAGCTTTGTGACCTACAGTGCACAAAGACTTGATAAAGTCTTGAAGAAAAGACGCAACGTTGCCTAATTTGTACTTTTCTTCTTTGTGTCTTACCAATACTTCAGAAACTATATCCATTTCATATACCTCAAAGCACGAACTTGATTGAGAAGTTAAGAAGAAGGAATTGTAACATTTTAATTCATATTCTGTGGCACACTACGGTTTGAACCTTTTCGTTCTATTTCTGATCTAGTGACTAATGAACAGTTGACTATGTGGCAAAACAGCCCAGATCCTTTCTGTTACATTTGTGGAAAGTTTACCTACTCTTCAGAGAGAAACAAATGTCAAATTTTATTAAATACGGTTGTCTGGCATATTTAGGTATACCACTGGGACGTCAAGACAAGCCGTAGGCTCTCCATTCTGTTTGCTCCATTTGTTACAGCTTGCTTTATACATGGACCAACAAGAAGGCAAATCGGCACTAAAGATTTGGAATACCTATGGTGTGGCGTGAACAATCAAATCACAACACTGGCTGCTACTTTTGCTTGGTGGAAACAAAATGTTTCAGCATGAGAAATCGTCACAAAATTAAGTATACAAGCCTGTCATCTATCAGATTAACTGTTCCACATTTGTATCTTCATCGCGTGTCAGTCTTCAGAGATCTACCTCCACTAGAAGTTGCACCATTCCATACCCTTCAGCGATATTGACGTAGTACGCAACTTCCTAGGTAACAGAAAAGCTGAGAACTATGTAGAGTTGGAGAGAAGGCTACTAACAACATAGGTGCAATATGAGTATCAACATACGCTTCCTGTTTAGCCACTTTGAACAGTTTCCAGATAATCTAAGTGACTGCAGTGATGAACAAGGTGAGAGGTTTCATCAGGATCTGAAGATGATGGAGGAACGTTATAAGGGAAGATGGGAGATCTGTATGCTACTGACTGCTGTTGGAGTATTCAAAGAGATGAGCCACTGAAGAAACACAGAAGAGTTTTCCGAAAGAGAGGAATTTTTGCTTTGTATGATAATATTTAGAAGAACAAATTACAATTTCATCGCTTGTTAAATGTTGTTACAATTTTGATTTCGTTTGTCTACAAAGCTGTTGATGCTCATTTGTATGTTTGATTGTCTTTTAGTTTTCACAATATTTTGATTAAATCGGCTATGAATGCGAAGCTTGGGTAATTTTGACTAGGAGTTGACACATTACTGAGTGGCTGTACTATCGTTGTAAAAAGATACCGGAAAATTGAAAAGCATTGTGATCAAGTCTGAAATAGCTCACTTATTCCTTTCTGATGTTTATTAGGATTTTAACTGCAGTTAATATAATATTAAAAGTGTCTTACTCACAGTAACATGTCAATTAATTTCTTCATGAAATTAGACATTCTGCCAGTTTTGACCTAACACGGCATATATCTGTAGCGAGAAAACCTGATGTGATAGCGGAAAATGGACTTGATTTTCAAAGTGAGCGTGAAACAGTAGCCCAGAAACATGTGCCCATTACCTGGTAACATTTTGGTCGAAAAAAATATCGACCAGTGTTATAATTTGAGCATGTACTTGACAACCAAATTGGGCGAGATGGCGTGAGGTGAACTGTTTGTGTCGATGACTTCCTATGGATTTTGTTGAAGTACAAAATATACGCTGCAAACAGCCTAAAATTTCTTTTATCAAAGAGCACCAAAAGCCAAATGAGTTCAAATATCTGTAGTTTGACAAGTGGAACTCGATACCAGCAGAAATACATGAAGTTAGGGAGCTAAACAATTTTAAAAGGATACAAAACTCGTGGCCTTCTGGACCATTCTTATAATTTACTACAGAGGCAATGATCCGTAATTACAAAATATACGCTACAAATAGCCTAAAATTTCTTTTATCAAAGAGCACCAAAAGTCAAATGAGTTCACATATCTGTTGTTTGATAAGTGGAACTCCATACCTGTAGAAATACATGAAGTTAGGGAGCTAAACAATTTTAAAAGGATACAAAACTCAATATCTTAAACGTTGTATGTATGGCTTTCTTCCTGTAAGTTAATAAAGGAAATAATTTCTTTTTTCTTTAGTTGCAAATTTCTTCAAGATATTATTTTTTAACATGGTCTCCCTTCTTAGGGTGATTGGCCCCTACGTGGGTAAAGAATAATTTTCAAGACATTGCGGCATTCTTGAATTCAGTTTGTAGCTCAACATTTCTTAATGTTAGCTGCTTATCCGCCAGAAGGCGAGTTTTGCATATGTTGTAACCAAGCCAATGGCAAGCAGGAATCTAAAGGCGCCTGCTCCCCTTTGAATAAAACGGTTTTCATGAATATAAACAACGTAAGAAGTATACAAAATCACATGCAACTTTATTAGCTATTAATAGCTATAGCTCTTTAACGTTGCTATATGTATTATAAAGGGATCAAAATTACCCTATACTAAGCCTATACGGACCCCTACTCCTCACGATTCCTGGGGAGTGGCGTAGCCGTAACCTCTGGTTGCTGCTTTGACTAAACTTCAGTTTTCAAAGGAGAGAACCCAAAAGTTGACAAACGGAACTTTCTTTTGTCGTTAGTTTAATTCAAGTCAGGCCCATTTATGGTAGCACTATTCAAATTTAAATCCTAGGTTTTCCGTAACACCATGGAAATCTCCAGGCTCAATTTTGCTTAGAACGTAGCTTTAGTCATGTGTAAGATCACTTCACTTTCACTCATCACATGGTAGTTCAACAAAACTAAGATTTTATTCTCGATTAATACTTTGAAATATCCCAATGGATCAGATAAATCAAGCACAGTACACATAGCATCATCGACAATGAGGGTTATAACTTCAGAAGAGTTCTGGTAGATCTCACATCAGAGTAACATACCCCTCATACGCATTTTGGGTAATTGTTTTCATGGTACAGTGGACGACGAGAATAAGAAATTGATGCAACAATTTATAATACGGGGTAAAATTTTATAGGCTTGACTTAAATTGTCATGGCAGGGTGGTGTAATGTGTTATCCTTTGGTATTATTTGAAGTAAAATTGTATAGCTGTCAGTAATTAAAACGAATGTGGGTCTAAAACAGAGGCGAAGAGTGAATAACTGAAAAAGGCATTATTCCCAAAGAAGCTGCTTAATCTAAGATTGCTTATTAAAATATTACTTGAGGTGTAAGGTTACGCTGAGAAAAATAGTTTGGGAATTTTTGGATATGGTACTTGTCTATGAACCACAAGCAACTTACTCGCGTGAGTAACTTGTAGTTAAGCGTAGTTAACTGGAAGCTTAACTCCGAAAACATCTCGAATAATATGCTTTATGGAAATGCATTCATGACAAAGCTATTGTTTAAGGGCAGAAGTGCTTCATGAAAGACAGTTATATATGACAAAAAGAATATTTTAAACTAGTAAATTCTTACATGCAGGTTCTCGCCCTAAAAATAGAGATTTCAGGAGAGTCGTGAGTTCCTCCGAAATGAAAGTTGAACATTAATGATAGGAGTTGGCCCAATACAGAGTATTGCTGTCTAATGGCATTTTTATTAAAAGATAGCACCCAAATTTCAAATAACTGCTTGTATTACTTTGCTTGAACTAAAATCAGCTCCCCTCTACTAGAAAAGTCAGTTACCCCTCTCCTGACTCCTGATAGCAACTATCAGGTATCTCAGAGAAAAGAGTTTATCAAGCCCAGTCCTTCTATTAACTTTTCTCTGATCTGTGATCCTTTTTACTACTTTCTTTCAAGCTGATCTAGCTTTAGTTAATATACGAAAGCAATTAACTAGAGTTAGGTTAGCTTTCCATCTGAAAGTTTAAAATGCGGTTTTCATCAAAACCCAGGATCCCTTACTTTGCCGACAAAATGAGTTTGTGTTTTCTCTGACATTGTCCTAACAATTTTGGCGCCTCCAAATAGACACTTCCCGAATTAAAGTATTGACATGAAAGCGAGGAGGGGGTTAGCAGTTGTAAACAAAGTCACTCTGTAAGAGAGTTTGATAGTGACATACAGTCAAAAAATCTTCACGTAAATAAGTACAAGATGAAGAAATCTAATCAAATAGAAAATTGAAATAACAGTATAAATACGTAATAGTGATTAAAATCCACTGGATGGTGCTGTAGAAGTTTCGTCGAAGTCTTCTAAAATGTTACCTCCTTTCACTATGAATAAAGTCGAGCACCATCGGCTTTTCCAGACACTCAATACAACCAAAAACTGGGTGTGTAAAAAACCCTAATTTCTCAAATAGCAAGGATATATTTTATGTAAGTAATACGGCTGAAGAGCTAGATAGGTCGTGTCAACTGCACTTCAAAGCCACTCTTTGCTGGTGTGTCTAACCCCAAAACCTCAGAACCAAAAGCTCACGCAAGTACCACAACTGGGATATCATCGGAAGGAAGCCATTGAAACTAGATACATCTAACAATGAACTGTGGCATCAGCAAGATCTTTTGCAATTTGAGGTCAGCTTAAGGGAGCTTACACACCAAAGTGGTACGTCGCAAAGGCCACGTCGCAAATGATACCCGAAACTGTGCTTTCAGACTGAAGTGGCAAATGCCACGTCGCATGTTTGAAAAATACCTGCTCAGTAGAAAGATGTAAAGGGAGTAAATTTCGAAGGCCAATCTTCTTATTGCGTGTTGGATATTCTCTAGCTGCAGCCCTTCTTGGTACGTTTCGAAACAGTTTTGGGAGATGTGCAGGTGAAAGGTGACGTAAGCTGTGATACATGGGAAATATTGCAAGTTTAAGCACGAAAGCATGCTTCACTATTTTTGAAATATTATTGCCTTGTTGGTTTAAGTATTCAGCGATAGGATGTTACGGGAGGTTACCGTTAATATATATCAAGAGTAGACGTGAGTTGAACTATGTTACTAGCTTTCGTAAACCGCTACATTTTGATGAGCTTTAGGTTATAAAGTTATAAACAGTCACATTGTAGAATGATCCCAACAAAAATTGGTAGTGACATATTTCCAATCTTAACAAGAATGAGGGGATATGAAGTGACAGTTTTTGAAAGGCAATAGAAAGTAGAAAATGTGTCGCCACTTTGTCACATACGTGAGTCACCGGTTCGAGTCTCGGTTGCGACATTTCGTATTTATTTGGTGTCTTTCCAAAACTGATGTTTCTAATGTTTGCTTGTAATTTGCAGACTTAAAATGAAATTTAAGATATATTTTACCAACTAAAATTTGTCTTTTTTTGAATGTTTACCCTACCTTTTTATTGCAAATACAGTCATGATGTAAGATGGATGAGTTCCAATCATTTTTGTAAAACTGACAATTTCAGATTAGTGATGCAGAGTTAAACCTTTCCCTTCTTGACTGGTTAACCAATTCACTCTTTTGCATAATTTCGATCAAGATGAGTTGCCTGCTAAATTGTCTTTTCAAGTTCTGTTATACCAATAATATTGAGAAGTTTGATGAATCTGTCGTTTCCGCAATTCTTTTCATAGCTTAAATATTTTCTTTTGCGCTTCTCAGTAGCATGACATTGAAGATTGTTTCCATCTTTAACGTATTGTCTTGTTTATTTTTCCAGTTTCGTTACAAAAGGAAAATCTTTCGAGCTTTGAACATGGATGAAAAGAAACTTCTTAAAGTGAACAGTAAGGTATGTTGTGTCAAGAATACGAATTCGTCATCGTTGGGAAGTGTCACGTATGTGGGCAACCGCAGAGGGTGTCAGAGGGGGCACTCTACCTCCGCCCTCCACCTGAAAAGCACTGAACTTTAGCAATACTGGTGAAAAACGGCTGATTTTTGCCCTAAACAAAAGTTTCGCTCCCACCGGAAAAATATCATGCGGGAACCGCATGGTAATATACTCTTCTGCCTAGAACAAGGGTAGTGTGAATGGGGTGTTCGTAGACATTAATGAGTTTTGGGCTGGATTAAGCGGGGCTGAGGGGCCAGAGGATTGAGAATAACATTTTAAAGTCTACGTTCTTAGGCGCATACCGTACCATTCTTATCTGAATTACTTGCCCGGCCTTAAAACAGAACATCCACAAATCAGTGCTACTACTATAAATGCGGTTGCATCTTGTGAAAGAAAAGCATCTATGATGGCTCTCGCCAGTCGAGGGTCGCCGTCCTCAATTTTCGCTGCCAAGGAATTTCACATTTTTCTTCTGTCTGTTTGCTGAACGTCTATACTGTACTAAGGCTCATCCCCGTCCATTTCTTCATCTCGTCACCGAATTGCCGACGTGGCCTGCCTCTTTTGCGTTTTCTAGGATGAACGCCGGTTATTACTTTATATCCAACTATAAGCTAAAAGGGAACGCGAAGATTAGATAAGACACAAGGTCGAAATACATTGATTAGTGTGCTATACTGTCGAAATCTAAGTTTAAACCATCCTCTAAGCTACGAAACATTACAGAAGGCCCCTTAAACATGATCTAGATAAACCCAGCAAACATTCAACATAATCTCGGTGTCGATGATTGGTTGATATTAAGTTGAATTGGGAAATGACCTCGTATCAACATCTGTCTTGCCTAAATAATTCGACCAAAGTGTTGACCGGTAATTAACCGACTTTATTATTTTAATGTAGGTCTTGCCGACATTGGATCGGCATCCAAACGACTTTGCTGCAACGTCTACAATACGTCGTAGTATCAATTTTCATATACAACGACCGTGCGATGTCGATTCAACATAATGACGTCAATTCGACGTTGATTTGACATTGAAATTGGTGCTGCAAATCTACTCTTCGCCGTGAAGGAAGGAGGCTGATCTTCTCCCATCTTTAATTTTATATATAAAACCTGTTTCTAAAGATTATTTTCAGTGCTTCTGTGCAAATAGAGGAAGTCCAAAATCGTTTTCACATTACGTGAAAATAAGACAAATTCTTATCAAAATTGGCCTTCCTGTCATTGATTTTCAGACTGAGATCATTGTATTATTCTACTTTTAACCTACTGTAGTTGCTTTATTTTCCCATAGATGAATATCTGAGGATACACCCTTTAATTGGCATTTGCAAACTGCATTGCATTACTTAGACTGCGTTGCGTCATAAAAGTTGCAATTGAATTATTAGGATCTTCTTTCTTTGATTATAACTATTTTAAACTGTTGGCATTACCTCTCCCGGGGTAGGTCTATCGTCCTTGCATTAGTCTTATTTTCTGGGCTCTTTAAGTTTCCCTCCTCACACAACAATTAAAATTGCTGTCTTATCTGTAGGCAATATGGGTCAAATGTCTGTCTCCTTATCGTTAACGAGGAGGTAGTAGAAGCGTACGAGAGAAATAAGATTTCAGATGGTTCTGCCTTCCAAAGCAACTTCTAAAATTTCATGCTACTCATTCGGTCGTTGTGTCCTTGTGACTACTTCCCCTCCTTTCCGATTCGTTTCAAATAAATTTGATCTACACAAATTTAAAAAGGCAAGAGATAATCTCGAACATTGCACGAAATAGCAAAAACATTACGTATTTAAAAGCTTTTTTCGTGTGACACTCCTAAGAGCAGT
Organism: Alatinidae sp. Z8VKAUB7J3; assembly: GCA_010016025.2. Lineage (NCBI taxonomy): Eukaryota > Metazoa > Cnidaria > Cubozoa > Carybdeida > Alatinidae > Alatinidae sp. Z8VKAUB7J3. The sequence goes on from JAAAKM020073195.1 coordinate 61,064,470, forward strand.
ATCGTCAGAATGACCGAAATGAAACATGTGAAAAAGTATACCCCAACTGTATTTACCAGATTTTTTTCTCTTTACCTTTGATCTTTCATCTTTGGCCTTTCACCGTCGGTATTTCAGCGTTAACCCTTTTCGATTTTGTGTATAACCTTTAGTCTTTCGTCTTCATACTTTTGTTTTACCTCTCGTATTTCATCAGCGGTTCACGTTTGACTTTTTCACTTTTATTTCACCTAAAAGAAGCCTTTTGCCTCGGTAGTGTTCTGATTTTTAACTTTAGTTGCCTTGTAGTATTTACCTGACAAACTGAACCTTTTAATTGTTTTGTTTTATTTACTTTTGCCGTTACAGGTCATAGTTGCAGTGTCAATGGTCATGTGCATCTTGACCGTGAAACGTGGCATATTAATGAATGTATGCAATGTCGATGTGATCACGGGCAGTCTTGGTGTTCCAAGAAAGTCTGCAATACGCCCCTTTTACCTGGATGTTATGCAGTCAAGCTAAGTGGCCAGTGCTGTCCAAACGTTATATGTAACCATCCGAAATTAGCTGGTAAGGAGCTATACTGGTAGTTTTCGGTTCTTAATTGCTGGAATGCCCGGTACTTCGTCAATTATTTGTAGTGAAGTTCTTGAGGACTTGTTTTCAAGTTTTCAAGATCTGTGTAGTGACGTCAACCAAAACAAATGACATTGCTAATTTGTATGCCTCAATGTATGGGACCATGTTGTAGTGGCTAGCAGATCACGTTGCAACAACGAGGGACGGGGTTCGATTCCTCGTGGTCCTACGTTTTCACCATTGAGCTTTTCAGGGGGGCTGGTATGAAACATCGGGTTTGAGTTCAAGTGAAAGGGTATCGTTAGCAAATGCTCCAGATTTTGAATAGTGTTCTGGTTAATGGAATGACACTGAAAGGAGATGGTCGACGGCAATCGCAATCAGAACGAATAAGCCCCCTTGAATGGTTGATCGATTGTCACAAAGACCAAATGTAGAGATTTTGGTCGGGTACTAATGGTCAACATTTTGAAAAATTATTTCGGCAATCGGCTAATTTATCGCGATATAACTTATGCATTAGGGGAAAAACTCGGTGTAAATTAATTTTGTAAACATTAAAAATGTTATTATTTATCAATATTGGCCAGTTATGAGACCGTTAGGAAGCGTATGAGTTTACTCGTACAGCTCCTTTTTGTAGTAAGTGTAATTTTCAGAATTTATAAGTTAAGGCACTGTCCCAAACAATCTTTCCGTAAGAAAACTAAGGGAGCAAAAATGCAAAGTATAAATTTTTCATCGCCTCATTGTTAAGGAACTTTCTACATTTGCTGATGATTCCAATTTGTTTGGAGATTTTTAATCAAGTGTGTGAATATGTATGTTCTAGTTTAGGTTCTCATCCAAAAACACTGCAAGGAATCTTGCTATCTTGGTATGGTTAATCGGCTGTTTATCAATTGATAGTAAATTGTACATGATATGGTAGCAAACCGTAAGTGGTGTACGAATCTCTTAAATTGGAAGGTATCCATTACCATTCTTATTCATGCAGTGCATTGAATATATCCGAGGGAGCAGCACATGTGCGAAGAATAGGTGACTGAGGCTGAGATGGTATGGACATATACAAAGACGGCATGAGGACTACACAGGAAAGAAAGTGGTGAAGATGGAATTGCCAGGAAAGGGAAAGAGGGGTAGACCAAAAAGACATTACATGGATTCAATCAGAGAAGATATGAGGAATGCAGGAGTGAGTGAAGAAGATTCACCTGATAGGAAAAGGTGGATGGAGTTGACTCGCTGTGGCGACCCCTAAATGGGATAAGCCAAAAGGAGAAGAAAAAGAAGAAGAAAAAGAAGAAGAAGCAGCTTGAAAACACGTGAGGAAATTTGGACTTCGAGATCAAAATAAATCTACAATGACAGTCGATCATTTATGAACATTGAGAATACTCTTTTGCCTTCCTACTCCTACTTGACGAAACTTCACTTTAATTAGTGGTTCCAGGATTTGCTAGTTAAGTTTATGAATCTTCTCTAATTTTAGATCAGTTTAAACATCTTTCTAAACAGAATAGAATTTTCCCGCAGCAGTATCTTTTTCAGGTAGCTTTGTAGTCAAGCATATTGTTGTTCCACTCAAACGTCAGAATCCTTTTTATGCCGAAGTTTCAAAAACATGTCCGCGGCAAATAAGCCCAGTAAGGTACACGTTTGGAGAAATTAAAAACATGTCCTTCTTTCGCAATAATAGAATGCAGGATCAGGGCCCAAATGTTTGTGTCTGTGATAGTTGCAGTAGATGAAGTAGAATGACGTTTGAAGTCGTTTTGGAATACCACTTTACACCACCGACGGTAAATTCGAATTCAAGGTACACGTATTTTTTTTGGTAAGAAAATCAGGCATGGCCTGCTAATTTCAGTAGTCAAAATTTCTTAACGGTTTCTTCAATCTGGGAAATGGGAAACAACTGATCTACTTTTAAACAATAAAAAACAACACATAAGAGCTGCAAAAAGGTACTCTAATCAACTAAATAATTTCAAGTAATATGTAATAGTTCATGATAATACTGTAAAATAGAGTCACATTGTATGCAGTGGGAGTCACGGAAATGACAAAGAAAGGGAGGAGTTTCAAAAAGAGTTACTGTAAGCAAGTTAATGTGATTAAGGCATGGCCCACTCAAATATGGCAAGCTACTTAGGTTGGTCAGGGGCTGTTTGACCGGTTTGGAGACAGTAGGTGCGCAGTAGTGAGAGTTTCTTAGTTTTCAGGGTGTCCCAGTACTAGTTTCTTACAAGCCAGTTTTTTACAAAATACGTGTACTCATCAAGCATGAAATTAAAACTTGAAGCTTTCATAGCAAAAGCGGCAGCTCAAAAATATTGTACTGTGGGCCTTAATAAGAATTAAGAGGCTTTGAAAAAATTGGAAAAAGAACAAGAGAAGGGAGGACGTATATTTGCCACTCAAGAGTACATTTGGCAAAACAAAACCAGTTCATTCTAAAGAAAAATACTTTCAAAATCTCTGACAGTCTCATTTAATCACAATCAATCTTATTAATCTCGTACAAAATATTTGGAAGTTATTTGCCCCTCGGTCCTCAGCTTTTGTAAATTTTGTCCTGCAGTTGGTGTTTGGTCACCTATTGCCTAAGATGTAAACAAACGTCTTAATTGGAGTTCAGACTGTCTATTACATCAGCTGTGTATCAAGACTGCATGTTTGAAATTATTAGACAACTTCTACAGTTCATTGAAAGCATCATCATCCTTTTTGATTTGCAATGTTCTTTTCACACAAAGTAGATTAGGACCGTAGTCTGCTAAGACTAACGGGCAGGACCAGTGAGCTGTCAGGGTGAATTAAAATAGTCGATAGAGGCTGACAACTTTAATTGAATATTACTATTATTATTATATATCGAATAACAACTCTTGACCTTACCTGTCATGATTTCTTCAGAAGATGGCTCGAAATGCCACCATCAGCATCTTTAGATATTATCATGCTCAGCAAATTGAAATTTGGCCTTAATGTGGTTGACATTTCTACTAAGTATGTGCAATGTCAATCAATTATTAGAAGTAAATTAAAGAAGTCTTCTGAGCCAGACATCAAACTCATCTACAATGTGACCAAGGACAAATTTATCCAATATGACCACTTCCAAACATCTTTGGATACAGATCGCTGGAAATCATCACCGGAGACCACGGCATGCCAGACATTCTGATAAAGGTGATAATTTGTACGTTCTCTAACTTACAGTTGTTTATGAAAGTAATCTCTTGATTTATCCCAACAGGAAACGTGAGAAGTACCATGAACTATGTACGCGACAGAACTCGTCGTATTCTATCAAATTTGTAAACTTAAGCATGGATGCTATTGGTACATTTGCTGAACAAGCAAAATCGTTTTGGGAATTTTTGGTTTTCATCGGTCTTAGTAAAGGAGACGCCTATATTTTTGAAAAATTGACTTGCTGTTGCATTCGTGCCACCTACTACTTGTTTTGTTGTAAGGATAAAGGATAGGACACTCCAGATCTGTTAACTTGATCCTAGTTTGTAATGTTAGCTTGTTGAAGATATAATATATATTTTAGGTCGGGCTTTGGCTTGTTTTTAGTTTTTCCTCGTTTGGAGTTGAGTTTGTTTGCTTGTTGTCTTGTGTTCTTTCTGGTCAGTCAATATTTAAATAACTAGAATTCTTTGAAGTTTTTATATTGTTTTAGTAGTTAATTTGATTTTGTCACTTGATTATTTTACGATGGATATTGCCTGTATTAAGATAATTTAGATATGCCTATAAAGTGAGTATCTAATTTGTATATCAAAGAGAAGGAAAAAAATGCATCCGATGTTAAAAAAATCATTGCGATCATTATTATTATCATTATCATTATCGTTATTTTTTTTGTTATTTTTTTGTTTGTTTTATTGTTATTATTATTTCTATTATTATCATTATTATTATTATTTTGACAGTGTTATTGTACTGTTAGAAATCACATGGTGAGAAGTAGAAAGCTATAGAAGAGGAGTTCGTGTATGTTGATTGGCAAAATTAGATGTTTGAGTAGAAGAAATCCTTCCTAATACTTATTCAGTGAATTTCCTGAAGTTTCTTTATGTGTATAATAGCACCTCAAGCGCACAAGCAGGTCGTTACAACAATTATGGGTCAAACTGATAGAATAGACAGTAACGCGTGTGGAGGGTTTTTGCGGTTGCATAAATTTCCTGTATCTACATTTCAATATTTCTTCGATTCGTAAGTAGTTTTAAAAGGATTAAAAATATTAGCTCAAAAATGAATGCTCTTGAATGGAGGTATCTTTTGCTGTGCTGTGACGTTTCTGGTTATGTGCTTGTCTCTGTCCAAGGAAATCAGATGTTTTTGATAGGCGAATTACGAAGCAGAAGAGTTTTTAATGGCAGTGCAATAGGATCCTTAAGTCAATGCATCAAGTATTGATTGAGACTTCGGAATCCTAGATGCTGTAAACTTGTTATGATTTATCAGGGATCGCCATACTGTGATCGTCTTTATAAGTTCTGAATACCGAAAACATGTTCTTTCACGCCGTCATGTTGAATGCCAACGTCAAGAGCCAACATACTCTGCATAACACATATGTTATTTAAATTCATACAAGACGCATTGTTTGTTACTATGGAGGGCTTTAACTCGGTACCTTGGGCATTTGTCAATTTACGGCTGACAAACACAGGCTGAATAGTTGCTTTAATCTTTAAACTGAAATAGTTGAGATGTTTCTTAACCATTATTTCAGGAGTTCTGATCTTGAAAGGAGAAGATTAATATTGTCTGGCTTTAGCTTTCTTGTGGAGTTGCTAGTGATTCTTTATGGATCACTTTGGAAATAATGAAATTCTTAATAACAAAGTTGATTAGATACACAGGATGTTTAGGTGATGTGTGCGTTCACCGTCCAAATAGATGATAACCCGATCAAACACAGCCGTTATAGAACTTTGCCTGTAATGTAAGTCGACGTGGCTTTGACAATCTAAAAATCATCCTTTATAATTTGGCTTAAACATTCGCCTTAATTGCAATTCTCGGTGCGCGGCTAAGTAATTAAACGCCTAGAAAAGGGAGCTAATCACACACATCCGTTTTCATGGTAAATCAGACAGAAGAGTGGCAGTTGTTAAGGGTTCTAATACTTCCCAGATGACATTATCAACATGCCTACGGTAAAATCAGGGTAGCTTTTCATTGTAGTGGAGCGTCTTAATTCTGGTTTTGATTAATATTTGATAACGAAGGCTGTAAGTATTACAGGAACTATTGTTACTGTTTACCTGGAATAGTCAACAGTTCATAGTACTGTAAAGGATGTGCTTCGGTCAGTAAATCACGTGTGCGAGTCTGTCCTCCCAAACCAAACACAGCATTTTCTTCACCTGAAAATCAACAGCAAAGGAAAAAGCGTATGTCATTTACGTTGATTTCAAAAAGAATTAGGGTTAACATAATGTACATATCTAGTGTATGCAAACTATGTCAAATATGCCTAATTTGTTTATTTTGAAAGCTTTGTGCACTATGGAATGTACGCATCTAGTGTATGCAAACTATGTCAAATATGCCTATTGAGCCTATTTAGAACGCTTTCTGCACCATGAAATGTACATATCTGATGTATGCAAACTATGTCAAATATGTCTTCTTAGGATATTTTGAACGCTTTCTGCACCATGGAATGTACAGGTCTGATGTATGCAAACTATGTCAAATATGTCTTATTAGGATATTTTGAACGCTTTGTGCACCATGCAATGTACGTATCTAGTGTATGCAAACTATGTCAAATATGACTTATTAGCCTATTTTGAACGCTGTGTGCACCATGGAATGTACGCATCTAGTGTATGCAAACTATGTCAAATATGCCTTATTAGCCTATTTTCAACGCTTTATGCAGCATGGAATGTACGCATCTAGTGTATGCAAACTATGTCAAATATGCCTAATTTTGCTTATTTTGAAAGCTTTGTGCACCATGTAATGTACGCATCTAGTGTATGCAATCTATTTGAAATATGCCTATAGAGCCTATTTTGAACGCTTTGTGCACCATGCAATGTACGCATCTAGTGTATGCAAACTATGTTAAATATGGCTTATAAGCCTATTTAGAACGCTTTCTGCACCATGGAATGTAAATATGTAATGTATGCAAACTATATCAGATATGCCTAATTGGTTTATTTTGAAAGCTTTGTGCACCATGGAATGTACGCATCTAGTGTATGCAGACTATGTCAAATATGCCTTATTGGTCTATATTGAACCCTTTGTGCACCATGCAATGTACGCATCTAGTGTATGCAAACTATGTCAAATATGACTCATTAGCCTATTTTGAACGCTTTGTGCAGCATGGAATGTACGCATCTAGTTCATGCAAACTATGTCAAATATGCCCAATTGGTTTATTTTGAAAGCTTTCTGCACCATGGAATGTACATATCTATTGTATGCAAACTATGTCCAATATGCCTTATTAGGATATTTTGAACGCTTTGTGCACCACGGAATCTACGCATCTAGTGTATGCAAACTATGTCAAATATGCCTAATTGTTTTATTTTGAAATCTTTGTGCTCCATGCAATGTACGCATCTAGTGTATGCAAACTATGTCAAATATGCATAAAGAGCCTATTTTGAACGCTTTGTGCACCATCCAATGTACGCATCTAGTGTATGCAAACTATGTCAATTATGCCTTATTGGTCTATGTTGAACCCTTTGTGCACCATGGAATGTACGCATCTAGTGTATGCAAACTATGTCAAATATGCCTAATTGTTTTATTTTGAAATCTTTGTGCACCATGCAATGTACGCATCAAGTGTATGCAAACTCTGTCAAATATGCATAAAGAGCCTATTTTGAACGCTTTGTGCACCATCCAATGTACGCATCTAGTGTATGCAAACTATTGAGAGTTTCTTAATTTTCAGGGTGTCCCAGTACTAGTTTCTTACAAATCAGTTTCTTACTGAAAAAATATGTGTATTCATCAAGCATGAAATTAAAACTTGAGGCTTTCATAGCAAAAGCGGCAGCCCCAAAATACTAAGCTGTGGGTCCTATGAGAATTAAGAGGCATTGAAAAGATCGGGAAAAGAAAACGAGAGGGAAGGACTTATATTGGCCACTCAAGAGTACATTTGGCCGCCTTTGGTCGCTCTCACCGCCCCCTTTAATCACTAACGCCCCTACCCTCCCCTTGTTCGCTACCGCGTTGGTCATCGGTAAGTATTTGCCGAGGAAAATTATTTGTCAGAAATTGTTTGTCTTGGAAAATTATTCGTACGGAATTCTTTGCCTTCAAAACATATTCGTCTGCATATTTGCTTTTAGAACTTTTTTCTACTAATTTTTCGCCCCGGAAATTTGCTGCTCAGTTACTGTTTTCCTCCAGAACTTGTTCGCTAGTATTTGTTTCAAACCGAAAGTTGTTGACAGTAATTGTTTGTCTCAGAAAATAATTGGTCAGTAAATGTTTACCGCAAAAAATTATTTGCACGAATTATTTATGTCCAAAATATGTTTTCTTGTAATTGTCTGACACGGAAAGTCCATTAGACACTGTTTGCAGCAAAAATTATTAATCAGTAATTTTTATCGCGAAAAAAATATTCGTACGAAATTCTTTGTTGCTAGTTTCCGAGAGAAGAGGAACTAAAAACTTATTGTATTTAACTGAAAGAATCTTTGAAATAAATGATCAATGCTACGCCATTCTCAAAATCAATAACCAACGAATTCTGGGGCTTCCCCTCCGAACAAGCCGAATGCAAGTCATACCTAATTTGCATAACAAAGCAATAAAACTTAGCAAATCATTTTACAACATAAGCTGCGGTCACACTGCCACTTTTGACCGCAGCGAAACAGCGGGTTTTGATTAGGGAAACGACTTTTTGTGTGTGACCGCAAATCCCACTTCAGATCTGACGATTTTGAGTTTCCATAGAAAAGTCAAAAAGAACAAAAGAGTTTCGGATTACATTCACCATGTGTAGTGAGTAGTGTGTTCCGAACCCCAGATGTAATTAACCAATCATGTAATAGCCTTTGACAGATCGTTAAAAGGTTCTGGATAAACTCAAACTCAAAATAAATTTCCCCGCCAAATACAAACATGTTCAGAGACATCACACCTGGAGAACATTGCAAGGAAGGCACGATCTGACCTGGGAGTTTAGATCCTGCTGTAAGTCAATTTTGTTGTGTGACCCCAAGCCCTGGGATAACTGAAATACCAGGACAGATTTGACACCTGGGATTCCGAAGCGGAAAATTCATTTTACTTTGGTGTGTGTGACCTTGAAAACTTTACCTTAAAATCTTGTTCGTCGGCAAACAGTTGCTTTGAGATATTGTTTTCTAGTAATTTTTTACCTCGGAAATTTGTTGTATAAATATGGAAGGTGTGCTGCTTTGATTGGTATGCTGTCACTGTAGTTAATAGCATCACATGTTTGTGAAACCACAGAGCACTTTGAATCTCATTTTGGTACTTGCACAAATAGTAAATTCATGTGCTTGAAAATTTCCTACATCTAATTAAAAGAGCTTACTCTGAATTCCATTGATGTTAATGAGTTTCAATACACTTTGCCATTCACTTTTAGTATGCTCAATCAACTCACTCATACAGGTCTGGTTATTTAAGGATTGTATATTTCTTATGTAATCTTGATTTTCAGTATAGACTAATGCTTTCCATGTAACTATTCAAGTTGACTTTGCAATTTCTGAGCTTTTGAATACTGTTGGCATATAACTTGTCAACATAAAGCAACAATTTATTGCAAAAGGCAGCATCCAAAAACAGAAAATACATAGTATCCTTTAGCTTACTGATAAAATGTTTATGGATGATGCACCTACACCAGTCATACACCAGTAAGATGCTGACTGCTTTATTAAGACCACATTTTTAGATGAAGGTGGCCAAACTTTGAAAACTTGCTTTGAGGGCATATAGCCACCCAGAGTATGTAGAGTTTGCTTCTCAAAGAAACATGGTAAGATAGAATCCCTCCCCACCCCCCATTTTCACACCATTTTACCATATTAACAACTTCCCCTTCATTTGTAGCCTGGCAAAGGATATATCTGGCCAAATATGAAAATTCTTTTATGAATTTTATGGTTTTTGCATCAAGCACCCTTTTGGTGGATGCCTTGGCAATTTTACCAGCAAAATTTGGCACATGAACTCCTACCCTTCTAGCTAGTCCATCTACAAATGCCATAATTTTGTAGTGAACATGGAAGATTCTTGTTACCGTTGCAATAGCTTTGACAACAGACTGGAGAGTACTGTGAGGTAATGTTTCTTTTTACCAGGTTCTTGTTCTTCTACTGGCTGGTGTCATTTCTTTGTCCTGTACTTGTGTTTCTTTAGTCTTTCCTTCTCCCGTTGGACTTCTTTCTCCTCCTCTTATTGGGTCACATTCTTCTTTGCTCGATATCTTTAATTTACCCCTTTTTTCATGGACAAATTTGGACCTTTTATTTTCTACTGCCTTTTGTAGTCTTAACAGTCAACATTACTAAGATTTCTCTGTTGGCGTAGAGGCCAGCCCAAATATCACCAAGTGGTATATATACCAAATAAAGATATTCAATCCATTACAATTCAGGTCTTCTCAACTAGGCGGGTACCCAGGGTTAGAAATTTGGAGGGGTTATTCTAATCTGGGGGAGGGGTGCTAACTTGCAACTGCTTAAGGAAAGCCAAATAATAGGATTATTAACTGGATAATTGGAGGGGGTGATGGAAGGTGTAAGGAGGGCTAACCTCCCTTGTATATGCTATGACTATGTACAGCCTGTTCTGAACTGTTATGTATATATCACATTCTATGGGAAAAGTGAGAAAATCCTTGTAAACTAAGCATGGGGTGCCATGTAATTTACGCCTACTATCGCGCAGCTTCTACTGCGCCCTGACCCCACTACCAGTCTCTCTCTCTGCGACTCCTCTCCTTTTGTTATCATATCATATGTAAAGTATAAGATCAAAGTTCAATTGAAAAAGATGATTCCCGCCCCTGGATAACCCCTTTCCCATTCGAAAGCAAGGACCCTGGGGAATGACAGTCTCTCAATCAAAGACCCCCGATGAGCAGTGGTCCCGACACTACCCTAAATAAATAGAAAAACCACCAAACAGGCTAACTGATAAATGAAGGGCAGCTGGGGCGGCCAAGGGCGACGACCCTCAATTTAGGCTACCAGGCAGAGACGTAAGCCATGAAGCAGGCTCAACCGCCCAGTAGGACTATGGAAAAAACCTGACATCAATGTGTTATCAATGAGAACAGATATAACACATGATCCTGGCCAATGACCGAGACGCGATCTAGGGAATGACCCCACTACTAATTAAGGGGCTACACTGGGGAGACTGCCGGAGCATGGCTAAGCAGGGACCATGCCCCCCTCCTTTTGGCTACCAAGTCGTTGCGCGAACACAAATAAAATGACAAGCATTATCCACCCCAACACAGTACAAGTCCCTGAACTTTAATATCAATCTTCGTATTTGTATCTTTCGTATTTTCACTGCCCTTATTTAGTAAATCATGCCCCCTCTGCCCACTGTCCCGTTCATGCAAACATGGAGGACCTCAAGATATACTGCTTGATATCAAGAAGCAGATGAGGGGGTGAAGACAAATTTCAACCACGGCTTTAATCAATCACTTAACATATTTTTCAGGATGTCGGTATACGCCGGTGGCAGACCCTTTGGAGGCAAGAGGTGGTGTCATCGACCGGATGATTTATTACATCGAGGGATAAACCACTCCAAAATATATCCATACCCTTCGCTCGCCAGAAAGTTTTTCGTTTTAAAAGATATCCACAAAACATTCTATTGCTTTATAGAAATCTCTTACATATATTCAAAACATGCTCTGATTTTACCGTCTTTTAACACATAAGCCGGTGGTCAGACGACAACAGCAAGAAATGCATGGTTAAGTAGGAAAAGTAGTCCTGTTATGAACAAATCTTGTGATGGGTATGCTCTTAATAACGGACCGGGGTTCATATTTCATTTCCAGAATATTCAGATCTCTTTTTCTGGATGTAAACCTTTCTGAATGTGCTGTTGGTCAACCACCCAATAATTTCCCTAGTGAATAAAAATGTCATCGATAAATGCAAACAAACTAATTTTACTAACACTGTTTAAATTCTTATCATGGAGATGCTGTACCTAATGTTTTGTGTATAACAGCACTTTGTAAGGAATGGGAGCATGTGCATTACCCCCCATCCACCTCCCTCCATAAAATTGTGGATAGGAAGAACAACAAGGGCGCATGTTCTCAAAAAGTTGATAAGTGGCAAGTTATTGATTATTCAGTACCTGTACTTCAACCCTGTTAACAGTGGGCATCCATTCTAAGCTTTACCCCAGGAAGCATTTAAGTCTATCCCACAAAGATAAGTTCTTTTAGAAAAATTGCGGGCACTGAGATGTGCCATCGGTTTACCATAGCTCGGCTGGTATAACGACACGCTGCGATAACACACATTATGGATTCTAACTCCAATGACACATTTTTTTATTTGTCTAGAAACTTCTCTTTAACTCCAAAGTGTATGCATTACAGGCAGCCGTGTTAATATTTATTTTAAACAATAAATTCAAAGCACAACAATAGACGATGAAGAGACTGGTATATGATTCAAACAATACATCTACAGGTTTCTAATTTCTTGTAAGCTTGCTGATAAAAGCTAAAGAGATACTTGTCTAATCATCATTATCATCCTTCAGCTGTACTGCGGTCGACAAAAATATATGTTGGTTAACATTTGCAAGTCCTCCATAGTTATACAATTTGACTGTTTAGTCCTGCTGAGGGATCTTGCCCGTAGGGAGTATAGCTGGTGTCATGACTACTCGCGCATGCGCACAAGTCGTGACACACCTAGTCATTCATTTGCTCTACCTTCGATACGTAAGAAAGAGTTTTAGGTTTTTACTCTCCGTTAAGACCCTGCGTTGAGCAGAAATGCGTCCGTAATATGCGAGAACAATTTTACTTGAATGCAGAGAATTTACAGGATTACGAAAATGAATTCTCATTTCTCAGTCGAGACTCTAGCGGTCTAACATGGCAAATATTCCAAACGGCAGCAGCCCGTTACGGGGAGTGCTAAATTCCTTTCCAGTGCAAGCGGTAAAGGGCGTTGTAGGTGGATCATTAATGCTTGAATGGGTGTAAAGCACATCATATCCAGTTTGAAATGGATAGATCAAGAGGCTGTGTGTTCGTAACAAAGAACGAGCTAAACCTATCTTTTATCGTCCATTTCCTATGAACGTTACACAAATAAAACCTAGATATGAGTATTTTGTTTAGTAATGGATTCATTTTGTTAAATGTTTTCGCAACACAATGGTCACAGCATATTTCTAGTGTGAAGTATTTATAGTAAAGAAGAGGACGGTTAGACGTCGTAGAAATTAGTACGTACGTGAGCGACATGTTTTCTTTAAGTCTTGTTATTGAGACATGTGTAAGATGTAAACAAATTCAATTTGTCGATAGAGCGCCGTCTTAATATTTAAACAAGGCAGCTTCCTGAGTGGAAACGTAAAAAGGAGAATGCGCTTTTACTCTAAGCGATTTTTCTTGGTAATTGTCGGCATACATCGGTTTTTTCGGCAGATGTTGCTTATTGTCGAGTCTACTGACTTAGTTTTGTTTGCAAGGATGGGCAAAATTTTCAACAGCTTACTGCGTTCACTTATGAAGGCCGGTATATTTTGCGCTATTTTGCCTTTTCACCTCTTCGACGTACGATTAATATACGTGCTCGCAGAGCGACATATAATTTTGTAAAAAAATTTTGCTAAACGTTTTCGCCATACACTGATCACAGCAATCGTATGGAGTGAAATTAGAAAGCTATTACGATGAATTGATAGGAAACGAGAAGATCCTAGAAAATAACGGTCACGAGAGCGACACATTTTCCGCCACTCGTGTTTATGAAAAAAAGAATCCGTTACTCAACGCAATATTCAAGTTTTGTACCACAAACCAATTTTTCAAATATACATTGATACATTAACAAACGCATAATTTAACAAGCCTCAGGAAGGTAATTCAAGGATCTACGGATTTTGAAGCGTTACCACTTTTAATCAACCATCAACGAACTAATTTATCGCTTATTGACAAAAAAGAAAGGAATGGCATACTGGTGTTGATCCCTGCGGTATCCCAACTTGAATCTGGTCCACGAAGTTCGGCGTTCGGCCTAATCCAAACACAATATATGGCAGCTGCAAGCTAAAATATGCAGACTGGCAAAGTTGTGTAGCTGAAAATGTACAGACATAGGGAAGATATGATTAATATTAAAACTGATCCACGTAGTGATTGCGTCTTTGTAAATCACATTTGAGTTTCAACGGAGTCAAGAAATGGCAATGTTTATATTGAAAGAAGATCTTTTAACAAATGCTAACTGCTTGCGTCTACTCGCAAAGGCGAGGTTAAATTTTCAATCGAAAGTTTGAGGCAGTTTGACGGCGGTCGAACTAACAGTCCGGCCGCGGCTAAAGCCGACTCAAATTGTCGTTTAGCCGGTTCGACAAGGTATAAATTTCCGAAAAAAGCCGGCTCGAAATTACATTGGGTATGAAAATTTATCTCGGGTGCCGTTGTTTACTAAGAGATAGCTAATCTTGATTTACATCGCTCCTCGGTAAACAGCAGAAAAACCTTTTTGTAAACAGGAAATCTTCAGTGACGCAATTTCAGGACATTAATTAATTGCGAATGCATTAACTCTTGCGTTGCGGAGTGTGTTAGTTTGTTTGATTAGTTGAATTATTTCGACATGGGTAAACAAATGAAATCAGGACGAAAATGACAGAAAAGTATAGCTGAACTTTTTAAGAAGCCATCTAAAAGCACAAAGACGTCCGCAAATGTCACAGATTCGTCTGCCGGCGTTACATCAGTTACAGTTCATACAGATTCGTCGGCCGGCGTTACATGCACCGGAATTCTTACAGATTCGTCTCCCAGCAATCCTTGTACGACAGTTCGTTCAGATTCGTCCGACGGCGTTCCATCAATGTGAGGATAAACCTGAATGGCGTGGAATAGCGTTACTGATTGAAATCTGTCTCTCTACGCTTTGTTCAAATGCTACGTTAGAGAGGGTTTTCAACCAGCTGAAAATAGTGAAAACAGACCAACGAACAGTTCTTTCTTCATCAAGTTGAATTCGATTCTACACATCAAACTTCGTCAGATATCAACAACTAAGTTTCATAATGAGTGTGCAGATAAAGTCGTATCCTATTGGTACAACGATAAAACCTAAGGTACACTTTTTACGAATGTCCACCTAAGGTAGGATCCAGTGTTATATATATATATATATATATATATATACTAAGAAGAAAATTCACCAAAAAATGATAGAACAACAAATTACGCGCACGAAGAATGAAAGCAGGAATTAAATACGTTATGAGGATCGACATAAAGATTCGCAAGACAAGGATGTACTTTTTTTAAAGTATCATCCAGCTTTAAGCCAGAAAGCAAATGAAATTCTTAACACAAATTATGACATTTTATCTGGTGACGAAGAACATAAAGTAGTATTTAGCAATCCATCATCAGTCGCGTATCGTAATGACCAAAGTCTGAAAAATAAACATGTTAGGGCGAAAATAGATCAGGAAGTGAAACAGACCGGCTGCAGAGGCTAAAAAAGCAAATCAAACGGCGCAGTTCGTTCGATTGGCAAGGAAACGAAAAAGTTCTCAAATTGATTAGAAACTTGTACGTTTGGTACTCGGGTAGGTCCATTGCACTGCAATTCTAAGTTGCTAGTTTACCTCCTAGAATGTAAAACATGCGGTGTTACATATTTAGGAAGCACTAAAACAGCATTTAGAATCAGAGTTAATAATTAAAAGTCGGCTTTCAGAAATTTTGCGAAAAAACAATAAACAATGAACAAACTTAACGTCCCCCAAGCCAATTTCCACGCACATTTTAACGCGTCTGATCATAAGGGACAATCAGTTTGGCAGTTTTCCCTCATCGACACGGCCGACAATGATATGAAATTACGCGAAAAGGAAGCATTTTTGGTAATACAAGTTGTAAACATTTGCACCAAATGGTCTCAATGAGAGAGACGTAACTCTTTACTGCAGAAAGCAGCTACTTCCAGCATCCTGCGGTAGGAGCGTTCACGGATCAATTATGTGTGCAAGAGGGATCAGGGCTTCAAGGGCTTCGATTTGACATCCCCTTTAGCCACACCTATAGCAGTGTGAGCAGCTTCACAGGTATGGAGGGTCCTGGGGGCTCATATTCACGCATAGGTTGATGCATGTCAGATGAGGCTTCAAGTGGGATCAGTCGCAGAAGTAGTGGCTCGCAATCGAAACCTTCACGCCTTCATTTGTTATCAAAACATAACCAGTAAACTTACCAGTACTTGTTTGCAGACCCTAAAAGATCCTTGACGAAGAAGTCTCACTTTCAGCCACGCATATTTGGATAGAGTTATTTCTTTTCTTTGTAGCATACTCTCATTGGAATTTTTAGTATTCCCGTATTCATTTTCATATTTAAGTTTTAGCAACGTTTCAAAATCTGTTACTTGATAAAGGCTTTTTAATCAAAAGCTTGTAGCTCGCCTCTAGGCATACTAAGTCATTTCATATACTTTTTAACGCATAGTATAATGTGGTTTTAATATTTATGCGCCTCGATGGCTCAATGGTTAAGGCGTTGGTTTAGTAATCATGAGGTCCCGGGTTCGAATCCGGTCAGCGCCGTTAAAGACAATTTCTGATTTGTTATGGTATGATGCATATTGAAGAGTGTGAAAGATTAAACACAGTTAGCAATAGTTTGTCATTCACTAACAAAACTAACACGCAAAATCAGCAATAAACACCTCATCAGTCTTCTCACGCCAATTACCCCATTTTCTTCCACTGTCTCTTTGATTGTTTCAAGTCCCCACCACCCACACTTAAGGGGGCAGTTATAGAGCTTTGATGCTAATAACCCGAAGTCTATGTGTAGTTTTTACAGATTCAATTCACGCGTCTAACACTAGAAGGACTTCCTCTTAATATATCTCCCCCTCCCCCTCCCCCTACACGCTTAATGCGTACCTTTCTCGCTGTTATGAATTTTCAGGGAAAGGGGTTTGTGGAAAGTATGAAATGGCCCAACTCTAATTTATTCTCGCTGTTACACAGCCTTTTCCAACCTATTACCCCCTCCTGCTCCCAAAAATAAAAGTACCCCTAGATCCAAAGGAGTTGAGCTTTTTCCATATATAACCGACAAGTACAACAAGCAACAAGTTTTATTAAAGAGGCTTAACTTGGTCAATATATAAGAGTCAAGTTAGAAAGTATCATTGAGAAGAGAGGATTTGAATTTCAGTTTTGAAAGGACACTAAAGAATGAGAAAATGTTATGACCGGGAATCGAACCCGTGACCCATGTCTTCGTGGCTTTCTTTTCAAAAGTCAAGGTAGCAATGTGAAAGAAAATCGGAAACAGCATCTATTTATCTATTTATTCGGTTTGGGTGTTTTGATGCGAGAAAAACAATAGAATACACTCGTGAAATTAATTAGTTGGTAAGAAACTTTTCCTACAAAAAGGCATTACAGTAGGAAATCGCACTTACCGCCTTTGTATATCTTGGGGGCCCTAGTACGCCTTAGTTTAACTTTAAACCCCTTAAAATCTTAAAAGCCCCTTAAGTGGGTCCCTTGACCCCTGTTAAGAAAGACTTCTCTGATAAGTAGATGCATTGTTAGGAGAATTGCTGAAACTTAAGCAGCGCAGTAATAAAAACTAGAAACTTCAACGAGCAAAACATCGACGCTATCATTCAACCATTTTCAAACTACTGAATATATTGAAGCTCAACGTTAGCTTACATATCAAACATTCACACGGACATGCGCAGTAATACGTTCAATGCTCAATGCTTACTACAATCCTTCAACAAGAATTGCACCAGATGTAAATGTAATGGTGATGGATGGTATTTGGTATTTGGTGGTATCTTTTTGCATGTACTAATACCTATTCAGGTTTGTAAGCCTTGATAATATTGTAGACTGTAAACACGAGCTACGTCGGAGGCTGGTAACAACAACAACAACAACAACGCCTGTGAAAATCTGCGTTTCTCATACGGTCTTTCAGTCTTTCGGTTTTTCAGTCTTTCAGTCTTTCGATCTTTGTACATGTGATGGAGATAAAGGCTCTACGATACTTTTCAAGGCCCACTTTTCACCCCCTATAATCAGTACTAGAAGTGCCGTCTGTTCGATGATTGATGCTTTCCTATTGTCTGACACGCCATTTAACACCTATAATGTGGACAGTACAAAAGTGGCACAAAATTAAAACTGGGATTGGCGTCGTTCGTAAAAAACTTGTTTTTAAATATTCAATTTTATATGCGTATAAGCTCGGAGATTGGAAACTTATGAAAGTGAATGTGCGAAATAAGCAGAGTACAGTAAGTGAATCGAAATCGAAAGCTCATGGCTCCTTGAATTTCAAAGGTTAAATACTTCTGAAAGTGACTGTATATATTCATCGTGCCATCAAAATTGCTTGATTTCCAGACCCTCCCACGTCTTCTTATCATCAAGAAGAACAATATATTCTGTTGTTTGAGAACAGCTTGTTACACTTACGAACAACCCTCACTCCCACCCCTTTGATCGTTTTGATGTGATAAATGTTTGTCCTCAAGAAAGACCGGGAAATATGAAAGCGTGCCCTTGGAAAATCCCCTTTCGTTTGAAATACTCCGGCAGTTATAAAGGCTTACAAGATGTTCGATGATCGAACATGTTTAAAAGTGGCATATTACCATTTACTATGTAAATACTGTAACAGAACTTAGATACAGTTTTGTGCTACAACAAACGGATAGAAAAGTAGATTACCCCAAGTTTAGTGCTAAGAAGGTAGTAGAGATTGGACGCTCATGTTTCTGACTCAATATTGCAAAAGCTTGAGGTTAATAATACTGAAATTCATAGCATCACTGATGGCAACCGAATAAATATTTTAAATGTTAGTGCTGTAAAATATAACATCAATGAAAACAGAAGCATTAAGACCACACGCTTTGCAGAAACACCCTTCGTCAGGTCTCAAGAAGTTTCTGACCAAAAGATCTTGCAAAAACATCAACTATAGAAAATCCGAGCAAGAAGCCCACTGCAACTCCGTCAACCTATATGGCCGACCGGGATGCCACAACAGCGTATTCGCGATAAGTTCAATTTTTTCAGTTTCTTGAAAAAAAGCCTACTGATGTCAAAAGACCATTGAGGTTCTTTTTAGTATCTTAAGCATTTAGTGTATTAGCAAATATAAATAAATCTTGGGTATGGTTGCCTAGTTAAACGAGTCTAAGAACTTGAGGCAGGCATTTCTCCCAATTCTGTTGCGAAGAACCACTCGTTGGTCAAGTAAGGCCTATTTCACCTAGTTACTTATCTGTATTAACTACATTAAACATGGGCAAATGCTGTTGTGTCATCAGGACAGGTATTAATATTGGTGAGTCGCTTATAGGATGCATCAAAATCTAAAGAAAAGTTAATCTTCATCGCAATTTCTTTGTTTGAGAAAACTCGAATTCTTTCCACTGAAAACGAAAACTACTATTAGCTAGTTAGCACCTTACCTTTAATATCTGCGAATTGCCTGTTAGCTGTGTTGCACATGGTTCGTCAGTTGTCTGCGTAAGAATACACTCAACCTTTGGTTTTTTATTGCTACTATTGTATTCGTAATTAAACACTCCTGTATATCAATCCTGCTGTCCCATGTACCATGGCAGGAGAACAGCGGGAAATGTTATTGTATAATGAAGATTAGCAATAAAGGCATTGAGTTTAAAAAAAATAAATTATTATTATCACCATCGCTATCACGAAACTGTTAATTCTGATAAGAAATCTCTTGTTGGCTATCCACAGTACTATAGAGAATACGATTGTAATAAATTGAGTTGCGGAAACTGTTACGTAGATTTGAAGTGCTTTTTGAAATTGTCACTGTTCAGTGAATATAGAACTCGTGTATTTTTTTCAAAAATGACACCTGCTCTTCCTCCATTCCTCACACGCTGCAATGGGAATATCCATAAGCCTTTTGTTACTGCCGGCTTTTAATGGGGATTTGGAGGAAAGAAATTAATTATAGAGTCTTCGATGACATCGGAGTTCAGAAAGTGCCGAAGTAATTTCAATTTTAATTGCCTTGTTTCGCAGCGTGTAGCATCAATTGTATTTACAAGCAGTGTGGGTGGCATGTTTCATAAATCTCCGTTATGAAAGAGCTATTTGCTAGTGTGGGGAGGAGTCAATGCTGTATTCGTAAGAAAAAAGTTGGTGCATGAAATTCTGACAAAGTTGAAAAGAATCGTATCGTGCCAAGTGCAATAAACAGAAGGCATGAAGAGACGAATCATTACAAAACGACCATTAAACCTGGAGTCGCACTTTCGTTACCATACGCTTTTCCGCTCTAAAGTGTTTTGCGTAAAACAGTAAAAGCATTTATTTGCTGAAAATCTTTTTCATATGCCATTCCTCGGATACAAATCGTCACGATAAGGTCGATACAAAATTGTGCAACTACCCTGTTCTCCCTTGAATTTGTGGAAATGTTATCTGCCTAATTTAGTTCATCTTAGTTAATTAATCCTAACAAATTAGTCTACCTAATTTCGCCAAGGAAAGAAGAACAAAAAGATACAATAATTCATAACAATGTTTTAAATCTCGTATATAAACCTAAATAATAAAGCTTTAACAGGAATTTTAGAAGGTAGTATTTCAATGAAGATCGTCGGACACGTGCCGTTCAACTGGAGCACATTTGCCTCCATTTTCTCAAGCTTCCCAACAGTTGTGTCCGTGCGACATCTACAGGGAAAAGAGTGAATGGAGGGCCAGGGCTTGGATAAGAAATACCAAAGTATTATACTTTTATGGTGATGCTTTTGTGGTACTTTGGTTGGGAAAAGCATTCAAGAAGATAACTGAGAGCATTGATGCAAAAGTAGCATAGAGTTTGGGATAGTTGCATTGTTCAAAAATACTTACTGTATCATGAATTTGATCGGTCTATATTCTTCTGACATCTCAGGGACCACAAGGCTATGGGGCTAGGGGAGCTTAAATAGGAGTAAAATACGAATGTCCGCTATACACAGGTTAATTTTAAGGCAAATGTTCACGCAATTTTGGGACATAAGACAAACAGAGGAGAATATTACCACTTCACTTGAGATGAATTACTTATCCCCCTTCCCATGTCTACCGTTTTTGTAGTTGTATTATTGATTTATACAGTGTTCTTTAAAACTGCTTGAAATAAATCTCGACATTTAAGGGAAACTTCACAAATGTCGTCAGGCGTTTCTAAAACTTTTTGTACTATCATTCCCTCTTTTTATCTCAAATTTAATCATCTCTCCCTAGTACGGATTAAACCCAGGGAAATGTTTCTCACATTAAGTCTTGTAATGTTGATATTACGCAAGAAAGGAATCTGCATGACATCACATTTTAAACATTTTTAGGCATCATATAAAAGACCCTACGGTGCACCAATGACTAGACTGACAGAAAAATCCACTGCTAGGTCGGGGTTCTTCTAAGCAGTTAGCGATTCCTTATTAAACTCCTTGCCTTTATTCAAGCGAAATCACACGTTTGGGGGAAATCTATCAGCATAATTAGATCCTACCGCCTCCTGACATACTCTATCAAACTCTTGATACTTGTTACGTTTCTATGACTTTCGTTTTCAGGCTTAAGTGCTCATTAGCAGTAAATGTTAAGAGTAAATTCTAAATTGCGCAAAGCCAACATATACACGTTTTGGTAGCATCATCTGAAATTCAGTTGTTTTCTACAATGTTTTTCAATCCTTTAAAGACTTAAAATCCCTTTTAAATTTTATACCTCATACCGCACAGCACCAACTAAACTAGTTAAACAACCCAGTACTAACATCGAGCACCTAATACGTGGTCAGCTTTTCTTTAACAACACCTCAATTTCATTTATGCAATATCCAAAGTTTGGGAAAATAGTTACCACTGTAATTAGACCCTACCGCCTTCTGACATACGCAATCAAAAGTTTAAACTTAACTCTTGCTATTTTAATTAAATATGATTTTCTTTTCCGTGCTGAGGTGTTGAACCGTGGCAAATCATCGCAAGTAATCAGATGGTATTGAAAATGAATTGAGTTTATTTAGACCATTTGCCTTGGTCCATTGGTCCATCTGTCATAGCAAGGTGGTTGAAAACACTTGTCTATAGTATTACTGTGATAATCACTATTATCATCCATATTTCATGGAAACATTTTTATGGTGTATATCAAAACATGTGTAGGTATGTTGATTTTACTCTAGACGAAGAGAAAAGGTCAAAACCGTTACTAGAAAGAAAGAGATGTATGAAAAATGAAGTTATAGACTTAGATTTGCTATCATTACTTGTTGATAAATGTTATCATTATTCCAAAATAATTCTATTTCAACGTGGCAATTTTAACACTCTACAAGGAGGAATAAATGGATTTTCACGTGCCAATACTCTTTCAGTCCCACACATCCACATTATTACTGTCACTAAAGGACATTTTCAGACAACGTGACCACCCAATCAGATTATCTTTACTCAGAATGATAAAACCAAAATTTAAGGATGATGTAGTTTCCATAGTTGTTCTCACCGATAGTCAAAGTGTTTACTATAAACGATGACTATGAAAACATATGACATACGTTTAATCAATGTAATGCTATAAATGAATTGATGAAGAAGCCGCCTAGTAAGCTCGGGCTCAAGACAGATCATGAAGATAACCTAACCTTAGGTGCTATCTATGATCCTGAGGCCGTAGAGTCCACTCCGGAGTTACTAGCCATCACTGAGTTCATCATAGCCACTTACGTATCCAAGCGAAACTCAGAATTCTATGCGAAGTACATAGACACTCTGCAAACTAGAGTTCCCCATCACTTTAAATGCAGAAAAGAAATAATAACCATTTCTACCAAAGGTTATGCATTTGATGGGGATTGGTTCAAGCCACTGATTGATGGTCACGGCCTTGTTGGAAAGGAAATGGTTATCGTTGACCATTTGCACTGGTGGAGTAGCTGGAGATTCTTAGAAAATTTGCTTGCTAACCAAGAGCTTGAATGGTCCTATCCCACTGTATCGACAATGGAAGGAGTCGCTGGTAGTGGGAAAACAGCGCGTCTTGCTAAGTATACAGACTCCAAGGACACTGTTCTTTGCTCCACTAGTAGCAACAAGGAAGACTGTCTTAACAAGCTGAATCACAAGAAGGTGTATACCATTAGTGAGTTCATGTCGAGAGAGGACGTGGACAAATCCGACAGACTATTCAGTGATGAAGGTTCCATGGCTCACTTTGGTCAGCTTTTGATATGCGCCCATCGATGCGAGGCAAAGCTCTTAGAGATAAGAGGTGATTGGAAGCAAACAGGCTATGTTAACAAGGATGGTATCAAGATATGCCATTCCAAGCCAATCCATCATCACCGGCAAGAAAGCAAGGTATCCCATTGCATAACCCAAATGGTTGCTAGGGTATGTTACCCCAAGTACGATGGGGTATGGACCACCAACAAGGTACGAGGAGGCATAGAGGTTCGCCGAGCGGCGTCCCTTGAGGAAGCTGAGATAAGCACCGATTTGCCTGTGTTGTCTTGCTCGAACGATGAAGTTCAAGCTAACAAGACTCGAGGATATAGTAGATCAATGACGACTACACAATCCCAAGGAATGCAATGGCCGACCGTTGTATTCAGTGATCTGAATATAGATTCTGGAAACATGAATCGACTATCAGATCAAGTTCTTACTGCCTTGACACGGGCCACTCTTCTTGCGATCATTGTGACACCGAACTCAACTCCTTTTATCAACTTTTTAGCTAACATGCAATTAGAAAACGACGATTTGCTGGCCTTAGAATTGAGCTTTCCACCACCCCTGCCAATTGAGTCCACCTCGCTTATGGGCAATGCCAATCACATGTCTGTTGAGACTTGCGACGACGCTTCTAAAGTAACGAATCAAGCATCAACAAGATTGTAGGGCATATTAAGGGCTATGCCAATAGCTTCAGTTTATAACATCATTCATTAAACATAAGTTTGAGTCCAAAATACGTCCTAGAAAATAACAGTCACGAGAGCGACACGTTTTCTGTTACTCGTGTTATTGAAAAAGGTGTAACTTGTAAACAAATTCTTTTTGTCGACAGCTTACCGGCTTCTTTGCTTTGATAGATGCAATTTATTTACTTTTTCAATAACACGAGTGGCAAAAACGTGTCGCTCTCGTGACTGTTATTTTCTAGGACGTGTTTTGGTCTTCTCGTTTCCTATAAATTCGTCGCATTAGCTTTCTCATTTCACTCCATACGATTGCTGTGATCAGTGTATGGCAAAAACGTTCAGCAGAATGAATCTGTTACTCAATGCAATATTCAAATTTTATACCACTAACCAACTTTTCAACTCAAGATGACTTTAACTCCTACAGCATGAATAAATTATTTTCACTATTATTGGGTGATTATCAGTCCCCGTAGCAGTTTCTCTCTTTAGCCCATGAAACTGTCCTATTTCCTAATAGTAACCACTTCGAAGGATCCTATTCTTAAACTTTGTCATGCTTCTCTTCCCAGGTCATCTGGTATTGCAATTTACGCGACCAAGGTCGTATTCAAATTTAAAGGGTTCTTACCCTGATATCATTTTACATTTTTTATACAACTATTAGAATTATTGAACTATGAAAAAACCGTTAACATTATGCATGGGACCTTCATATAAACCTATATTTGACCTTTTTATATATTGTATCATCTATATTTAAAACTTTTGCATTAAAAATCGCTTTTTGTAAGGCTAGAAATAGGTCTCGATTTCCTTCCTTGCAGTTTATGGTTTCATTCGTGTAACGGACAGGATAAAATTTTGCAGTTCTCACTAGGCTCATGCAATATGGCCTCTTAAAGACTTCACTTTGTGGCTTGTGATTGCATCGATAACTCGTCACCAATGCCTTGTAAAGTGATAATGGTCGTTGACTGGTCTGGCGTCTACTTTCAAAGGACCAGGATAAATTTCTCTACCCATTTCCTTCCACAGCAACATACTGAGGTCACGTTAGGTCCCCCCTTCACACTTCTCACAAAATCATAAATTTCTTCATATTGTTACTTACTGTATGTTCTTATTGATATTTTGGTTATTATGGACTCGATACTTTTAGGGTAACTACGGTCTAACTGTTTCAATTTGATGTATTTACACAGTTTTAGATAACGCTTGTATCGCTCGGAGCCATTATTTCTCGATGGTTCTGCTGATATATTCTCCTATCCTTGATCATTGCTTTTGAAAAGAATACTGAAGAAGTGAAACATATATCACCACCGGGGAACGGGGGTGGAAGCCTTGACCCTGTTACCAAGCAGTGACCGATGGTGAGATATGCTCTCTTTCTCTAGTGTTCTTTTCAAGACTGATATTTCAAATTCCTTTTCTACATTGCACTGTCTACTTCCAATGGCTTAGGACAAATAGATCGAATGGATGGCAGTCCTTCCTTGTTCACATGGCACAGAAAGGCTGTACTCCATATAATTTCCATTTTGCTCTGTTAACTTGCATTAGCAGTTTTAATTTCTGTCTTAATTGTATCACAGCTAATGATATCACTTTAACCTAATATGGTGGCTCCCACTTGATTGTATGAAGAGGCAAATATCTACAACTTGCGCACTACTTAGCAAGTTTCCATTTTTTTAATAATGAAATGCAATCTGCAGGCCTATACCACAAAATAGTCAAGGAAAGTTGTTATTGTGAACGGTAGTTCAAGCTCAACATCGTACTTAGCCTTGTTTAGTATGGTCTTTTTTTGGCCCTGAAAGTGGTAGGTTTTCTCAGCCCTCTAATATCTCGGGAAGCATGAAGAGTGGGCTAATATCTCAGGAAGCATGAAGCGTGGGCTAATATCTCGGGAAGCATGAAGTGTGGGTAAGAACCAAAACATGATAAAGGCAAATGCAATTGTACCAGATGTTTTTTTAGAGAAGTGGAAGATTGTATACCATGTGAACAAAAAGGATCTTGCTGTGCTGCTAATACTATTTCTGTTGCAAAGCTTACTGTCGAGCTTATTGTACCAGAAGTTTCGTAGAGAACTTGAAGAATGTATATCATGCAGACAAAAGGGTCTTGCAGTGCCCCTAATATTATTTCTGTTGTAGAGCTTACTGTAGAGCTCATTGTACCAGATGTTTGGTAGAGAGCTTGAAGAATTTATATCATGTGGACATTAGGGTCTTACAGTTTTCCTAATATTATTTCAGTTGCAGAGCTTACTGTAGAGCTTATTGTACCGGACGTTTCATAGAGAACTTGAAGATTGCACATCCCATGGACAAAAGGATCTTAACAGTGCTGCTAATATTATTTCTGTTGTAGAGGTTACTGGTGAAGCGGATGCAAAATCAGCAGCAAATCTAAAAATGAGAGATGGAAGAACTGCATTACATGTATCTTGTCGTGCAGGAAGTTACAATGCAGCAAAGTTATTACTTGATCTTGGGGTACAGTGTGAAGTTTCTGACACAGTGTCGCCACTTCATTTGGCTGCCTTGGGTGGGTATCGCCAAGTACTGACACTATTGTTGGATCATGGTGCCTCAGCAAATGTTAAGGATGTGGAAGGGAAAACTCCATTGCATTAGTGAGTGTCATAGTTATGCCACTGTCTTTTGCTAAAGATTCACATTTAAATGACTGAGCATAAATGAAGTGTGTTTGGTGTATATAATAGGCAAACCTTTCTTTTGTTGCTGGGGAACCAAGTCTCTGATTATAGATTTAAGAAACAGATATGATTGTTAGGGTAGCTTTTCATCTCAAGTATTTTTCTTGTAATTTTGATATTGTTATTTTGCTTTGTTTTATGAGACTATTATTTTGTTGTTTGTAGTATATAGTAAAGGGAAGTGTATACATCCTCTTTATTCTTTGTTGATTCTAGTGCTGCCTTGTTCAATAATAGTGACAGCTGCCAACAGCTGATAAGTAGAGGAGCAGTAGTTGATGCACGTAATTTTTTATAATCCTTGGGATAGTTAGTGGAGGAGATGTTCCTGGACAACTTGATAACAATGACCAATAATAGCTCCAATAGTTGTAAGAACAAAACTCTATTTGTTGTCATCAATGAGACAATATAATAAGTAAAATATCAAAACAACAAGAAGACATAAATGAGTTTTTCTTTACAATCCATACCCCATTAGCAACCTATTGTAATAATAGAATTAATCCGACAACTAACCATTCAATGACTACTGTAGGAAGTGTTGTTATATTTCCATGAATTATCAGGGGTGAAGCGGAATTGGTGTCATAAACATGGTTTTCTACTCAATAACATTTTGAAAAGAAAGCGAATGGAGGAAGTCAACTGTTTTCTATGACAATAACAAAGTCCAAAACAAATCGGAAAGAAATTACGGTGGCGTCATGCCTTTAACAAGAACTTCTTTACTAAAGGCTTTCTTGGTTTTTCGTAAAGCGTTTTTTCAACTTGATCAACTCTGAGTCAGCCAAAACGGCTTAAATATAATAAACAATAACTAGTTTCAATGACAACGGAAATATGACTACAGAAACAAGCAAATTCATAAGAGTTTTGCAACTGACAGCTATGAAGCAAGTATCAAGAGTTTCTAAAGGTCTTGCCCACGTTTAATAGAATTCCTCGCTATTCTAACAAGCAGCTGAATATCAAAGTTTGTACTCTCAATGTTTCTAATTTTTGAGAATTCGGCATATCATATCATCACTTCTGTTGCTCCACGTAAGGGAAACGTAATGACTTCACAAAAGAAGCAAGTTAAATACGTAGTTCAATAATTATTTCAACAGAAACCACTATGGAAACAGTTGGTACCAGTATGGAAACGTATACAAGTGGAAATGTTAACAACTTTGCAAGTGA
This sequence comes from Alatinidae sp. Z8VKAUB7J3, assembly GCA_010016025.2. NCBI lineage: Eukaryota > Metazoa > Cnidaria > Cubozoa > Carybdeida > Alatinidae > Alatinidae sp. Z8VKAUB7J3. The sequence continues at coordinate 61,092,201 of JAAAKM020073195.1, forward strand.
ACTTATACCGAGTTGAAACTTAAATTGAAGAAGCAAGTTTGATATTATATGTCATTTGATACAGACCAAGCAAATTATTTTTTAAATGAAGGTTGCAATAAGAGATACACGTACCATGTTTGGATTTACCCTTTGAAAAGAAAATGTCTTAATTGCAGAAAGATTTCCTTCAAATTATGAGTAATCAGGAATTGTCTATGCGCGAGACAGTGTAGTTTTGAATGACGGTGGTGACACATTTTCTATTTCTGCAATCTCGTCAGGGAAGTTAAATTAAAGATTCGATTTGTTTACGCGTATATTGTTAATTTGAAGGGGGAGACTCTAAAGGTTGTATAGGGTTTGGGTACCAAGATAAGTTCCGGTAAGGATATACTAATGTCACAGAATAAAGAGAAAAATGCTGAAGATCCCTTATGAATGTTTTCAACCATATTCTCTTAACAACTGTTCTCGTGTACATCTGATAAGTGACAGTGTGGAAGCCTTAATTCCACGGGTAGGGTAATAAGCGTTTAATAAGCGTGTAAACAAATAGATTTATGAACTTTCCCAACAACAAGACTTAGTCAACATTGAGCAGTCAAACCGCCTGTGTCATCAATGAGAACAGATACAACACATGATCCTAGCCGAATGACCAAGACCTGCAACACTCTATTCACGGCTCCTTTCTGGCGTGGTCATTCTAGAAAATTGTGTCTTGCAGGCTCCGGGGTCAACTTCTATTTCATATTTTAATATAGTGCCAACGAAATCGGGCCCACTGCTCATCAGGGGTCTCCGGTTGAGAGACTTCCAACATAATTTATCTTAGCTGGTCGATAACTACCGCATGAACGGTCGTATGGGTTTCCTCACCGTATCAGTCGAAGTTAAGTTTCAGCACTGAGGTCACTGATTTATCTCATATATCCGTCATTCAGTGGAAGCCCTTCACTGAAAATAATTTTTTCTGAAAAACCAGGGACATGTTTAACTTGAGAAATCTTGACTCTAGTTACCACTGGGGCTGTAACATCGTCAATATCGGCTATCTGAAGATCCATTGGAGAACGAAATGGTGAATAAGAAGTGGAAACTATTACATATGTAGTTGACCAGCCAAGGGACATTATGCAGAGGTGTGTAGGTTATTCGACAATGAAATAGTTAATTTATTCAGAGAAAATGTAAAAGATTATTAAATATAGTGAAAATGCGGTGACAAAAGGTCAATCATCGGATCTACGGTGTTTCAAGATGACCGCTCTGATCAAAAGGTTCTTCGAAACTTTGTATTCCGTCTCCATTTTCGATATTTTTTTTTCACTTCCGAGATACTGCTTGGAAATATTACCAGCGTATATGTCAAAATAGACTTGTCAAGGAAAAATTTGAATTTAAATGTTCTGCCTACACGGTGGCATTTAAGTTCTAAAATCGATCACTAATTACCTCCTCGCTTCAACCGGTTTGGAGCCATTTTGTTTGGTTGCGGCAGTACCTCAGAATAAGCTAAATGGCGAACTATCAAGCATACGCTCTAACAAGTTTATAGCAAAGAAAAAGCCACTCTTATCGACACGTATACTTTTTTTGACTATCACAAATCTCCATATATCTACTAGCAAAATAACATCTATGATTTGTATCCCATACAGTCGCTGATTGGTTATACATATATAGTAACATCAGTCTGTGGCATGCGATATGACTACTTGGCGATTACTACGGTCATAACATCAATACATAACATTCTGTTGTACTATGTCTGGTATAGCTAATTCATTCCGTCATTTCGAAAGTTTCGTTACATTAGAGTCACCAGAGGCAAATGATCAATTCAACTGCTGCTTCACCACATTTCCAAGGCAAACACGCTACATTGCCTAAGCCATATTATGCAACAGCAATACAATAACAAGTTCACTATCTAGAATCCCTGTTACTGCGTTTTGATTTACAAACACAAGCGACCCCACGAAAAAGAATGACGCTTCTTCAACGTAAACAATTAACGTTTTCAACCACGTTTACACTAAAGAGGGACGATGGCACCAACAATAAAAGATGTGTAATCCACTGAACAGGCTACATTCTTATCGGCATATAGATTTTTCACTTTAGTATATCATAATGCATCGGAAACCAAAAACGTAGGACCTATGAGATGACTATGAGATGACTCTTACCCGTATTTCCATGCGTATGTGCGTTGAAGTATTCCTTAAAAATGCCTTCCCTGAGATACAACTTCAGAAATAAACTTCTCTTGCATGGCTTAGCGGCAATTTACTGGTCCTAGCTAGAATTTAGACCATACAATGCCACTTTCAGTTGAATTTAGCCAACATTTTTGTATCGATGTAACCAGATATAATACAAAATTGAATGGATACCATTTTTAGGGTTATTTCGAGACAATAATGAAACTTGTGACCTGCCTCCACTTAGATATTTTGGAAATCCAAACCGCCCCACCTCTCTTAGGGAGCCAGCTTCGTGAGTGCCGCACCTGGTAGTCACTACTAAAAGATCAACAATCTTCACTAAAGAGATCACGGCACTATCCTCTTTATAACGCAAAGAACAGTAACACTTTTGTTAGAACTGTGTTTTCTCCACTCCAAATATAGTCATTATGTTTCTGGCATTTGATGTACATAACGATTCGAAGGGAGGCAGCTTTCTGAATTTTCTGAACCTGGTAGTAAGCCTCTGACGGTCAGTGTTGACCAAGCATAAATAATGATGCGCCCTAGTTGGATTACTATTTATTCTTTTTCGCAGTGGGTCGACTGTTGGAATAGCTTCTGCTGTGACTCATGAGGCCACTCCCAGAGCAACAGACCCTCCCACAGTGGATGAACATATGAATCGATGGGTTGTCCCCAGGCATGTACGCCTTTCTTCTTGCTCTCTTTTCCTCTCACAGGTTCTGAATCTTCTTCTCTTCCATCTTGAGCTGTTTCTTCATTACGCTTCGCCATCTGCTGTGATCGGCTGAGGTGATCTTCTAGCTCTCAGTGTTGATGTCTAAGGCCTTAATATCGCGCTTGAAAACATCTTTATAACGCAGCGTGAATCGTCCAACTGGTATTGTGAGAGAGCTTAGCTCGCAATAAAGAATGCCTTTTGGAATCCGGTCATCTTCCATTCGATGAACAAGGCTGAGCCAGCGCAGTCTGCGTTGTCTGCTAAACGTAAAAATTGTGGGGAAAACGGAGCGTGAGAGGACCTCCATTTAATGTTGAGTATTTGGTAGAGGCAGCGCGAGTGGCAACTGTTTAGTCTTTGTTCCTGTGTTACGTATATTGTCCATGACTTAAAGATCCTTAACAAATGGAGGTTCTTAACAAGTGGAGGTAATCGTACTTGGTTCCAAAAACTTTCGTAACCAAGCACAGTTTCTTGCATATTGTCCCTTTTTACCGATATGTTGTTTTCTCAATTACTTCCTTGCCACTGGATCAGACCTAATCAGACCTTTAAACTATTCAGCAAAGTGATTGCTGCATATAGTAATTTAACCTTTCTTACGAAAAGTTCTTATGAGTAACGTTTAACAAGTTTCGATTTAGTCGTTGCGTCATGTTGATGACACTTCTAGTCCTGCGAGAATGTCATTGTTTGCCCGTATCACACAGTGTTTTCATGAGCCACGGACTACCGACCGCTCCCCGTAGTTCGCAATTCAAAGCTGCCCGTTAAATGCAGAGTTTAAACGAAGAGTTTACTACAAATTTTTGCTGGGACTTTGATATCGCGCCCGCATTTCAAAGCTGCCCTTAAAAGGAAGCTGGCCGCAAGGACAGAGTTGCCTGTAGTTTATTAAGCTGCGCTGTCAAAATACTAACATCACTTCATAATGGCAACTGCGAGTGCCGAAACGTCGTGGATAAATAAAGAAAGATTGTGGCATTTCACAACAATGTGGTTTTCTTTTGTTGTATTCCCTAAATTAGAAAATGGAAAATCCGCTTTCAGAAAGCTGGAGAAAGTTGCAACTCAGCGCATCAAAATCAACAGAGTCATCAAATTTTGTTTAATTATGACGCAAAAGCAAAAACACCGTGTTAGTGGCAAGGGATAATTAACATAATTTTTGCTTCCTCTTTCACATCTTTATCGCCTTCTTATCATTTAATTGCTTCTTTCATCTATTTTTCACTAAGTGAAATAAAGGAGTTAGCTTTCAAGTGGAGACTTGTTGCACTTGGAAAAAAACATGCGATCTTAAAAATTCCTCTGATTTTACGAATGCAACACAATCTTTTACATCCTGACGAATCCAAACGTACAGAGATAGTCAGCACTTTACAAAAAACACAACGAACATTTCGGATGCAAAAGTTTTAAAACAAAGTGTTTGTGAGGCTTACCAACCTGTCTGGAGAGTTTTGGTTTCAAACCTCTCCCTAATAGGAAATCGTATTTCAATGAAAACATACACAGTATGATCGGATTAGCGCATTCTCTTTGACAGGTGAGAAAGAGGAATTATCATTTCTTTCACTGTGCCTTAAAGGAATTCATTTGATCAATGAATGTTGGATGACAGTTTACAGTGACAAAAAATGAGACACTTGCTCAAAAGGAATGACATTTGGTAACTTATTGCTAGGAACATTTTTGTCCCTAATATATAATTTATGTTTCTGAAATTTGTTTGATAAAAGCGGCAATAAATGTATCGGTGTAGGACTTTGAGCAGGAGAGAGGAGAGAAAATTTGAATCGTACTTTTGGAGGAGAGGAGGTGTAGGTAGATGGAAGTGTGATGTGTGATGTGCGCTATGTAATGTGTGATGTGTGATAGTAGTGTAGAGAAGGCTGGTTCTACCCCAGGCGTGGAAACTTTAAAATGAGGGACAAGGGCTACCCGGGGGTTTGATGTCCGAGGAGGTAGAGAGAAAAGGGGGGTTATAGAGAGAGTGAGATAGGGATGGTGTTACCGTATATTTCTATAAAGGAAGTCCCTTCCCCCTTTCAGATATTGTTGATATTACCCTTTTACCCTGGAAGGAGTGGGAATGAGTGAGTTCCCCCTACCCTTCACTTCTGAGTTTTACTTTTCCATACATTTTCAGCTATGCTTGCGTTGATGTTAATCTACAAATAAAAAATTGCTGCCTTTTCGTAGCTTTTGATTGAGACGGCACGATTTTAACATAGTGGGAAGTAGAAGCCAGTGCTGCCCATTCCTGAAACTTTGGGGTGAAGGCGAGATTCATCAGCAATGTTTCTTTGTCGGAGTTTAAACTACAGTATTTGTTGTTCTGCGAACACTTGGGGGTTGAGAGATAACGAATGATTGCAGCTTCGTCGAGAAACTTCGCCATAGGTTATATGCGTGTTTTGTGTAGGACACTAAACTGCTTTTACAAAATGTGAATATATCTGATGGGTAATCAGAGAAAACTGCGAGAAATCAAACTTGACCTCTATTTTGTTTTCTTTTTATGTTTCTCGCGTGTTGGGACAGACTTTGTTGCCTGACAGGTTACAGGTTTAGTAGAAAGGATGCATTTACGAAGCTTCTGTATGATGTTTTCTATTGATAAATCTAAGAATTACGCTTGCGATAAGATAAACAATATGCGACATGCGGTACGATCTTCCATTAGGCTCTACAACTGCCTGGCGCTGTAGAAATTTAAATTCCTGAAGCGGATATTCAGCAAAGGTCATTGCTGGTCACCCTCCACTTGCTCGCAAATAGGTTGATGATGATTTGGCCGTTAAGGTGACAGAACATGATGTTGAAATTGTGCGTAAAGTTGATGGGAAGATGTAGGTGTCTAATTAGGCCCGTAAATACGTGTCACAAATAGATGTTGCATTGACGATAAGCTGGTGAAGTTTTACATAATCCTGTTGACTCTTAGCTCCTTGAAGCTGCCTAACTTGGGATTGATAGACTCTATCAAGATCGCCACGTGCAATTTGAATGCCTTCATTAAATGTCTCTTTATACCCAAGTTAACTTCTGTAAGTTGCTCCTGCGTCCTCCTTTTCCCATTTTCACGGACTTCACGATTTCAAGTCACTTAGCACACGGATATAGGCATTCAATCATGTGCATGCTGCGTACTAAGCGTGTTCGTCGAAACCATTATCTGATTGCAGATTTATCAGGAATATTGCAAACGTCCACAAATGTCGGTCATACGGACTATTTATAAGTCGTTGGCCGGTCCCTCGCATGTAGAAGCTACAAGGAGGCGTAGTGGTAGCCAAGAAGACCTTTTTATTTAATTTACGAATGTGAACACAGCCGTAAATATATGTGGTTGGCTAACAAATATGATTTTGGTAAAACTAACACTTAAATTATGGTAAACTCTCGCGTCAATGAAATCAACCAAGTCGAAAAAACTCCGTAGGATTTGCAAGGGTCGCATTAAGTTAACTTGGAGGGGCTAACAAATTGCAACTCGACTGCGTTGCAAATATTAGGGCATTTTCGCAACGGTTTAACTGGAGCCCCGCTGCAAGTTCTGAGCAGTTATTAACTGTTCTTGTAGTTGTGCTCTCTCGCTTGTTGACATCATCCCTCAAAAGGGCGGTTAAACAGAAAACATTATTAATTTTGAGCTAGCATCTCCATGGTAAAAAATTAAATACTGTTGCTCAAGTTGCTTTGTCTCGGACCCGTCTCCAGCTCCTTCAGTTTGGGGGCAGCACCACGTCTTCTTAGGGGGCAAAAATTTGTGTTATGATTCCTTGTGTGATATGGCCCGAGCATACTGTACAGTTAGTAAATCATTTCCTCGCTTTGATACGATTAACTTGTGTTAATGTTCTTACATTGATAAAAGATGCCTAAATTCTACAAAGTACTACTCAAATCAACAGTCAGGAGCCAAGGGGGACCTGAATATGGGGACGGGCGGGAAAACTATGCAAACTTAAGAGCGGACCCTTGTATTAAGTTGGGCGTTAGGAGTCTATGAGTTAATTAATAGAAGCGGACATAAAAGGGATTCAAAAGTATGAAATTTGATAAAATGTAACTAAGAAGGCATAGCGTAAGTGAAAGCGAATGAATGCTAAAGCACAGTCTGTATGATAGGCCTACGGTAATTGTTTTCTAAGTAGCCTTGTCACGAGTCGTATCTTCAGCTCTGCCACGGAAATGCCAATAACTTCGAGTACTATGTCTATAGGTTTCGACTTACGTAACATCGAAATTGCGGATCATACTTCAATGTCTTTCAAGCGACGAGTAACCATACTGCATTGCTTTGTTACGTAGACCATGTTTGTTGCATCAAAAATAGATTTAAAAGTAACCTCATCATCTCCCGCTATTGGTGCAACATATCTGTAATTCCAACTTCGTTTCACCTGGCATTGACCAGTCTTTGAATTTCATATCATAACAGTCGTATTGCCTCAAAATAGTGAAAACCCTTCTTTTACGTAATCTTTACTTTCACTAGTAGAGTTGTTTTATCTTTTATGTTAGCGTCATTTTCTTATTGGCGTTTCTATTCACGCATATTCATGTTTTAAAAAGGAAAATTTTCAAAATAATTTGGGGGCAAATTAAAATTTTGGGTGGCACTGCCCCCTCGTAACCCGCCCTTACCGACGGGCCTGGTTTGTCTTCTGGCACATTTGCATTGATTGATAATTCTTTTTCAATAAAAATTATGGGGGGGCTATCGCACCGCCTCGCTGGCACCCCTTAAGGCTGAGGCATAACATAGTACGTGTATAATAAAGAAAATAAGGGATACAGAAACTGGTAATTGATTTTCAACGAAATGATGTTTGGCTATTTCAACAATAAAAATGGTTAGGTACCGGTAATAGCTGAAACAAATTGAAACGTCAGCTCAAATGCAACATTACATATTGCGGTAGACCCCGTTACTGAATGTTGGAATCCTGAGTCAGGACTTCAATTTTGTTTATTATGAAGGAAATGATATAAGCCACCAATAAATCTATTGGAAAAAGAGCTGCCACACTGGACCGAGTCCGTGCTCTCAAACCCAGTGAACTCTGAACAGAAACGTTCGAATTCTCGTTCGGCTGTATATACTGGCAAGGAACTGTACGGGCTACATTTGCAACGGTTGCATTTTTAGGTCCCTAAGACTCTAGCTCTGCACCATCAGCTAAATCAAGGGAGCCTTAAGCAATTGGACCCTACTCTATTTGTCTCCATTTGTCGCGCGATCGCAGGCATCTTTAAAATGTGGATACAAGGCTTCTCTGTCCAAAATCACCTCAAAGCTCCCCTCCCCGGCCCCCATCTCCACCCCCGAAATAATACTTATGGTGTGATGGCTGTAAACCAAACTGAAAAGACTCTCATAGTTGCCCTTTCTCTCGCATGCATTTGACCATGCTTGAATGCACACGCTTTGAAGTTTAGATTATGCTAAAATTACTGTGCAGGAGCAGTTTCAATTTACCTTCCTTCCATCAATGATACATTATGGAAACCGGGCGACCAAACATTGCACTTCACACAATGTTTACAAACATTCAATATAGGACACGAGGGCATATTATCTGTTAGGAATTCTATATAACGTACCTGTATATATCAAGAAAAAGCTTGACGTAGTAAAACTGAAACACTGTATTCATCATTGATGCACCTACAGTTGTTGCTGCGTAAGCAAGGGCATTTCTGTGGAACATTTTGCCGGTTTATGAAAGGCGAAGATTGAAATTCACTTCCACTGTCCAACAACACCATTGCAACCCTGAAAGAATCTAAGAAAGGAAAACAAACAAGGATTGTAGAACATAGGGGTCCGGTATGATATCCTACCACTGAACTATAAATAAAAAGTCTGGAAGGATAACTCTATTGTTCTGCACAGGGAGGTGTTAATAGAATCAGGATTTATATAAGATGTCTGGTTCTGCAAGCGTAACCAATAATGGCTGTCGCTTTCCAAGTATAACACGAAAAGGCGGGAAATATAAACAACAAGCCTACGTCGGTTTCAGTAAGGCGCAATGTATGAATGGCGAGAGTTTTTATTCAGATAATCAAGGAAATGAAATGAAGAGCGGATTAGCCTTTAAAGATATACCTTCGTAGCAACTTTCTTTGAATTACAGCAACATAGGCGTGAGATACTAATGGTGTGTGACCAGGTGACCCTCTTGTCACACGACCATAATCCCGGTTCATCTTTCATTTCCAATTTGGTTAAATATTTCAATTAACTTAGCGTATTCCATTCAAAGTGCTTATTGGATATGGACGGTCAAAGTATTTAAGTTGCCGTCCATCTCCAACCACCCCAACCAAAATGCTACCCGAGACGAATTCTGCTTCTCAGTACCGGTACCTGCTTGAATTATCTTCTCCAGGGTTTGACTTGAGAAACGTTTAGATCTTACATCAAAGTATTTGTGTCGGCCTGCAAATGTTACTAAATGCCACAGAAATTTGTTTACCATGGTAGAGTTAAGATTGCGAATAATTGCCCTCACCCCTAGTTTCGACACCCCACCCTTTATTAAACATCAGGAAACTCTAAGGGTGAATTCTGCAACACTCGCTTCTCGGCCTTTTGGCAAGGATTGGATGTAGTATCTGTTCAGATTGATGACAGATGCTTTCCATAATCCGCGAGAAACGGTCCTACTGGGCGATTGAGTCTTTCTCATGGCTTTCTTCACTGCTTAGTAGCCCATATCGAGGGGCGTTGCCCTTGGACACCCCAGCTGCCCTTTATTTATTAGTTAGACTGTTAAGTGGTTTTTCTGCTTGTTTAGGGTCGTTTCAATGTCTAGCCCACTGCTCATCAGGGGACTTTTATTAAGAGACTGCTACAGAACAGTGGAATTTAAGCAAATATTCTTAACACACAAGTTCAAAATATCATTGCAACTTCTGCTATCAGTATTCAATCTTGTGTATGTTAGTAGGTGATGGCTAGTTTTAAAGATAAACTACAGAATTTTTTGATATACTTTATACAAGTTAGTTTCTATATTTTGAGTGTTTATGTACGTGAATAAGCAGATAACAGCCTCTGCTTTAAATCAACCGGAGACACATCTGCATTTCCTCTCAATGTAAACACGTTGCAACTTTTTAGTTCACTTTTATGCCATTCTTTTGCGCCGTCATTAACGTTTTTAGTAATGCTACTTATTTTTATAAGTTTTGCTTCATTTGTAGGGTAATTTTCGAGTTACAATGGAGGGATTATTTTCGATTCGTGTGTTTAAAGTACGGAAATAGAGTATTTCATAGTGGAGGTGAGTTCTTGTATGCTTTATTGCCGTGTAAGGTTTTGAAATATACTCAAGTAAAAACTAGCGTCACTGCAACGTAAATACAGATGTAAATTTATTCAAATCAGTCCTAAAACTCTTAGTTACTGAAAAAGAAATAGTCTATTTTTTGTTAATAAGGTATTTTATTACCTTCCCCCTAGCAGCTTTGGGAATATGGCAATCCCCAAATTAGAACATTTGTTATTGCCTATTCCTGCGAGGGTCGTCCAAATAGAAAAGCTAAGATGGTGACCCTGCAGGATAGTCATTTATATATATGATTGAAATCGCCAATGTTACCTTATTACTTTTATTTGCGAGAAAATATCCTTGTCGTGAAAACCATATATATGTTATGGATTCGCAAGAAATGAGTATCGTTCTTCGTATTGGAAATCTCACTGTCAAATGTTTGACTAAATTTTGATTTGAGAAATTGTCAATAAATACATAAACCCCAAAATTTTCAAAAGCAGCAGTCCAGAGGAAGGCAGCTAACTGTACCAATATTCTCTATGTTGGGCGCTGAGATAATACCTTCTTTCAATTTCTAATTTCTTATTTCAGTCCTCTCTTCGTGTTTTTTATGGCAAAAACATTAGTTAGAAAAAAGTGAAGGGATTTCAAGCCAACCAGCCCCCACATACCCCCCCCCCCCCCCCCCCCCCCCTTTTCCCCCCCCCCCCACCCCCCACTCCCCCCAGATCTCACTATTTATTTTTTTTTGTCGCATATAAATTACTTTTTCCACTTTACCTTTTTGACAAGTTTGTCTTACACCTTCCCTTGGCTGTTTCCAGCCAGCTAGTGGTTCATTGAATAGATCATGTTTTAAAGGAGTAGGTCACCTGGTATTCTAAGCACATGCCCAAACCAAGCCACTTCTTTATCAGTGGCTCAGTCTGTCGAGCTTGCACCAAAGATTGGTCTCCACATTGAGAGATCATTAAGCTCAGATTTTATGCAGCTCCAGGTCTCGCATGCATACGAAAGCACTGATTTCACTGTACCATACTTTTCCTACTCTCTTAAAGACCTCCCTAGACTGCTAAGCTGGCTGCCTAGCACAATTTAAAGCTTTTTTCCTTTCTGTGCTGACTTAGCAGGACTTAGCAGCTGTAGATATAAAATGGTCCATCTTCTCTTTGTAGCGTTGATTCTATTTCACCCAAGAAGGGCTATGTCATCCCCATTTGCTAAACTTGTTCATAAACGCCTTTGTCTAATAGTCACTCTGTTACTATATGAAAAAGTAGAAGACAGAGGATAGATCATAGTCTTACCCCAGAGGAAATTTCAAATGTACTGAATTGGCTTTTGTGTGCATGTACTGTACATTAGATCATATTCTTACTTCTGATGTGATCATAGGCATCTTTGTGATAGATTGTTACATTTTGGATTCAAAGTATGTAGGCTTGAAATCTACTAAGTCAAACTTTTGAATAAAATCCTCAGTTGCTTTTACAATAATTGTATGTTGTAACTTGCAGTTGTCGGAATTCATTGTTTTAACAATTAAAGTGCATGTTTGCCCATCTCGCCCTTCTGTCGCCATCACGAATTCCTTCTAGAGCCCACTGATAAAAAGTGTTGCGTCCCCCTGATTTAAGTTCTTCAAAGCAGGATCTGATACTGGACATGATATCAAAGTGCCTCACAAAATGGGTTAGGTCTTTTATGCCATAAAAAGAGAGCTTTGCAATGTTAAGCTAATCTGTTTCTTGTTTAAAAGATCCTTGTTACTTTTGCTGCATAGGTCCCATGGACCACAGGGCGAGACATTTGGTGGCATGATGCAATACAGAATCAGTCAGATATTTGCCCGGTAGAATGGATGGATGCAGAAGATCCCTTGTTCATGTTGTACACAAGGTGCGTAAATATGTAACCTTTTGCCAGCTAGCTGTATTAAAGTACATTCAACATTATCCAATATACATTTAGAAATGAGTTGTGAACTTTAACTAACTGCTACGCAAATCAGTATGTAATAATTATTATTTATTTGTCAAGTGTTAGTGGCTAAAACAGCGACAGACTTTTAAGGGTAGCACGTGTTGCAGGAAGAGACAATATTAAATAGCTAATAATGAACTTGTGAGTTTACATGGAGTAATGTAATTCAAGACTACACCAAATATGATGGTAAGGTATTGAAAGTAGTGACGTAATTCTTGATCAAGCCAATTATGGTAAATGTGGTTTAGTAATGGCTATGGTACATTAACGATTTAGTACCTGGGGGGGGGGGGGGGGCATTAAAGGGCCCCCAAATGTATAATCAGTACCACCAATTCTCGTCTTAAGAATCAAATATCTACTGTATATGGTTTACTTAAGCAGCTGCTGTGTCACACCCCACAATAATTGGATTTAAAAGAACAATGAAGATTATCACTGTACCTATGCCTATTTCTATGACATCATACAAAGCGTAGGCAGTAGAACAATGATTTGCTCGATGTGCGTACAGTAAAGATATATATGAACATTTGTAATTGTTCTTCTCACGTGCGATTTCTTGTTAATTTCTTTGAGGCAGCGTGGACAAGTGATTAAAGTAACCAACTGGCAAGATACCTTGATGATTAGGGTATCTCATGAATCACTTGAAACATCACTTGAAACATCTTTCAGCAAGATTTCAATATACTTTGCTTTAAGGCACCATAAATACAAGACTGCCCTATGTTAATGGTGGCAAATACTCGGTTAATTGCCCATTTACGGCTCCTACCTAACAAGGATTGGAATTACAAGACTGCTTTTCAACTTGAAAATCTTGGAAAGGTTCTGAAAGATTGCAAGATGTCAATGACACAAAAAAGAGTTATGAAATGCCATGGAAAATCCCATCCTCTTATAACACAGTGAGTTCTAGGCTAGATTACTATCATCATCGATCGACAAGCAAGTGCGATACTTCTGAGAAAAGCAGGATCACGATCAGGACAAGGTAACTCCAATTTCTGGGGCACATCGTAAGAAAAGAGGGATATGCATATCTCGGTCTCTCTTGATCTATCAAAGGAAGAAGTTTAAATAGGCAACGACCTCCGTAAATGGAGGGCTTGAATTTTTATGCTACGAATTTATTGCATTTTTTGTTAGAAATTAAGCTGTGGATTGTGGGTAGGGGAAAATGGTATATTAGACTTATAGTGTAGAGAACAGGTTGATTTTCAATAAAACGAACTCCTAAAAATAAAAATATATATATGAGAAAATCTTGCCCTAATTCTGATAAAGCTCCCCTGCCCTCAAAAAGTTCTAGTTGCATCCCTGTACAGACTGTTTACGTTGTGGCTGCCAAAGGCAGATACTGCTTGGTTTTAATGTTCACTGAAATATGTTCAATGCTGCTTCGCTTAATGGTATTCCACTGGGCTTCAAACATATTGTTATCAATGTGTACTACTTCCCTGACGATAAATTCTCCTGTAAATTTCAACGTATAAGAGCTCGCTTGTTCGATAAACTGTGCGATATGTCAGGCCATTAAAGTAAAACGTGACTGAGCACGCCATAGTTACACGTTCCCTTTACTTATTTTACGGGTATACCCAGAGTTAATCAGTGTGAAAAGGCCTGGACAAAAGGACGAAAGACATGTACAATGACTTTGGCAAGTTTGTAGTGTTTCTGTACAGCTATTTTCCATTACATGGACTTCGTGGGCCTTGGCGACTTGGCGAAAAGGTAAAGTCCTAACGCTCGAATCGAACCCGCGGAGGTCGGGCGCAACAAGAAGCAACAAGTGACACAAGTTGCGGTTAGCCTTCTGTATCAATCGATCTTGGTCTCCAATAAATTAAAAAAGAATTACAACATCCAAAAAGCGACTAGACCACGGCGAACAAAATCCTAACGACTCGGATTCTCCAACATAACACCAGGTCTATTCAACAGCTGCAGTCGAACACAACTGACTGAAAGATACTACATCAAGCTGTACATATACCGATTGAAGAATGTACGATTGCACAACAAAGTACACTAACTGTACTCTGAAACAGAAACAATTACGTATGAGGCATCTTGATCACAGTTCTGACATGCAAGGTTTGCAATGCTTATGTGCATATGTCAGAGCCTATTGTCTGGCTCACCGTCGTGGGCACAAACAAAAACAAACATGATGTTGCATAAGACGATAATTGGAGAGTCTGGGGGCATAGTGAGAGGCTACGAGTAAACTTCCAGCTTACGTAAGGCGAAGTGTTACTGGACCATCTCACATACGGAACCCAATACTCAAACTTCATTGGCCAACAAAAGTGTTAGTATCTCAAAGAGGCACTAAATAAGAAATACTTCACACATCTTAATCTTTAAAATAGACAATAATATATGTTGGTGGTTATAAATATCATCAATAAAATGACCATATTTTCCCTTCCTCACTCAGTTTGAAATATATCCCTACTACTATTGCCAAGTCGAAGAAGACATTATTAAAATACAATACTATCAAATCAATAGCAATTTTTATTAGCACTGCAAGCGAAATCTTTGTCGCGATCCATTATCCTTAGTCAGGGCAGTTGTGTTTTGATTTGCGGTCTTTGATCTTTTCATATCGTATACGTAAAATATGCCCCTAGACTTGAGGTAAACCTTCACTGCATATCTCCAGGGCAGGAAATCGTTGCCTGTCTTAAATGGTGCAGGTTTTACAATCTTTTGTTCAATTGTAGTCATCTTTGTATCACATATTAAGCAACAAAATTTATTAGAAATTGTGTAACAATAAACTCTTTAAGTGAACAGCGTTTCATTACTAAATTTGGTTAATTGGCCTGCTCCATATTCAGTGCAAACTCCTCATAAAGTTATTTAAATACACTCAATTTACAACCACACTCTGCTAGCACTGTTACCATTGCAGGTGGGATCTTTGTTGCGAGTGTTTACACTCAGTGAATACAGTGGCCTTCAAAGTGTGATTGAACAAAACTCATTTTTTCTTATTCAGAAATCATTTAAGCCTAATATCTTCACTAGAAGATTCAACAATCCTTACTATAACCTATAAAGTACAAAGAGTTCATCAACAGTCCACAAATTTAATGATCAACTTGGATTCTAAATGGCAGTCAGAGTTCAAGCAGCTCATGCAACTCATGGTTTCACCCCCCCCCCCATGATTCTGGGGGGACCTAACTTTTTGAAATCTCTTATTTGATGGGGGGACCTACGATTTTTGGAAAAAAGAAAGCCAAATCTTACCTCAAAGATTAAGACTTCTAATACCTACGCCAGGATTCAGGGCATCAATTGCTGCTAGTGTATGATAAAACAGGCAGTCTGTACATAACAGGCAGTCTGCTTTCCACTTAAACGCATATCTATTAGACATCAGTTTCTCCATGCGAAGGCCTCCCCAACATATTGAATGTTTTCCTTGGGCCGTTCATGTATTATCGAGGCACTTCCCTAATGACGCCGTACGTTTCTTGCAGCACCAAGGTTTTCTTACAAGCCAAGATGCGGTGCCAGATTAGATGATGGCAGTTGTTATTATTTCGGTAACTATGATCACAATTGAAGACCTTGCATAGTAATTATTACTTTCTCATCGTCATCATTTTGAGTTTGCCAAAGTATACATAGATCGTTAATGTAAGAAACGGTCGAAACACCTCAGTGCCACAAAAATGGACGCTGGATATGTTACAGGCATTTAGTGAAATAAGGCATGGCGCGTAGTGACTGAACTCTCTAGGCATTACGTAATGACTAAAATTTCAATGTTAAGATTACACTAAGTGCCTGGAATAGTTTAGGCAACAAGTGTAATGATTTGAATGGGACAGATATGCACAATAGACAATTGATCTATTAATAGTCTTGTTTGTGAAGAGAGACTAGAACTCAGTCAGAATTTTACATCGATTGCATAATCAAAAGGTTAATAAGGCTAGCGTTTCGATAACATGAGCCACGACGAGGACCTAGCAGGAGAACCCACGTGACGACTAAAAATTGTCTTCAACTTGAGAAGCTCAGACATATGCTGTTGACTTTTTCCTCAGATGTCGCCTTCTTTACGGTTTGCTTGTGTCAGTGCGGTGCATACTGGGATACTTTATCGGATAAAATTATTTTGTCAGTATTTATGTTTAACATCAGTGTGTTCGATAATATTATACACGACGTTCGAAAGTAGAGAAGCGTAAGATCATTCTAGAAGTGGGCTGACAGAAGATAAATAAGTCAGATACTAAATTTAGCTTTTAACAAAGGTAAATGTTCTTAGATCGCACTATCCTTATTGAAAACGTTAAGGCCGAGGCAAATTTGGCAAGAAACTATTCGCCAATTACATGCTCGCCGATGCTGTAGAAACTGCTTAGTTGTTATAGTAGCAGACACAATCTATAAGTATTTTCAGTTAAATGATCAATGGCTGGAAGAATAAAAGGGCTGCAAACTAAACCCAAGGGGCACCAGTGACCTAGTCGAATGATTCTTTAGGAAGTTAAGAAGCTTAAAAAGAACTTGGACGAAGGTGGAGACAGAAGTCAAACAAGGAAACTTTTAACAATGCACAAAGCCAGGATTTACCTCCCAAGAAGAGGCAAAGGACTACAAAATGTTGAAGACACAATAGAAGTTGCAAAAATAGGACTACTTGATTACGTTCGAAATGTTCAAAACCAATGAAATATTACATGGCTAAGGTAAATAATTGCGTGATACATCAATTATAGTAACTGTCTACCACCACCGTACACTTGTCTACCAACAAAACCATTGCATCATCAGGCCCAAAGGCAAATATTTTTAGTGTCTATCTATTGCGAATATATATAGTTGTGTTCAAAAATTACTATTTTGAGCATGATAACAAAGTTTAGAAACAAACTAGGAGCACTGCTATTGGTACAAAATGCACCACTGTATGCAGTTATGTTCTTGGCGGATTTTTAAGAACAATTAATAGGTGGTTTTACAGCAAATCCAACGACCTTGCTTAGGTACAAAGACGATATTTTTATGATTTGGAATTACAGGGAACCCAAACTGCTCTAATTCATATCCTATTTTAATGCCCTCCACCCTTGTATATAAACTACATCTAACTATTTTGCCACTAATATTGATTTTCTAGATGTCAAGTGAAAATGCTAGGAAGGCACACTTACTACTGACTTATTTGTTAAACCGACTGATACACATCAGTACTTTTATTTTAAATCGTGCCACCCCTTTCATTCTAAGAAGCCGATTCCTTACCATCAGGAGCTCGTATGAGAATAATCAGATCAGATTTGAACCTGTTCGGCCACTGCTGTAAGGGTCTTGAGGCATTGTTATTATCAAGAGGGTATAATTCTAAGTTAATCAGAACGCAGTTGGCAAGGGTAGGGGTTGGTGATCACAAGAAACTTTAAGGGAACAAGGAATTTTTTGCGATGTGCATCCAAGGGCAAATTGAGACGCTGTAGTACTATTATATAATCCAGCACTTAATGACACGGTAAAAAAATGATTTTGATTAGCGAGAATTTCAATATACCCAAATTTGATGAAGAACTTTGGAAGGTTTACTTGATTAAACTATAGTTTCTTTCCGAAGAGTTAAATCCCTCAGAGAGAGGCTAGTGCGTGGTAGATTGCCGAAAATTGTGAGCGCTGTAAATGGAGGCTGTGGTCTGTGTAGAAATAAGAACAAAGTGTGACGTGTTTAATTATGTCACAGTGAGCACCACATTTTCAAATCACAGCGACAACCGTAGTTTTAATATCCGCTGTCGTTCTCTACACAGCAATTCCAAGTACGTTGTGCATCTGCTTCAGCCTAAAGTATGTAAAGTTGAATATGTAGGTAGCATCACTACTCAATTTCAAAAAAGATTCACAAATTACAAATCACCATTCCGCAAATTTTTAAGGAAAGAGGTGGTGAGAGAAAACTGTGCCTCAAAGCGGATTGTTAGAACTTTTTTAAAAGTAGGACCACGGGGTGCCTGACTGGGACAAGACAGGAACTAACCTTCGGCAAAAGAGCATTTTGGCAATAGAAGTTGGACACATTTAAGCCTATCGGCCTAAGAGAACGAGATGTACGAACAGAATAAGAGGAACGATGTTTGGAATGTTTACGCTTTGTGTGGAAAATTTCTTAAAGATGGGGCTCCAGTACTAGCGAAACCAGTTTCTGATCTTTTTAACCTATCAGTACAAAAGAAAAATAAAAACAAAACAAAAGCAAAACAGAAGAAAAAACAAAAGAAAAACAAAAGAAAAAGACAACAAAGGAATACGAAAACAATAGCAAACCGAAACAAAAACAAGAGAAAAACAAAAGGAAGAAAAGCAAAACAAAAAGCAAAAAAACAACAAAAGAAAAAAGTAAAAAAAAGAAAAGAAAGAGTAAGAAGGAGAAGTCATTTTGGCATCCAGAACTAAAGAGAATTATTTACGTCAAAAATAATTTTAAAGTAGTTCATTAAAAAAAAGTGAATTTGTCTGACAACATTGGCCACATTTATGTGCAAACTAAGCTCTTGTTCTCTTAAACTTCTTGGCTTCTTTTAACATTAACATGAGAGTAATGACTAATGAATCAGAGATTTTATCGATTTTGACAGAATAAACAAAACCTCTGGTTACTAAACCAAGACGATAACGAGTAAGAAGAGGAACAAAAAGACTTTTTTGGAAATACAACAACGTAATGATTTGAATAAAAGATAAGCAAGTAAAAAAGTATATCAAAATATCAAAATCACCATCATCATACTCATCATCGTCATCATAACTATCATCGTTGTTATGATTATCAGCATCATTGTCATCATCACAATGATCATATTCATGGCTAATATCGTCAGCATTAGCAGCTCACTGATAATCATAATCGTCACAATCATCATCATTATTGTAATCATTATCATTATTATCGTCATCATTATCATCATCATCATTATCATCGTAATCATTATCATCATCATCATTATCATCATCAGCAGCAACAGTAGAAGCAGTAACATTCTGATAATCATCATCATTATAATCGTTGTCATTATTGTCATCATGATCATCATGATCATCATCATGATTATCATAATCATCATCATTATCATTATTATCATTATCGTTACCATCATTGACATCATTTTAAACATTAGCAGAAATACCATAATTCAATACGAGAGAAGACAATTATTTCTACTAGTTTATGAAGTCTTCAATTTGTGTACATTTTTGTTTATTATGATCCTTCTTTGTTGACTTCGTAATCATCAACTGCTTTCTCCAGCAACCGTAAAGACTAATAATAATGAGTGATGCTATTTGGAGGATCGGAGACCTTTTGTTCCGGCAAGGAGCCTGTTTAATTCCAGTCTCCCAAAAAATAATTAACATAAAAATCAATAGATAAAGCAGTCATAAAGTCATAAATATTATCATGTGAAATTTCTATTGTGGTAGTTTCTTATTAATTATTTTAATTAATTATTTTGTCATAATGAGGTCAGGTGATCAAATTGGAGAATTTAATAATTAGAAAGTAAAGCCAGATACAATTTAGACAGCAGAACAGTGATTACAGCCTCCACGTCGGCGTTTTGCGGATCATGTTGACTCGACATGAACGAATGTAATCCAAAACACGGGTACCAATCTTCAGAGAGTCCACGACTTCTGGATAGGCGCCCAAACATGTTCGGACTGCGATATCGAGGTTTGTTGAATTTCCACTGAATGTATGCAAACGGTTTTTCGATTTGGCTGCAATTCAGTGATGAATAGGTATTGGTGTAAACTATAAATGTAATGATGAAAAGTATAAATGTACTTTCGTAGTTTTTCTTGAAATTCTATATGCTCTTTTTTTCAAAACTTTGTTCTAGAAATTAAAGACCCCCTCTAATTATAAACCCCCTTTTGGTGCCCTCTATTAATTATAGATGGGTCTATAATTAGAAGAAATACGGTAATTAAACTTAGCATTTAAGTTTGTACAGTTTTAGGACTAACCGAAGTTTAGTCATTGTATTTAATGTACATCCTAACAAAACGGCCTTTGTAGCAGTAACTATGTACAGCGGTTACTGTTGCGGAACATGCGCATTGATTGCTTGTTGAATATAGTTTGAGTTAGAGGAAGATTATTGGTATTCAAGGCTTGCAATGTGTTTGCTCAGTGTAACTTCTTGTTCTTGTCTCATTTACAGGAATAGTTTAGAATTGATGACGAGATCTTCTACATAAGACAGCCAAGTGCTACAGTAATTGATACTTTCTAGTGACAGGTGACGCTCGACTTTTCATAAATAATTGCGATGATATACTTTATTGTGATAACTTTTTTCCTTGAGTAACTAAACACTTCGCCATAAGAGTCACATTTTATGATGTTACGAGTGAAACATCATGCGTCATGCGTCATGCGTCATGCGTCATGCGTCATGCGTCATGCGTCATGCGTCATGCGTCATGCGTTATGCGTTATGCGTCATGCGTCACGCAATGCTCCAGAATGGAACAACTAAAAGTGTCTAGAGGGTTTATTTCATTTTTAACAAGTATTTTAATCATCACACGTGACGTGAAAAACTGCATTATTATGCTTTTTGAGTGTGACGTTGATGAAGTGTTCACTATGACGACAAAACAGGTATTTCGTAATTCCTTTAATTATTTACAAACAAAGATGAAATATAATAGTCAATTTGTGCTGGAAGCAGGAGGCAGCAAAGAGGGGTAAAATTGATCTGAGCGATTACCTTCAGATTATGAGGGGAGTAAGGCAAGAGTGTGTGATGTTACCCGACTTTTTCAATCTCTACAGTGAAGTTATCCTTCGAGTGATCCATGAGACTGAAGGAGTTGAAGTCAAGGGTGTCAAGATCAACAGCCTTAGGTATGCCGACGACACTGTCCTAGTTGCAGATTCAGTAAAATCAATTACAAGACCTATTTTATAAAGTAGAAGAAGCCAGTGAGTAGATGGGATTGTGATTAAACGTGAAAAAAACGAATATCTTGTCATCTCACGTAAAGGAAAACCTCAACACTATGAGCTTAAGGTTGGGAGAAAATGTATAAAGGAAGTTAATGATTTTATTTACTTAGGAAGCATCGTCACATGTGACACATAGAATTTGTTAACATCGGAGGTCACCTAGCTCAGTTGGTAGAGGGCATGCACTTATTGTTAGCTTTATCATTATCATCATCATCATCGTCATCATCATTATCATTACTATTAACCTCATCATCATTACCATTATCAATCTTGGAACACGTAGATTGTCGTATTTT
Source organism: Alatinidae sp. Z8VKAUB7J3 (assembly GCA_010016025.2). Taxonomy (NCBI): domain Eukaryota; kingdom Metazoa; phylum Cnidaria; class Cubozoa; order Carybdeida; family Alatinidae; species Alatinidae sp. Z8VKAUB7J3. The sequence goes on from JAAAKM020073195.1 coordinate 61,113,722, forward strand.
GCTGGAGGAGGGTCGCGGCCTTTCAAGGATACACACACAAATCAAAGGCTTTATCTGCCAGTAATGGGACCAGGTCCAACCTCCAAAAAGTCCTAAATCCACCCTTTCAATGTGCCTAGAAGCCATTTTGCAGTATAAGAAAGATGGTTATATGGTACTAGGCGTGTTTCATAGCAAACAATCCGGTGTTTTAAGAACGTGTATGGAACTGGCCCCTTTTGTCTCTTGCTCGATGGCCGTTGGTATAGTTAACCATTAAAATATAAGATAATTTGAACCAGAGGCTACATACCTACTCCTTGAGAAGAAAAATTTGGGAGTTCGGTAAAGATTTTCAAATGGATACTCGGCTACGACTGAAGATATTGCAGACGTGCAGAAACTCCAAGTTATTGAATTCGATGGAACGGAAGTACAGTTGTAAAAAACAGCATCCTCGGGTCTACGGGTGCAGAAATGTTAAAAACAATATCACCTGTTATATTAAAACAATTATCACTACCACCAACATTATCAATATCATCACTATAGTCAAAATAATAATAATCATCATCATCAACACCACTAGCCCCGCAACGACAAAGAAGCAAGAGCTCGAAAACATTCAATAATTGTAGTAATGTTGTCAACAAAAAAGCTTGATAAATTGCATAGATAGTTGTGTCAATAGAAATCCTCACAAAATGCAAATATTTATTACCTTTCAATTGCAGTTGTGTAAACTGCCACTATGACACTGTTGGATACGTAATCTACTGGTACGATGTTGCCACAGTAGTCTCTTTTAATAGGCATTGTATTCACAACCCCTTTCGCAATCTGAGATCGAGAGAAAAAATTCAAGAAAAATTAAGCCACGTAACCATATTTAAAAATAAAAGATCTACAACAGGCAGCCGAGAAGGCATCACTGTATATTCAGTTAAAAAGAGATGATGGCCTGTGGCTGGAAGTGTAAAGACGTTGGAGTGGAACATCAAATCAGACGCTAGCTGCCCATATAAAGCATGCCAATCAGCACTAGAGTATGACGCCTCTAGATGGAGGGGCCCCGCCACAGCACTATATGATAGAGGATAAGGGCCAGAAATCGTGTACTGCGGTTCCTACTGACAACTTCACAACTTCTTTGGATCCCTTAAGGAGTTGCTGATGGGATAACGCAACAGCATTGTTTGCTTTTTTTCGTCTTTTTAATGTGTCGCGGCTTTAGAAACTTTTGAAGAATATCAGTGCGGGTATTTTTGGACTAAAGTGTTTATTACAGTTGCAGCTTATAGATTTCTAAGGCCCTATTTACATGAGCTCGAGACGAAATCTCAGCTCGAGGTGAGTTTCAGCCCGAGCTGGAATTGGTGAGTGTTTACATAAGATAGTACCTGGGCTTGCACATGTGCAGCAATTACAGCAGTTTCAATGATGCAATCAGAAGTGAAATCCTGGAATTAAAGCATTTCTGACTTGATGCTTACTCCAAACAGAAGGTATTATTCTGGATTCTGAATTCAGCCTGGGTCATTATTCCTTCAAACTCAACTCTTTCTAAATTACCAATACATTTATCTAGTACCTTGTTACTGTTGACCTGTTGTAGCTTTATCTCCCATTGACAACTAACTTGCTTGTGCTACCTACCCTGGTGAATTTGTGCATAGTACTTTATAAAAATATTTTGGGTATGCATATGCATATATGAGTTGATTGAGTTGGGCACCCAATCAAAGCATGAAGTGAAAAATCGTCAAACATAAATCAAGCCCACAGATACTACAAATACTGCATGTATAGCAGGTTTATGGTAGGTTCATATAGCTATTGCCTATCCTTAAATGTCACTCTCTCAGCCTCCACACAAGAGGAAGGATACCGGTCTTCATTGGTTCGGCCATGTACATGATAGTGGAGCATGGATGAAAAAGTACCAGTCTGTGACTGTGGAGTGGCCTCAGGAAGACCCAGAAAGACATGGTGTGACACCATCTTGGAAGACATGCAGACCTGCAAACTCACACATGAACTGGCAGCTGACAGAGTCGCCTGGAGAGAATGTCTGAGAACTGCCACCTGACAGTCCAACTCCATGGGAAGGGGAAAGACGGACTCTAAACTACCTGATAATAGGGAGGTTTAGATCCACAAGTTCGAGTATGAGATTAGCACTGTGCACACCTTCTGTGCACTTCCTGTAGGGAATCATCTTTGACACTTGTCCTCAACAACTCGTTCAGGGCGACTTTTTATGAAAATCCCGTTCTCTCCAGGACAAGTTTTCATGTCAGTTTAGGCACTCTAAAATTGATAGGAAACGTCTATACAGGAATTGCAGACACTATGACAAGATCATTTGCTGTTATTGGATCATATTTGGAAACGTTTAGAGCCAAAAGTGGGTGAGTTTTATTGATATCAAGGCCAGCATACACTTCAGTGGAAATGCCGCTTTGAGCTGAGGTAAAAATAGTGATAGCAGCAATTCACAAGAGCACTCAAGTCCTTTGCGACACTTTAAAAATAGATAGGAACACAGGTGATCGAAACAACACTGATTTTCTTTATCTGCATAGAATGATCAGCAAATGGAGGTAAAAGTACAATAATTTTGTTTCTACAGTTATTGACGAGCCTGATTTGAGGACCCTCTAACACGTGGTCAACTAGGTTACCTAGTGAACCGATGAAAAGAAGTACAGTGGCTCTACTTTAGATTTCCCTGATTTGTTGACCTAGCTATTTATTATTGCAGTGAAAGATGTCTGTTTGATATTGACGATGTAATTAAAATTATAACCGATGATAGGGTAAACATGAATTGGCCACAAGTTTCTGTCCTCCCTCTGCCAAGCGGTCTCTTTTGGCATATTGTAACAGAAATGGTATGCTTCCTAATTACACAATATTTAATTTCTGTACCAAAAGGAAATGTTGAAACCTTAAACATGTTGTGAACATTTCATATGGCGTTCTCCAGCCCTAAAGTTGAGCTTGGAAGCTGGAAGAGGGCTCTCTCAACCTTCCTTACTTGCAAGCGAATAGCCATGCATCAGTCAGTGGCTTTAAAAAAGGCCCATTATTATTGATCATTAAGTAGAAGAGATAAAGAGCAATGCTGCACTCAGGCCACCAGTAGTAGTTACTGGTAGAACAAATGGGGAAAAAAGTGTCCACACCTTGCCCTCAGGTGGTATGAAGGGGCCCAAAAGTATGCTTTTATATGACATTTTTTTGTATCTATTTTGATTACTCTCATTGTTTGACTTTTTATTTAAATTGTTAAATCGTAGGCTTTAAGGCAACCACCAGGGGAGTATCAGATGGTCAGAGAAAAATATGCATTCCAGAAAGGAGAGACAGAATTTTCACTAACAAGGTATCAAATGGCTTGTTTCTTGGCATATTTTGTTAATTAAAGTTTGCACAATATTGATGATTTGGAAAAGTGAGGAATCATCATCATCATCATCATCATCATCATCATTATCATTCATCATAACGTCATCATCATCATCACTATCATCATTATCATTCATCGTATCGTCATCATCATCATCATCATCATCATCATCATTATCACTATATTTATGTTGAAAAAATATGTTTTCATTAAAGTATACATTCTTATTAATGAATTTCGTTAATTGGTTGTTAACTGTAGTTAAAGCTTTTATGTATGTTTACAGATAAAACCAAATTCCACGTATGACTGTACTTCTAAATGACTTACCATTAGCATTATTGTCATCATCATTACGTTAATGGAAAAAGGAAGAGGGCATAAGGTGAAACTCCATTTTAATTTTGTGGATTCCAAAGCTGCATTTGATACCATCTGGTGGAAAGCACGTGGGAAAATGCTTCTTTCTGTTGGAATTGCCACTATGATACTGAAGATCATTATAGAAATGTACAGTAGCACAGACTGTGCTGTAGTAATTGACGGACAGCTCACAGACTGGTTTGTAGTGTCAGTTGGAGTCCGACAAGGATGCCTTCTTTTACCTATAATTTTTAACATTATTTTAGAATTTGTTATGAAAGAAGTATCTAACCTCAACAACACTCTAACACTAAATAATGACCTTTCAAACGATGTAAGGTACGCCGATGATACGACACTTATTGCCTGTGTCATTGAGACGTCAAGGTTATCAACAGCAAGTTAAGGGTCTGCATGCAAATGATGGGGCATGAAGATCAATGCAGCAAAATGTAACATTTTCTCCCCAGCTAGACATTATGATTGATGGCAAACTGATTGAGCATGTGGACAGCTTTGTCTTTCTCGGAAGCTCAGTCCCTGGTACAAGTACCAAGGTTGGAAGAAGAATCTGTATGGCCTCTGCATCCTTATACCTTCCACCCCCCCCCCCCCCCTCCCAAAAAAAGAACGGGAGAAAACTGTGAGAGGACAGTGGGACTGGAATTAGCATTCAGAGGGACGCCTGGGATTAGCGAGGAAGGCTAATTTCATTTTTTATCTAGAAAGCAAGGATGAAAGAAGGAAAAAGTGCGAAGCTGGCTATTTTGGCGCACTACTTTGAGGTTAGTTGACCGAAATAAGCAGCATGCCTCACCCTTTATTATCCAAAAAACAAGCAGAGGTGGAACCTAAATAAAAGCAAAGGCTATTTACGAAGGAAATCTCAGCTTCAAAAAGGAAACAGCTACCCCGGACTACAAAGACCAAAAACAGCGTGAATCAATGTGACCCTGCTATATAGCAGCACTTGCTTGAAAACCTAGACTGTACCAAAAATGCACAGGGACGATTGTTTCAGTGTCATAGATAAGGCCAGGTCTGCATTTAATTTGGCCGCTCTGGAGTCCTTCCATATGAAAGTAAGAAAAGCCTTTGCTATAGAGACAAAAAAACCTCGTTTTCTCTCCAAGTATATTCATTTAATCTTGTAGTCGACCCTAATTGGTTCAAAAGTGCAAGATATTCTGGCACTCGAATTCTGGCTCTTTCAAAAAGCAGTTGGGTTTAATGTATTGTACGATTCATTTTGATCATTTCTCAAGATTTTACTATGAGAAGTGTTAGACGAAAAAATTCTTTTTATTACAAAATGTTTTCCCTATTTCGTGGAATAATTTTTGGTTTGTACCTAAACCAAAAATGAAAAGTAATACTGGTATTTCTTCATCGAGAATATTAATATACTAACTCCTTTTAGGAATTAGGCACAAGAAGGGCATTTAAACTAACGTAATCCTGCTCAAATAGATCAGTAATTTTTCTCTCGTGATGCGGTATTATGATAAAATTCCATCGTAGATGATACATAAGATAGATAGATACATAAAATGGATTATTACCTAACGATATCCCAAAAGTTGTTTTATTAAAACTAGAGTACTACGTAAATGGTAGAGTTTATTATGTCTTAAGTCTCTGGGAGAAAAAGGCCAGGACTCAAAACATGATAAACTGTACCATTTCTGACACTGATTGAGTCGAAAAGGGGTACATGATTTAAAACTATCGAGCACTACAATAATAGTTCTCATGTCCGTTAAATAATTTTATAGATCAAGCGCTGACTAAATTGCTAAACGAGCTACAAAATATTATTTTGAAAAGGAAAAATAAGTAGAGGTGGAACCTAAATAAAAGCAAAGGCTATTTAGGAAGGAGATTTTTCTAACAAAGAAACATTTGCGACAAATAAATTTCAAGGCATTAAAATGTCCAGGGCAACATTTCCTGCAGATATTTTGTCCAGTAGTACCAGGTACCTGTTTCAAATATAATGTCTTGTTTCAAAGGATAGGGCCGTGTATACAAAATATGTAATGGGTATACAATTCATTGGCTAAACTGTGCTATTTATAGGTTAGTTTTAAACAGAACACTGGAGAAATAGAAAAACATGTCACCACCGGGGATCGAACCCGTGACCCACGCTTTCGTGGTGTGCGCTCGAATGCAATTCCCTATTCCTACAAATTTGGCTCATAACCTTTTTAACTCCATTAATTCGGGCAGTTTACTGCGACCAGTGTTTGGTGCGCCTGTTCTTGGCAAAATAAACTTTTACACACTATTATCCTCCGTGCGGCATTAGCTCTGCATGCTGGTTTTTATCATAATAGTGCAACAAGTGACAATTCATTTACTCTACCTACTGTACTCGGTTCTCAATAAAGCTAAAACGGTAAAGTCATGACAAAATCGAAAGTACGTCGCATATGCATTATCTTCTAAAGCTCCACTTATAACTCTGAGATGGTTCTAAAAGTAGATTGTGGCAGATGATGCGATTTATTACCTTGTTAAGAAATAAATTGAAACATACGTTGTCATAATGGTGGCCTAATACACCCTGAAATATTGCCATTACAAACGGCCCATGTTCTAACTTGTTTGGTACAGATCTGATCACACTGATATATTCCTACAAATTCAAAACCGTGAACTAACTACTTCTGTGTATGCATCCAAGCAAAGTTTGCCTGATCAATATACCAACATGTGCGATACGTTCTACTAACATGGACCAATACGTGGATATAACACATCTATTTACATATAAATTCCTGTACCATTTCCGGGGGGTCACGTAATACATTCCTTATCCCATAACAAAAGTCTTTATTCAGATGTAAAGTGGTAAGCATTTCGATTGGCCTTTTCACTGAAATTGAAACTGAAATCAAATAATCTGTCTCCCAGTTCATAGTGAATGATGTGAAGTGGGATTTATGAAGAATTTTCCCAGGGCAATTCCAGAGATTTTCCAATGTTAATACTTTACTCTTATTGCAGTCAATCTCAGCCAATTCTACGAATTCTCGAATCTTGCTTCAAGTCGCTGTTAGCGGTTTAGTAAATAGGTTCGCTGTATTGTAGTATTACAGGCGCAAAAGTTTGTCAAACTTTCGAAAGTTCTCACCAAATCTGACCATTTTACCGAATTGTAATTGAATTTCAGGAAAGCGTGTTGAATTTCAGGAGTTTTAGAGCCATACATGGTGGTGTCGACACAAATTGCAAATTTTTCTAACCTTTCACTCTCCATGTTCTTAAGAAGGCCATAAAGTCTACTGATTGAGAATACTGCTGCACCGACCCTCATCTTACATGGTAACATCATAACTTTATGGTCATTTCTCACCATTTTCAGAGGTCACTGACGACAAAAAGATCAGGGAAAAAATCATCTTTGATGCTAACTACTGAACTACAATTGATATGAAATGGTGGGAAGAATTTCCATCTGTATTATCCATTAAATGCGGGTGATTTATCGACTTCTTCAAACAAGGACTCGAGCAATGATTTTCCTGTGATTATTTTAGTAGTGGCTATGACATAATCGGACTACCACTACCACTACCACTACCACTACCACTACCACTACCACTACCACTACTACTACTACTACTACTACTACTACCACTACTACTACTACGTCTACTACTATTACTGCTGCTACTACTACTAGTTACCCCCACCACTATTTTACACTTGGTATTTACTATTGTAATAATTTTCCTTGAAGAAAAATCTAGGGGGTGGATAGAAATCTTAAAATCTTATTAGGGGTCGACGAGCCAAAATCGTAGAGGGTAATCGTCGTTCCAGTGCTTAGCAACAAACTTGGCAGCATTATGGTTAGGCCCGCAAGCAAGATTAAAAAAATTGGGGGAGGGTTGCTTTCTTGGATTAAAGCATGGAGTTAAATTTAGTTATAAGACCTACAAAGGGCTTTAGACAGTAACTGCTAACATAAAACCTGTAGATATTTGACTCTTGACGCAAGATTTCGGGGGTTGATCGTGTATGAAGGAGGGCACTTAATCGACAATCACCCCTCGTTATGGGCCTAGTTTTTCTCCCTTAAAATCGTGACGTTATTACATTTAAATTCACTGAGGTAAGTATCCGTGGCGCATCAGCTTTGCAATAATTCAGTTTAGCAACCTTTATGTGTTTTTTCATCCTGCATTGTGAAACATAGATGGTTGGTGGTTAGCTAGGCAGTAGGTTGCAATGCTGTGTTGGTAAGGTGGCAAGGCACGACCCCGTTTTAATGAACTATCATGATCAATGTCGGCCTAATTAAAGTCGTTTTGTTTATTGGCCTATTCAATTAATCGATATGAAGTGGACGCTGATCGGTCCAACACAAGCCATTCTGAGAATCCAAGTTCTGATGCGGTTGGGTTTATTCCTTCTTACGTTTTATCTCGATCACTTCTGACGATTGTACTTTGAAGAGTATCAGACAAAAAAGCTTTTAAGTACATAGTGTTTTTGCTATTTCGTGCAATATCTTTGCTTTGTTCCGCAAACAAATTTTTTTACTCCTCTTTTGCTTTCATTTTTACGAGGGCCAGATTAAGGGGCCCTAGGCTACCCACCAGTAAAAGGTTTGTAGTTTGAGTTCGTCGGTCAAGACTGATCTGAGAGAGGCACAAGCAGTAGAATTTTATTACAGTTTTGGGTTTCGTAAATGAACAGGAAAATACAGAACAGGAACGTTTCCCCTAGTACTTATCACCTTATCGCTTCTTTCTTCCAACATCAGCAAGCAATTTAAGATTAATCTACAGTAGGCAATTTAGCTGGTTTTTTTGTCAACTGGAAGAACTGTCTTAGACGAGGTGTAGGCCGCAGTACAGCAATATTCAAGACAGGTGAAGATGACGTGGACATTACATTTGTTGATAAATTGTGTCAGTGCACAATCTGTTTAAAAGTGGTTAACCTCTAATATTATTTTATTATGATTTAACGTGAGGATACTAAAACTAGCCCAGTTATCTTAAAGCATCTAATGCATTTATTTATTTTTCTTTCTTTTCTGAGACGGTTAAGATAAAAACAAGCTATGCTGGGTATGTAGCTTAACTAGGAGTAGGCTTGGCCTACAATAGGAGTAAAATATGGTTTCATTTGATCAGAGGGAACACGTGATTTCTGTCGGACTCAGGCAAACTTGTCATTAGCATTAACTGCCAGTAGGCAGTAGAGTATTTAGAGTTAGATGTTTCGGGAGATTTCTCCGCTTTCAATACTATTTTTAAGCACAATGCCTATACTCATTTGTATTTTTAAGGGAGGGACGGTGGGAAGGTAAGGAAGGTAAAAGTTGAACGGGGAATAGGTTGGCGCGAGAGGGTTATGTTCTTGTAAGTTGCCATACGATCTGAAGCAAATCCTTTATAAGCAGTCATATTATGAGGAAGGTTGCAGCGGCAACTGGCAAAAAGGTATCCGTTCTTATTAGCAAAACAGAAAATGAAGCAATACAAATTGGAGAAAATTATTAAATATTTCTAACTTTCTTTATGCTGAGGACCATTGGCTTATGTCATCAATGCCGGTAAAACCTTGCATTTTATCAACATGTTTGAGGCATATTCATTGCACGATGCTGAACTATGGGCAGTATAGCCTCCACTACTGTTGCTTTCCTTGCTTAATTTATATCAGAGCATCCTGTTGTATCTTGCTACTTAGTCGATCTAGTGAAATACCTTTTACTGGAAGGTCCATGACTTCCCAGTCTATTTTCTCTTGTGCCTCCATGTCCATATCATAATACGTTTTATTACTTTTCATTTATTTGTTGGTTGTACCTTCATATTTTAAAGTTTTGTTCTAGACAGTAGTAATACATGACCCCAATGCAATTACTTAAAAATTTATGCATTAGTTTAAGCCTACTTCAACTGTTTTCCATAAAAAAAATATAGGAAGCTTGAAAGTTTGAGTTAGTTGGAAAGAGTTTGTGTGGATGTAGAAAAAGCCCCCCTCACCATTTCGCCAAAGTATGAACAGCTTAGAAGGGAAATTCTGTCTAATGAATTGTTTCACAGCATCTTATTACATCAACGCTACGTACACAATATCAGTCTAAGGGGTCCAGTCCTGTTTCAAAAGTGGACAGTTCCGGGACATTTCCATTTCCATGCAGTGACGCAGTTATGTAAAGGAGTGACCTGTCATGTTTATTGATTGCACTTAGAATATACCACGTATCAAAGATTGTATTTAGCAAGAGAATGTGCTAGACTAGGGGTCAATCCCTTTAGGGAGCTTTCTCACGTGATAAGTCGCAGATTCCACGTCACATATGCCAGGTCGCAATATCACATGCTATGGTGATTTTACACCCCGAAGTGGCACGTCACTCTTGTGACGCGGCATGCCACTTGCAATGTGTCACTCGGTACTCGGTCACTACGGTAAGGGCTGGCTTGTGTGGTTCTATTGGTTTAAAAGAGTACTCAACTGTCAACACTTTCATAGAATCATTTCCAAGTCCAAAGTGTTTGTGGTTATCGAGATACGCTACATTAAGAATCATCCCAACTTAAAGTTCAAGATTTGTTTCTTAAATTCCGTAAATTACCGATTAAGCGCCCAGGACTTAAATAAGCGCCATGTTTGGGGAAAATATTTCCCATAAGCGCCCAGGTCCGAATTAGCGCCCAGGTCTAGACAGCAAAGACGTGGATGCAGCAACTCCAGAGTTTACGCTTTTAGATGATGATGCAGAGGACGATGAAGATGTATTGACTGATTGATTGATTGATTGATTGATTGATTGATTGATTGATTGATTGATTGAACGTTATGTTTCAACCTATTCTATAGAAAGATCATGTATGTTTAGTTACCTGTTTTTCCTTTCCTTAATAAGCGCCAAGGTCCGAATAAGCGCCCACTCTGAATAAGCACCCATTCCAAATAAGCGCCCACCCAAAAACGTTTTTGTGAGCTTAATCGATCATTTACGGTAACCAAATAGGTAGAGTCTAGAACGCACTCTAACAAGTGGGGAAGATTGGACTGGATAAAGTTGCCGGACCTGATACAGGCATTAGCGATTATGCTTCTCCATACTAATCTGTCGTAACATGTTTTGGGGAGTTCATTGCTGGTAAAGCTCTCATTGGTGCCCCACCAGTTAAGAGACCTCAACTATGTTTTTCTCTGTCTCCAATTTACTCTTTTGCCTTACATTTTTCCTGAAAAAGCCAATAGGTCCGGTTGATGATGTCTGATAATGTGGCAAAGGAATTGCACCTGTCTTTGCCGGATTGTTTTCATGATTGTTCTCTTCGTTTGCTAAGGCAAGGATTTCCTCATTTGATATGTTCTCCGTCCACAAAATTTTTAGCAGTCTTGCAGAGTTACAAAACTTAATAATAACCGAGCGGAGAGAATTTGAAATGCCAGTTTTGAAAAGAATACTAGAGAAGTAGAAAATATGCTACCATCGTCACTGGTTCGATGCCCCATTGTGATATACTATCTATTTCTCCAGGGCTCTTTACAAAACTGACACTTCAAGTCCTCTCCTCTCAATTTTACTGCGTACTTTCAATGGGCTTTAGACAGATTGACGAGCTAAATGGCAGTCCTTGTTTGGTCAAGTCACATGGCGCAGAGAGGCTAATCCCCCATTGCGTTGAGCTTGATGTCGATTTCCACCGGTAGATAATTGGTAACTAATGTGGCGACTGGAGAAATGGAGTATGTTAACATCGGAGGTCATCTAGCTTGATTGGTAGAGTGCGCGCCGTAAAAGCGCAAGTCGTGGGTTTGATCCCTCGGCGGAGACAAATTTTTTATTTAACAAGTGTTCTTTCCTGTATTAATAATAAACGTATGCTCTGAAAGGCCAATAAAACAGTCAATGTCCAAATCACGAGTTGCCTTGTCTTAATGAAACCAAAAGAGCCCAGATTCAGCAATTATTGAACTGTCTTATAGTACTCCATTCACCTTCATTGACGAAAATACTCTCAAAAATTGTCATATTTGTGGATGACTGTTTTCAAGTTAGACTGAAAGCGATCGTCCCCCAGCCAATCCCAGAGTACAACGCGCGCCGTAATTTGCACAGAATTTCCGAAATGGTCTATGGCACGCAATTTGTTCTTGTATATGGTCAGGTAAAGAAAACAAAGCGGGCGAAGGTACGCTCAAGCAGAAGTAGTTTTCTCTGCTGCCCTGGGTAAGAGTGCTCAGACTACAAATAAGAACGTGATATGGCATCGTCTAAACCAAGCCTGCATCAACATTATCTCCACAATTTCTAACGATACTAGTTGCTGTCAAAAGCACTTAACGTACAGAAATCTTTAAGTCGCAAAACTAACCACATCATGATCCAAACCCTAGTCCAAAATCTCCTCGTCCAAGTCAGAGATTTTGAGCTGAACGCAGATTACTTGAAGAACCGTTTCTTTTAACCTTTTCACTTAACATTGATTGACAACAAAAATATGTTACGTGTTTAAAGAATGATGGTATAAATGAGAATTTAACCTTGAAAATGGCCTTTTGAAGTAGCGGTTTTTTATGTCCTTCAACAACAAATGCTGATCGAATGTGCTTTTGTCTTCATTTGGAAACGGAGTTTTTAAAGCAAAAGTTAGAAAATTTTAGTTGTACCATAAAGTGGTAGTCAGTAACTCTGATCACTTGACCTCTATTTTGCTTGTTTCCATGATGAAATCTTATTGTGTTGTTGTTATTGTTACAGAATGATATAACCTTTTATTTAATTTAGAGTGGTAATGTCAAGATGATGAAAACATTGATGCAGTATGTTATCTATTTCTAAGAAAATTTTAGCTCTTGCAGATTTAGGAGGAGAAATGGTCATCGAAGAGCTCATCACCTAGGCTTCTCTATCCTCTAGTATGTAAACAGCTGTAAGTGCAAAGATTCCCAAGTGGCCACGTACAGTAATGAACACAAAAGAAATTTTGTTGCTATTTAACATTTAATGTTTAATGGTGCGAATGGTGCTAGCAATGGATGGTTGTATGAGTATGGCAATCTCTCAAACAAACACAGACAAGTAGTAGGCTCGGTTTATAGGGATTGCTGCATCTTCGTTAGAGACAATCATTTCTACTTAATTATCGCTCTCTATTAGTGCACCATTAATTAAAATACTGTATCAGTCTAGGCATTGGCAACATTTTTGGTACATAGGCCATATGAACAAGTACAATCTGGCAGCACACTAACGTAACTCCCGCATCAATGGGTCGCATCACAAAAGAAGAATTCTATCGCCTCTTTCAAAGGGCACATGATAAACCGTAAGAGAATGAGTGCCCATGAAACTCAAATTATGACTCGAGAACATACGTTTTGACGCGCAAAAGAAGGCAATCTAATGGTTGAGTCCACACTCCCCAGAAAGCACTGGGGCTAAAAGAAGGCGCGCGGATCAATGACTTAATTGTTTTTAAATATTAGAGTTCATGGTCTGCATTATGGACAGAAAAGGAGGCGAATTTAGGCTGCTGCCAAAAATTTGATATGGTAATCAGAGCAAAAGCACTTGACATATTATCATAGGAGAGGTTGTAGGTGCCATCTACCTGCAGTGGCATGAACGTACAATAATAGTAGAAGGTAATTAAATAAGTTGACTTTGTTAACCTACATAATGGACGCAACAACAAAGCGATCATAAAGGAAAATTGTTAACAAATGTTTAATTCTTTTTAGACTGTCTAAATGATTCCATTTTGGTAATAAACAGAAGACATTTACAATACTCCAGCCTAATGATTATTGGTTTGCTTTTTGTAATAGCTTTCTTTTCATTGTTGCTAACCGAAAGCATGCCTACATTGACTCCCTTGAGTCTGAAATGTTGCAGCATTTTTATTCCTCAAAAAGTATGCACAAACGTCTTCACACAAACTTCTATACACAAATATCTGTACACAATATCCATATACACATATCTATACACAAATATCTAAACACACATATCTATATACAAATACCTATATACAAATTTTATACATACATGCCTATTCACAAATATCTATACAAAAACATCAATACACAAATGTCTTATACAAGCATCCATACACGAACATCCATACTCGCATATCTATACACAAACATCTACACATAAATATCTTAACAATTGTAAATCTATGTCTGCTCTCTTTTTCAGCCTTCAGTTTGTGTGTTTTCGTTCGTAGGAAAAACAGAAATTTCTCACCTATTAACTGACTACAACATCAAAGTGACCATAATTTCCTGTAGCTGAGGAGCTATCATCCCCAGTATCGTTTTGAACTCCAATAGCACATTGAAATACTTCAGTATAATTGCTTAATTCGTAACAATTTAAGGATTCCATTTTCCTCTTTCGCCTTGGCTTACGCGAAGATTTTGTGCGATCTCGTTATTTTCCTGGCCATCTTATCTGCCACAAATTTTAGGAAATAGAGATAATTCTCTTGAAAATTCTTTGAAAGGTAAAAAAGAGTATGCCACAACAAGTATTTGCCACTCAATACCGAAGACTTTGTGTTTATTAAAAATGCTTCAAATTTTATCATCTTGACAAATTAGACAAGAATTTAAAATTTAGCCTATTGAACAATGATAAACGTTCCTCAAAACAAGAGCTTCCCGTTTGCACAAGCATCATTACTTAGGCCTGTACTTTAGTGTGATTCAAGTTTGAAAATAATTATTTTACAGTTGACCAGCACAAGGAAAATACACAATGATCACATGTAATAATCATGCCTTTGATATAAAGATGTGGAGTAACTCTGTTTTACATATGTTTGTTTTGACCAGATTTGTTAAAACTGAAATGAATTATTTCTTCCATGTAGCGGCGTCTACGTCTTGAGCATATCCAGCATGTAATTGAGCATATTGTTGCTTCAGGTGCAAGGGAGGGAGTTTTGTACACTTTAATCTTAAATTTGGCATTAAATCTGAGGACGATAAGTAGTGCCTGGCCTAGTTCATATTGTGCAGGATTGTGAAAACCCGTAAAAGCTAGTGGCACTCTCCAAAAGTGTTTGTGAAGGGGGGGACCTGTTTTATTAACAATACTAATAATGGCGTAGCTAAGGTAGCACAAGAGTGATCACAACTAATTAATGAAAGCACGCGAGTTGAAAGGCTTAGTCTTCATCATATATGGATGGATTGAAAATTTGATCTCTGCTATAAGTAGCCCCCCCCCATTTCATCCCAGCCCCCTTCGGCACCCCTACTTGTAAAATTGTTCATGTTCTTTGACTGACTGTTGATTTTTGTAATTAAAGTATTGATAGTACACAATATGTGATGAGTAAAACTCCAATTAGAGTGTTCTCTTGCTACTCTCATGCATGACATTTAAACACCTATTTCATTGCCGGTTGCGTAATACTTAGTGAAACCATTTTACAAGCTCGTTTAGAGCTATTCAGAAGGGTGTGCATAACCATTAGATCTCCAGGAAAACATAAAAAATATTCGCTGTTAATATTTTGGCCGAATAGCAACTCATCGAATATTCAAATTTGGCATTCGGTGCATCCCTAGTAATCAGTATTGATGAACATTCAGGATCCAACATAAGTACCGAATCAGCCTGTTTTCACTCATAATGACAAAAGACATAATTTATGGATGATCTTTGTAGTGAGAGTCATTGCCGGAGTAGCCCTCCCTCGAGTCCACCACTAGGAAGAGTATTGACATACAACAGTTATTGATATGGAGAAAGTGGTTGAGCATGTTTTTCTTATTTTTATATATGCTGCTTCGCTTTTTGTTTTTTTCGATCTTCACTCTAGTATAGGGCATCGCCGATTATCCGAATATCGATTATCCGGAATTCGATTATCCGGTCATCGTAAAAATTTTACAGGTTTGTTTGCGCGTCAGCAAATTTACTAAGATTGGTGTGGAGCGGTGCTGTAATATTTTCAAAGTCCGCTGTTCAAAACAAATGCTTTCGGCCACACATCTACCGTACCCCCAGCCAAACAGCACTTCTCCCGTTGATATGAGCGTTAAGTTAAAATACTATTTCATTCACAGCCGTATAAGGCAATATTTGAAAACTAAACTTGGACTCCTTTTCTCTCATATTTTATCTGTTAACTGACCAGCCCACGTTGCAAAAAGTAATGAATTACCACTGAGTTGCATTCGTTTCGATTATTCGGATTTTTCGATTTTCAGGAAATATTTTGGGCTGTTTGGTTTTGACCGTCCAGATAATCAACGATACACTGTACTTTGTTATTCCTTGATGTTCAGCCATGTTTGACAACCACCGCTCTTATGGTATGTTTTTGACATTCTGCAGATGACGATTGGAGGTGATTGTTTTAACATTTAATGCTAAACATCCTTTGAATTAGAACTAATGTCGTTTTGCGATAGATTCGAGCGCATCCAAAGAAAGTTATCTCAACGTAAATCTTTATTCAAAGTAGGAATTCATTATGTTTACCTATATCTCTTCGTTTAAAAACATTTAACCGATGTGTAATCTCACGGTTTTTGTTTGTTTTATGAAAGTATGAGGGGTACAATTATATACAAATGGGCACGTTACTAATTGTTATTACCAGAGCATTTACCATGAAGTTAACCAAAATGAAGGCTGGGGATAAACTATTTGGCCACACGACTAACCTTTCTAGTAGAGAACAGATTGTTTGATCACTAAGATAACCGAAACAAAAGAGAAATCGCAAAAATAGTAAACTCACTGAAAATAGCAATCTATAATCTGAGTATGGTCTTGTACTAGCAGTAGATAGAAAATGTAAGATTAGAACACTAATATTTTGAGAACTTTTCACTGTCTACAAACTATGATGGTGAAGTGGTTGGATAATGTCTATCTCTCCGAGGCTAATACCTGACCTTGAAAAATCCTAATATTTTGTCAAGGAAGCAGTGTGATTCTGAAGAAGTTGCACAGCTAGGGAACATCTGTCACGTCAGCAGAATAATAAATTTATGAGGTTTGTAGCAGAAGGTCAGTTATTAGCCATTTCGCTCAATTCCACTGTAGTGCTGGTTTTGTAAATGATCTTAATTGCTTTTTAATCACTGTAAGTAAATACTACTCACCTAATAGGGCCTGGAAAGTCTAGACAGATTAGGAAGTTTGCATTTAGCCAGTGCAGACCTGATAAACTAGGGTGTTCCTTTTGCAGCAATGAAAATTGAGAAAATTTGGCTGCTATTTAGTTGCATCAGTAATTAAATGGTCTTTTTCTGCATTAGCACTGGACAGTCTTCTTGCTTAGTCGTATCAAATCACAGTATCATTTTGCATAGTCACATGGAACAAGTATGCTTTCAATTATGGGTTGTAAAACACCCAGAAAAATGCATGATATGACTTAGTAAATCTGAAAATATCAACATTACCAACGAAATACATACACATTGTAGAGTCATATTTCCAATTTTTGGTAAATTATCCTTTTCAGTCAGAAGTATGGGTAATATGTCTTGATGAGCATCCTCTCTCAAAAATGAAGCCATATTCATATGCCCAGAGCTTTAATTTAGCTGTACTGTAAATGACTGATTAAGCACCCTTGTTTACAGCAAGAAGTTTTAGGGTGGTTGCTTTCTGTACAAGGTACTTATTTAGACCTGGGTACACATTAAGAAAAAACAACCATTTAGTACAGAAAGCATCATCTTTCTATAGAATGGAAGAAAACATAATGTAATCAACCAATCATCAACCAATCAATCTGTCTCCATCTTCCTCTGTGTTATCGTCTAAAGGCATAAACTATTGAGCTGCTACATCTGCAACTTTATTGGCCAGACTATTAGTAAATGAGGATTGTTTTACATCAAACTCAGCTAAACAGTTGTCACTTAAATAACTTGTGTCCTTAACTACAAGGTGAGTATAGACTAAAGCAGTATTTTTCATTGTCACAAGACCATCATTTGGCAATAGCAATTGGCGAGTGTAGTCACGTAGCAAAGACACACTGCGCATAGCTGTTTATTGCCCATCATTACTATGCCCCAATTTTGCACCATGGCCCTTTGAAGCACATTAGCCTTCATGTTGCTCATGGATACAGTCGAATCTGTCTATAGCAGACACCTGGTAATAGCGGACATATTTTCTAGGAACGGGCCGAATTATGGTCAATCTCTGATTGAGCTACCTCTTATATAGCGGACACTTGTTATAGCGGACACATTTTCTCGGTACCGCGTAAACATTTGCCTTATAATTAACCTGTTTATAGCGGACATTCGTATTTTACTCCTACTTAAGCTTCCCTTGCCCTATGGCCTCGTGGTCCCTGAGTTGTCAGAAGAATATAAACCGATAAAATACACGATACAGTACGAATTTTTTGAACAGTTGAACGGCACGTGTCCGATGATCTTCTTTGAAATACTAATACTACCTCCTAAAATTCTTGTTAATGCTTTATTATTTGGGTTTTTATATGAGATTTAAAACATCGTCATGAATTAATGTATCTTTTTGTTCTTCTTTCCTTGGCGAAATTAGGCAGACTAATTAATTAGGATTAATTAATTAAGATTAACTAAATTAGGCAGATATAGTTAAAAACCAGGTGTCCGCTATAGAAAAGTTCGACTGTATTACCAAACGACATGGGCTTGTAACTCTCAATTTATTATTGTTATCATTATTATTATTATTATTATTATTATTATTACTCAAATTTAGTTTGCGTGTGTTTGTGCATGGCTGTATGCGTACGTGTGCGTGTGTGTGCGTGTGCGTGCGTGTGCGTATGTGTGTGAGGCTGGGAAAAGGCCAAAGCGAACAAATATTATTTTTGTGGTTTTTTTCAAAGCTTACCATGGGGTGGCTGAAGACCGCAAAAATTGATTATGCGTACTTGGGATGCCCCAACATATCTGCTGTGCTTTTAAGTTATTCGGAATTTTTTGCATCATCTTATCACTATATGTCTTTGCCGGGGTTCAGAGTCTTATATTTACCGGAATTAGCTTATTATAAGAAGCTATATTGTAGGATCTTTCTTCATCATGGTGCCTACACACACCCTTTATTGATGTTGTGACTCTTGGGCTTGCGTACTATATGAATTCCCATCTTACAGCACCCATGTAATTCTTTATTTTGTTTGAGGTACAGTTTTGTGTTCCATTGTACTTACGCAGTTTTCGTATCAAACAAGTCGATAAACGTGTAATAAAATGAAAACTCATTTTATGGCATTGAAATTGCCTTTCTAAGTTTCTTCATAGTTGCCCATGTCATGTTGACCTGGTTTACTCTTGTTGACTGCACATCCATGAACATGATTTCTGCATGATTTGTACTGTTGTTGGTAGTAGGACATTTTCCTAATTCTTAAATGGGAGAGGATCGAGCAGTTACGGTAAATAGACGAGTTTTGGAGGTTTGTGCGGGAGTGGGGAGAGGGCTGAAAGCTGTGAAAGTGTATACCCAACTGTATTTTTGAAAGAGCCAATCAGAGTTCGGACCGCTTGAATGGCTTGTGTCTTTTAAATAATCAGCTCTTTCAAAAATACAGTTGGGTTACCCTTTTCACGCACTTCATTTCGGTCATTCTGACGTTAGTACTCTGAGGAGTGTCAGACGAAGAAAGCTTTTAAGTACACAATGTTTTCGCTATTGCGTGCAATATATACAAGTACAAAGCTATCCAATGAAGTAAAACCTACTTACCTCTTCATCCTTATCGGAGAGAACCTTTC
The DNA here is from genome assembly GCA_010016025.2 of Alatinidae sp. Z8VKAUB7J3. Lineage (NCBI taxonomy): Eukaryota > Metazoa > Cnidaria > Cubozoa > Carybdeida > Alatinidae > Alatinidae sp. Z8VKAUB7J3. The sequence continues at coordinate 61,133,226 of JAAAKM020073195.1, forward strand.
ATCGAAGTCTTCGCAACAAGTTTTGTACTTAGCATACAAGTCAAATCAAAAGCCTTAAATATCTCTAACTAATTTTATTGTGCAGGCACCCGCTTACATAGAAATGATAGCTATACACAAAAACCAAGGATGGTTCATGTTTACTAATGATAATGCCCTTGAAAATATGAAATAGTCCAAAGTTAAGATATGATGCATTTAAACTGATCATATTTCTACAATTTATGGATCACTTCACATTTTTAACATGTCCAATATTCAACATTTCTGACTGATTCGGAGTTGCTAGTTTCATCATTGACCGCTTATCATTCCTTTTCAAGATAAGATGAAAAGAAACCTGTATCAAACTTAACGACTGTGATCTTCTCATCATATCTTATCTTCGGAATTTGTTTGGTAACAATTCAGCCGACATGTATCCATGTGCGTACCTGTGAAAAACTGATTGTGGAAAAATTTGCAAGTAATTTTTAGATATGTGATCTAAGGTTATTTCACAAACTTTTGCAACTAATAAGTTTCGCAATAAATTTATTAGCCTTGAGCAATGTTTTGTGCAAATTGCAAAGAGTACATGCCGAAGAACAAGATATTTATTTCAGCTTTTTTCTTGATCTCTGCCGCGCTCCGCCGAGCTGCACAATGCTATGGCATATACCTTTCCAAACTCGCTCTTTCCAAATTAAACGGTTAAGCTTAACGGGGTTGGGCCACTGTTTACATAAATTAAAGTTCTCGATTGAACCTATCACCAAAGTACTTATTGATAAATGAAGGAAGGAAGAAGACAAAAAGTCAAAAAAGTTGTACAGTGGAAAATCCAAGACTAGATTTTTAGCAAAGAGTCGAGTAAAATGTTGAATGAAAAACCTAATCGATTGACCATCCTCATTCGAAATCACTGTACAAGCCTAGATTTTTGATTAAAGACTTGCGTACAAATTCGAATAAAAAATCCAGTGGTTTTGCCACCCTGATTCAACATCACTGCACAAGCCTAGATTTCTGATTCAAGAGTAGAGTAAAAATTTGATTGGAAAATCTAATCGCTTGGCCACCCTCATTCGAAAGCTCTATGCAAGGCTAAATTTTTAGCAAAGAGTCGAGTAAAATGTCAAATGGAAAACCTAATCGTTTGACCATCCTCATTCGACATCACTGTACAAGCCTAGATTTTTGATTAAAGACTTGAGTACGGATCTAATTTTAATCTCTTCTTTGAGGATATCTGTTTGACCTCTCCTTCGGAGGACGTGATCGCAATCATGGGCATATATTAGTAGAAAAGAAGAGCTGCCCTTTTTGGCAGAATGGCACTAAAAAGAAAAGAATAAAAATTGTCACAGCAGAGACTTAACTAATCGTGAGTCGTGACACAATTTCCAACGTGAGCCCATGAGCACAAATAATGTTTGCTTTGTTTAAAGTTTAATGTTTACCAGGGGCGTTGTCAGATAGCTTTCATTTGAGGAGATACAGGTAGAGCACGCTCTGCTCTATTAAAAAATTGGAGTCAAAATTGAATATTTAGGTTCAATTTTTGAACTACGACTACTATTGAAAAACTGGCGTTACACAGAATTATTCCTTTAAATTGTATATTTTTAAATTTATTTAAACGAAGTGAAAATAGTCGAAAACAATTATTCAAATGAATAGCTATGATAAAATTGCAGCAGGAATGATTTCAAATACAACTACTTACTATGCGTCTTAATTACGCAGAAATTCAGCAATAAGTGATATCCTCTGAATAAATTAATTGTGATGATGCCACTGGAATATTGAATAACTATAATTTCATTCTTGTAAAATAGGAAAAATCAGTATAATTTCAAAAAAGTTAGATTTTAGTCCATTTACAAAATTCTTACAGGTAAATGTTCAAACTAGAAGTGAGCAGAGCATGTACGTAAGCTCAAATCGATTTGGGGATGGGAATTTTCTTAAGGGTCCTTAGAAACCAACTGCAGAATTTCATAAATTTCTGAATATTAGGGAGAAGTTCTACTGGAAGAAGAAAAGGATGGAGAAAAGGATTTGAAAATAGTTCATTTCATATAATGCAAAGTCTTATTGAGGTGAGAAGATACATGGACTAGATCAAAGAGGGGAGGAAATTTACGTACCGGCAATTGTCGCCAGGCAATAGTACACCGAATTGCCGAATAAATTGCTGATCTTTGGCAATTTGACTTGAGAACATAGGAGTTAAAACAACTAGTCCCAAATTTTGTAGCGTCTCGCCAGTTTATTAGAAGACTATGATATTTCGAAGAAAATTGAATAACTGATATAATTAATCTTTCTTTTAAATAGGATTAAAGCTGAATTACTTTGTAAGTGATAATTAGCGTAAATCCTTTATATAGATTCATCATATTTGATAAAATCAGGACTTCTATGCACAGGAATTCTTGAACAGGACTGGACGAACAAACGCAAAGTCAGAAGGATCTGCAGATACGAGCGTGGTTGTACGAGCAGATATTATACGTAGTTATATGAGGTACGAGTGGCCGAGTCGCAGCGTTGCAAGGCCGAGTGGGTTGGTGCGCTGGATTCGGGATCCCTTGTCTGAGAGGACGCGGGTTCGAATCCCAGTATACCCAATTCTTCAGTTTGGGACGGGGGTCAGTGGCGTGACTCTGTAAGCTTAGCCAGAGTCGACCCAGCTCTAAATTGCTGACCGCCACAAGCTGGCTGGCGCTCACCCTGTTCGCCAGTATTCCGTTCGCGCCGGCCGACCTGGACATGAGCTTTACCGACGCCTTCTTCGAGGCGATGTCGGGCATCACCACCACCGGCTCCACCGTGATGTGGGAGCTGGACGATGCGCCGCCCGGCATTCTGCTCTGGCGCGGCCTGCTGCAATGGATGGGCGGCATCGGCATTATCGTCATGGCATTGTCCATCTTGCCGATGCTTCGAGTGGGCGGCATGCAGCTTTTCCGAATGGAAAGTTCTGATACCTCGGAGAAGGTGTTACCTCGAGCGGCAGAAATCGCCACCTCGATTGCCCTTGTCTATGTGGCTCTCACATTGGTTTGTGCGGCAATTTATTCGCTTGCGGGAATGTCGGTGTTCGACGGTGTTGCCCATGCGATGACGACTATCGCGACAGGTGGTTTTTCAACGCGAACCATGTCGATCCGCTACTATGACAGCGCGCTGATCGACGCCACCGCGACCTTGTTCATGCTGTTAGGCGGCTTGCCATTCGTCCTGTATTTGCAAGCGATTAGAGGACGTGTCTTACCATTCTTCCAAGACAGTCAAGTTCGCTGGTTTTTGTCGATCGTCATCATCTCGATTGGGTTGATGACCGTCTATCTCGTTTGTGGCGAAAACCTCATGCCTATCGACGAAGCGCTGCGGTTTGCGTCGTTTAACGTTGTTTCGGTCATAACGGGAACCGGTTACGCAACGGCAGGCTACGATACGTGGGGTCGATTTGCGCTGGTCGCATTTTTCTTTTTGATGTTCGCGGGTGGCTGCGCCGGGTCGACCACGTGCGGAATCAAGATATTTCGAATTCAGGTCTTATACGCAAACGTGCGCGTACAAATCGCCAAGCTGCTGCATCCGCACGGCGTCTACATCTCTTACTATAATCGCAAGCCAATCCCAGACGCCGTCATGGACTCGGTGATGAGCTTCTTCTTCCTGTTTATCGTCTGCTTTGGCGTGCTGGCGATGGCGTTGGGGCTGGTGGGGTTGGACTTCCTGACGGCCGTTTCCAGTGCCGGTACCGCGATTGCAAATGTTGGCCCGGGGCTTGGGCCGGTCGTGGGACCAGACGGCAGCTTTGCGCCGCTGCCCGAATCGGCCAAATGGATTTTGAGTTTTGGGATGCTGCTCGGCCGGTTGGAGCTATTTACCGTCTTGATCCTATTTAGCCCGCAGTTCTGGCGGACCTGAGAGCTTGTAGAGCATCACCGTCAATAGGCCGACCAGAACGAACGCTCCCGCTTGATGCAGGGCGGCTAACGGCAAGGCGACGAAGCTCAGTAACGTTGCGATACCCAGCCCCACTTGCAAACACACCATCACGATAAGTGCGGCACCCAATCGGCGAACAGTCTTATCATGGGTTTTGCGCACAACCGCGTGGGCCGACCAAACAATGCCCACCATCGTGGCGATCGCCAGCCAACGATGGATGAACTGTTCCATCGTCTTGCCGGATGCTGGACTCACTGGGGTGAGGCCCATCAATACTTTGACTCTCCGGAAGACGCGAAAACGTTTTATGATGAACTCTGCTTCATGCTGGCTCAACAAATGGCCGCGCCTAACTCCCCACAATGGTTTAATACAGGGCTACACTTTGCTTATGGGCTTTCTGGTCCTGCCCAAGGCCATTATTACGTGGACCCTCATACGCAACGCCTAAAGAATGCCAAAGATGCGTATGAACGTCCCCAAGTTCATGCCTGTTTCATTCAGTCCATCTCCGATGATTTAGTGAATGATGGCGGTATCATGGACCTTTGGGTACGAGAAGCTCGGCTTTTTAAATATGGTTCTGGTACAGGAACAAACTTTTCTCGACTACGCGGCGACGGGGAACCCCTTTCCGGTGGTGGCCGGTCATCCGGTCTCATGTCGTTTCTGAAAATCGGGGATCGTGCCGCCGGAGCGATTAAATCGGGTGGGACCACCCGCCGTGCAGCCAAAATGGTGTGCTTGGACCTCGATCATCCTGATATTGAACAATTTATTGACTGGAAAGTCATTGAAGAGCAAAAAGTTGCCGCAATGGTCACGGGCTCAAAAGTGTGTGCCCAACGACTGAATGCCGTACTCTCCGCCTGTCATATTCCTCAGGCGGATGGGTCCTCCCGAGTGGAAACCGACGTTCAGACAAACCCGGCCTTAAAAGAAGCCATTCTCTCTGCACGGGAAGCCACGGTGCCCGAAGCCTATATTCAGCGCATGTTTGCTTACGCCAAAGAAGGGTTCACGCACTTTGTTTTTCATGAATATGATACCAATTGGGATAGCAAAGCCTATCAAACGGTGTCCGGCCAAAACTCCAATAATAGCATTCGAGTTCCCAATGGGTTTTTTGAAGCCATGACTCAGGATGGTGATTGGACCCTCACGCAACGTACCGATGGCGCACCAAGCAAAACCATCAAAGCCCGGGAACTCTGGAACCGTATCGCTTGGGCAGCCTGGACTTGTGCTGACCCGGGCATTCAATATGATACGACGATCAATGAGTGGCACACATGTCCCCAAGATGGTCGAATCAATGCGTCGAATCCCTGCAGTGAATATATGTTTTTAGACGATACGGCTTGTAATTTGGCCTCATTGAACTTAGGCCGCTTCGTTTCAACTGAAGGGGACTTTGATTTAGACGGCTTCCGTCATGGCGTTCGGCTATGGACGATCGTGCTTGAAATCAGTGTGCTGATGGCTGGGTTTCCCAGCCGGGCTATTGCTGAAAAAAGCTTTGTGTATCGAACATTGGGGCTCGGCTACGCAAATCTTGGATCCGTCCTGATGCGGCTGGGGATTCCTTATGACTCTCCCAAAGCCTTAGCCATCTGTGGAGCCATCACAGCCATCATGACGGGGGAATCCTACGCCACCTCAGCCGAAATGGCCGCAGAACTCGGACCATTCAAGGCCTATCCGAGAAACCGCGTTCTTGGGCTCCTTGAGGATCCGCACCAGCGCGTCCACATCCAGATCCTCAAGCGGCGCGATCACCGGCATACGGCCGACGAATTCCGGGATCAGGCCGAATTTCAGCAGATCCTCGGGCTCCAGCTCGGCGAAAAGCTGGCCGGTCTTGCGCTCGTCGGGGTCGCGCACATCGGCGCCGAAGCCCATGGCCGAGCCCTTGTTGCGCTGGGCGATGATCCGGTCGAGCCCCGCGAAGGCGCCGCCGCAGACAAAGAGGATATTGGTGGTGTCGACCTGCAGGAATTCCTGCTGCGGATGCTTGCGGCCGCCCTGGGGCGGCACGCTGGCGACCGTGCCCTCCATGATCTTCAGGAGCGCCTGCTGCACGCCCTCGCCGGAAACGTCGCGGGTGATGGAGGGATTGTCCGACTTGCGGCTGATCTTGTCGACCTCGTCGATATAGACGATGCCGCGCTGCGCCCGCTCGACATTGTAGTCGGAGGCCTGGAGCAGCTTGAGGATGATGTTCTCCACATCCTCGCCGACATAGCCCGCCTCGGTCAGCGTGGTGGCGTCGGCCATGGTGAAGGGCACGTCGAGGATGCGCGCGAGCGTCTGCGCCAGCAGGGTCTTGCCGCAACCGGTCGGGCCGATCAGCAGGATGTTGGATTTCGACAGTTCCACATCCGAGGATTTCGACTCATGGGCGAGCCGCTTGTAATGGTTGTGGACCGCGACGGAAAGCACGCGCTTGGCGGTCCGCTGTCCGATCACGTAATCGTCAAGAACCTTGCAGATCGTATCGGGCGCCGGAACCCCGTCCGAGGATTTCACCAGCGAGGATTTGTTCTCCTCGCGGATGATGTCCATGCACAATTCGACGCATTCATCACAGATGAACACCGTCGGCCCGGCGATGAGCTTGCGCACCTCATGCTGGCTCTTGCCGCAGAAAGAGCAGTAAAGCGTGTTCTTCGAGTCGCCGC
>JAAAKM020073195.1:61139864-61158755 GCA_010016025.2 Alatinidae sp. Z8VKAUB7J3
CGCGGGTGAAGGCCATTGCCCCGCGCTCCCGCCCGTTTCCGGCGCGGTTGCGCGGCCTTGTCATTAGGACACGCTACGCAATGCGAGTTCAAGCCCCTTTAACGGGGGCCCCGGGATCACGCTTTATCGTCGGAATCGGCGGCCTCGGCGCGACGATCCACGATCTGGTCGATCATGCCCCATTCCTTGGCCTGGTCGGGGCGCATGAAATTGTCGCGATCGAGCGCACGCTCGACCTCCTCGTAATTCCGGCCGGTATGCTCGACGTAGATTTCGTTGAGGCGGCGCTTGAGGTCGAGCGTCTCGCGCGCCTGGATCTCGATATCCGAGGCCTGGCCCTGGAACCCCCCCGAAGGCTGATGCACCATGATCCGGCTGTTGGGCAGCGCGAAGCGCATCCCCGCCTCGCCGGCCGTGAGCAGAAGCGAGCCCATCGACGCCGCCTGTCCGACGCACAGGGTCGAGACCGCGGGGCGGATATACTGCATCGTGTCGTAGATCGAGAGCCATAATTGACCAAATTGACAAATTCCTTTTTTTTTAAGAGCGAGAACTAAAAAAAATAAGGAGTGAAGGTGCCAGAGATAAATCTTGGGTGGGGGGGGGCAGATTGATAAAAAAAAAAATAGTGTAACACTTCAAAAAGTAGTAGGTACTTGCACCCATACTGCCAGTTGGTGTTCTAGCCGGTTAGTTACTACTAATTGGCACTGATTACTGAGACAAGAGAAATACAAAATAACTATCTTGTACAGTGGCGTAATTTCGTCAAAATCATAGGGGGAGGGGGCGAAGCTGGAGCCGATTTTCAACTTAAAGGGAAAATGACAGGGAAAAACGAAAAATGAGCCATATAGTACCATAAAAGCAAAGGTATTTGCCGGAAAGATTTCTAAAGAAGAGGAGATTGCTTCATGATTTGAAAACAATCAGAAATTAAAGTCTTTTTCAAATGAAAGCACGCTAAGAAACAATTTCACCCGGAATCGTCCCCAAGAAATTTTCTGGAGGAGGGGAGATTTTCAGCTAGAATAGGACTGTCTGGGTGAATTTTCCTGTAGTGGGGGTGTAATTTAGGTATACTAAAGAAAACTGATCTGTTTCTGTTGATACTTGAATTATGTTGGCCTATCTTAGTTTTGACAAGACTTTTGAAGATCTTGAGGTAATCATGAGATTTAAAATTAGCGAGCCGTTGAAAATAGCTAATGTTTAAAGTTTTTTTCAGAATTTAATAAACACTTTAGACTTTTTATCCATTTTTCGATACCGGCAAAATGGGGTCGGGGGGCAGTTAGTCCCCCTTGCCTCATAGCAAATAACGCCCCTTGCTTTTAAGGGTAAACTTCGGTTTTATAACTCTTAGCTAGGGTACAACGGAGAATGTGAGAGATCGCACAAGAAAACATCAAAGTATCGGGGATGGGAGGTTGGCTGAAACATTCAAATACACCATTCCCCATCTTGCCAACACACCAGAGATGGGTCTATCTATGACCCCCTTAAGATAGCTTGTTCAAAATTAGCTGCTGAAATCTGTAGCTATCCAAGTTTGCCACAAAACAAGACATATATGCCATAGAACAAAGAACACCAGAATATCCGAGCCAGCTGCAAACTTAAATATGATATGGAATCCAGTTCAGCTAAATGACAGGCATATACATTTGGATCATTATAGACCTCCGGATGTTAAACCCATAAGCAAAATTTAACCCTTTTCAAATTCTTTCCTTGTATATCGCCTCCCCTTTTGCATTCACCTATGTAATTAAGTAACAAAGCAGTCTAAAATTAGACCAGCTGTTTGGAAGGGTTGGGCTTGTTTCGTCATCACATTACACCTTCCTAGTTCAAGCAAGTTCAGTCTGAGGGTCACTTGCTACGATTCAAAACTGAATGTGTTGATTTGTTGTAGAAATGGAGGATAGTGAAACTGTTTGGAAAAAAGTGGATGGTATTTTAAGTGGATTGCAAAGTGCATACGTGGCGACATTCTACCCAACCCAATAGCTCCTTTGCAAGGCTTGTGGCAGCGTCGTAGTAGCTGGCAAGCTCTGCTCGTAAATCTCCTGGGCATTGGCCCCAAGGGTAATAATGAAAGTATTCCTTGATGTCTTTCTTTTTGAATCCCTTAGCTACTTCAGAGACACTTGATGGAAAAAAGCCATCTTGTGTTTCTTTTTTGTAGATAAAATCGTGTTTTTGCTCACTGTCAAAAAAACGCTTCCAATTAGCGTAGATAGATTCGACTTTATCTTGACTGATAGGGTGATTCTTTAATACTCCAAAACCGGTGTCTCGCAGAGATTTTGTAAAAAGCTCTGCAGCGTTGTCAGCTTGGTAATCGATAGCAACTAGTGCCATAATTCCTCCGCTTTAGGTTATGTGGTGGTCAGTTTACCTCAGGCTCATCCACTTGGATTGATCCAGGTCACGAAAATACATTGACCAATTGTATTTTGTCGAAAAAGGGGCGACTCGGCCCCTTTGTTAATAATAGTTTGATGTAGAACGCTTAGTAATTCAAATTGCCAAATCGAAAATAAGTGGCTTAATCATCCATTGAGTTACTAATAAAGTTATCTAAACCGCGTTCAGTAACTATAAGGACATGAAAAAGCCAGCCAGTGCCGCACTCATCAAGTTAGCAAAACTGGCGGTGATAACCGCCTTTAATCCCAAGTTAGCCAAGTCGTTTCTTCTATTGGGAGCCATGGCACCAATACCGCCCATTAAAATGGCAATTGAGGAGAAGTTTGCAAAGCCACATAAGGCGAAGGTAACAATGGCTTGCGTGCCTTCGCTAAGTTGGTCGCGATAGTTGACAAAATCTAAATAGGCGACAAATTCATTAACCACCAGTTTCTGGCCTATGAAACTACCTGCTAGGTTGGCTTCATGCCAAGGAACCCCCAATAGCCAAGCTACTGGTTGAAACACATAACCTAAAATCAATTGGAAGGTTAGTTCTGGCATCTCAAACAAAGCGCCACCCAACTTACCCAGCAAACCGTTAAGTAGAGCTATTAGTGCGATAAAAGCGATTAGCATTGCTGCTACGTTGGCGGCAATTCTCAAACCTGAGGCAGCACCTTGTGCCGCAGCATCGAATATATTGGTATTGGTTTCCATTTGCGGATTGAGCTCTTCCAGCTCATCTTTGGCATCTCGTGTTTCCGGCATGACTATTTTAGCCATTAAAAGCCCACCTGGAGCTGCCATGAATGATGCGGCAACTAGGTATTTAACATCAACCCCAAGTCCGGCGTATCCCGCCATTACTGAACCAGCGATTGACGCCATGCCACCAACCATAAGGGCAAATAGCTCGGAGCGAGTCATGTTAGGGATAAAGGGTTTAACTACCAGCGGTGCTTCAGTTTGTCCCACAAAGATATTGGCTGCGGCATTCATTGATTCTGGACGCGAGGTGTGTAGTACTTTTTGTAAAAAGCCACCGATCAAACGAATTACCCATTCATGGAACTTGTTGCGTACGTTTTTTTTTCACGAAACTTCTTGCATGTTGATTTTTTTTTTCGTGAAACTGGTACATTGATTTTTCTACTCGTGAGACCGATTTCGTTCATGGAACTCCTTACGTGCTGATTTTTGTTTGTGGAACTTCTTTCGTGCCGCTTTTTGTTCGCGAAACTTTTCGCATATTGGCTTTTCTCTTCTTGAAACTTGTACATTAATTTTTCTTAATTTTTCATTAAACAGACTTTGTTCTTGGAACTTGTTGCGGGCTTATTTTTGATCGTGGAACTGATCTTGTGCTGATTTTTGTTCTTGAAACTTGTTGCACGTTGATTTTTCTCTTCCTGAAACTTGTACATTGATTTTTTCTCGTCTTGAAACTGATTTTGCTCATGGAACTTGTTTTTTGCTGATTTTGTTCGCGGAGCTTGTTGTGTGCTGATTTTTGTTCGTGAAACTTGTTGCTTGTTGATTTTTCTCTTCATGAAACTCCTAAATTGTTTTTTTCCTTGTGAAACTGATTTTGTTTATGGAACTTGTTGCGTTCTGATTTTGTTGCCTGCTGAATTCTGGTCGTGGAACGTGTTGCATGTTGATTTTTCTTTTCTGAAAATTGTACATTGATTTTTCCCCTCGTGAAACTGATTTTGTTCATGAAACCTGTTACATGCCGATTTTGTTCGTGGTATCTGCTGCGTGCTGATTTTTGTTCGTGAATATGTAGCATGTTGACTTTTCTTTTAGTGAAATTGGTACATCGATTTTTCTTCTTGTGAAACTGATTCTTGTTATGAAACCTGTTGCATGCAGATTTTGTTCATGGAACTTGTTGCGTTGTGGTTTTTTTTGTGAAACTTGTTACATTTTGATTTTTTCTTTGTTAAACTAGTACATTGATTTTTGTCCTCGCGAGACTGATTTTGTTCCCCCGGACCCAAACCATCCTTTTACAAGCTCCATGAAAAAAAAAAATCAGTTTCACGAGGATAAAAACCAATGTAGAAGCTGTACGAACATAAATCATGAACATAAATCAGTTTAACGAGGAGGAAAATAAACATACAAGTTTCATTAAGAGAAAAATCAATATTCAACAAGTTTCGCGAACATAAATCAGCACGTAACAAGTTTCATGAACGTAATCAGTTTCCTCTGGAGAAAAATCAATGCACAACTTTCACAAAAAGTAAAAACCAACTTGTAATACGTTGCACTAAATAAAAATCAGCATGTAGAAAGTTCTATGAAAAAAAAATCAACACGCAACAAGTTTTTTGAGCAAAATCAGTTCCACGAAGAGAAAAATCAATATGCAACAGGTTTCACGAACAAAAATTAGCACGCAGCAAGTTCCACGAACAAAACACTTAATAAGTTTCATGAGTAAAATCAGTTTAACTGGGAGAAAAAATAAATATACAACTTTCACGAAAAGAAAAAGTTAACAGGCAACCCGTTTCACGAACGAAAATCAGCACGCATCCAGTGACGTCAAAACTGAAAAAACTAAAAAAAAGGCAAAAACTACAAAAAAAAACTAAAAACTAATAAAAAAAATAAAAAGCAGGCCCATGTGCCCACGCTGATAGCCTTGTTCCGCTTCCACGAAGTGCTTGCCGAACGACCAGTGATTATAGCCGATGGGCATACCGATGGAGGCATATGCATCCAACATCTGCTCCGAGCGAATAATTTCTATCTGATTCGCATACGTATCCAGACCAAAGTCGGCGGCGATTCCACCAATTGCCTGGTCATATGCGTCGATTAACTCAAAGGTCCACTCACTAGTAGTGGAAATTGGAGTTGCTTTTTTGTTTGCCTGCATTTTAGGCCGCCATGCGTTTCTGAAACAGTTGCCGGAATACCGGAAATATGTCACCAACCGTACGTATATGCTGTTGCGCAAACACGCCGGGGAAAGATTCTTCCAGTTTGGTGTACTCCTGCCACAATGCCTGATGGGAACGCTGGGTTATCTCCACATACGAAAAATGTTGTACATTTGGCAGAATGTGTTCGGCGAGTAGCTTTCCACACAGCGGTGAATCGTCATTCCAGTTATCTCCGTCGGAAGCCTGCGCCCCGTAGATATTCCATTCATCCGCTGCATAGCGGTCCTGCATCACTTCGTGCATCAGTTTCAAGGCGCTGGAGACAACCGTACCGCCGGTTTCCCTGGAGTAGAAGAACTCCTGCTCGTCAACTTCTTTGGCGATGGTGTGGTGGCGAATAAAGACAATTTCGGTACGCTCATAGTGACGTTGCAGGAACAGGTACAAGAGCAGATAGAAGCGCTTGGCCATGTCTTTAATGGACTGGTCCATCGAACCGGAGACGTCCATCAGGCAAAACATAACCGCCTGGGAGGTGGGAATCGGCTTCTGCACATGCAAGTTGTAGCGCAGATCATTGTCGTCAATGAAGGTAACCCTGCGGATACGCTTCTCCAGATCTTCCAACGCGCGGCCAAGGCGTCGCAGAGTAAGTTCGTCACCCGCATGTTGAGCGGCCAGCAGCGCTTATAGGCTAACCTGAAACAGAGGGTAACCTAAATAAAGTGTGAATTTACTAACAGCAGTGTGACTAATTGGAACTATTTTATGTGAAATATTTGGCCTAGTCTTTGCACATGCACACTTACCAGAGAATAAGAAACTGCTAAGAAACTTTGAGGGCTCAAAAGGACAATATTTTAAGAAACTTCGAGGGCCGGACGCTGAGGTAGTTCCTTATAAAAATTTTTTGGGTAACTTCACAGAATGGACTGCACACGTTATCTTCAATACGAGCTATCGACACATATATTTACAGAAAGAACAACGATACCAAACATGGTGTTAGTTAGATAGAAAAAGGTTGTTACATAAAAATAAAACAAAATGCAGTGCAAATAAAGAATACATGACTTGTAAAAATAAGGCACTAAAGACTTAAGGTGATGTTATCATTTTATGATGATTTAAACGTCTTAATAATTATTGGTTATGAGTAATCAGGAGCCTATCTTCTCTGCAATACGAGAAAGTACAGGTGTTTTTATAATAACAATAAGGCGGATGCGCAGGTAAGATTACGACACCAGTATCACCCTTCGCTTCTGTAGTTTAGATCAGTTTAAAGCCTGTACCGAAAGGTTTGTCAAGGTTTCATTCATTGTCTGCTGAAATGCTATTACGTGGTCAAGAATTAGCAGCAGAAAATATAATTTTTCCAAGGAATAGTATTTGCCAATCACCTGCATTTTCATTAAGTAGTTTTGCTGCATCTGAAATTATAAAGCATGTTGTGGTGAATGATGCAGTTGTTAAGTCACTTCCTGAAAATTTGGTGGTGATTCTTCTAAAGAAAGCTGTGACAAAGAGGAACTACGTGCAAGCTAAAAGAATAATTCACTACTTTCCTCATTCAACCATTGACTTATTTATGATCGCAAAATCGTGCTGTGGTGCTTGTTATCAAGAGTTCGTTGAAAACATTGAAGAGAAAATAATTTTCCTTGTTGAGGCATTTGTTAGTGAAGTGCTTGAAAATAATGACAAAGTAAAAAATTTAGATGCTGGGAGCTTCCTCTTTGATGCTACAAAAACAAAATTATTCAACGTAATTGAATGGGCTCGGAACACATATAAAGGTACGGATAAATTTAAAATCACACTGTCAATTCAACTAAGATGTACGTGTGTGATCGAAACACTGCAAAAAACGTATGAAGCTGTTTTTTCAGCTTTTGAAAGAAACAAAAACTCGAATATACTTGTATTGACCTTGAAGCTTGTGTTTGCATGCGGCTGCTCTTTGAATTGTCAAAATCTGCTACGTGTACTTAGAGTTTTACCAAACGAACTGGCACATCTTTATATTTTGAACTGTCCATTAGATGACCATTTGGGTGCTGTTACTAGACATTTGATGAATTTAAAATCTCTACAAACAATTGATTTTGAATGCAATCACATTGGTAAGAACCATAGTTCTGGAGAAATGGTCTATTTTGGATGTGCAATCGGTGAGCAAAAGTGTCTTCGAAACCTTGACTTAAGTCACAATTTCTTATGCAAAAAAGTAGAGCTCCTTTTAGGTCATATCGATAAAGGACTAGTTTCATTAGATCTTACTGGCTGCAAGTTGGATAGAAGTGATATGTTCTTTCTTGCCTCGTCCAAACATATGCAGACATTGACTGCTCTAAATCTATCAGAAAATGATTTCAGTCGATCTACTGAAGTCCTGGATTATATGCTGAGTGAAGTAAGTGGCACTATAAGGTTTTTATATTTAGTTAATGTAAGACTCGAGCCATTAGATTTGGTTAAATGTGCGGAAATTCTTTCATCATCTCCGTCTCTGACAATTTGGGACATTTCTTCCAACTTGTACGAAAAATCAGACATAGAAGACATATTTGCACACATGGCTAAAGTTAGGACACTGTAAACACTTTCATTGGAATGGCCCCACTTGGACGACACACGGTTGACCTTGCGCTCGTCTATAAAAATCTCGCCGCCGCTGATGTTCTCAAGGCCGGCGAGCATCCGCAGCAGCGTCGACTTTCCGCAACCGGACGGTCCTACAAGCGCGACGAACGCGCCATCGTCAATATTAATGTCTACACCGTGAATGACCCTTTCCGCACCATATTCCTTCACTATATTATGTAACTGGACCTGAGCCACTGGTATCTCCCAAAACGCTTTAAAGATCGGTTCGTATATCTTGTTGCGGCGCGCAGATCGCTTCGATCAGCCGGACCGCGGCCAGCATTCCCGGATCGTCCAGCCCCATGCTTTTGTCTGCAAACATCCGTGCCCTCCCCACTTTGCTGGGGCGGGATTTAAATGCATCGATTGTTTTTTCGGCTTCCAACAGAGCTCTGGCAGAAGGGGCCTGCCCCTCATCAAGGCCGCAAAGGGCGATTGCGACCCGATCGACAATATCGACAACCGTCTTGTCGCCGAGCTTTGCACCGCTCCTATCAAGCATCGCATCGCGCATTTTTTCCAATAGGACGCCGAGATCGCGGTGCTCGAGTTCTGTCCGGCCCTCGAGTTCCCGGGCCATTGTCAAAAGCCCTATGGTGCCGAGCGATCCAAGGCTGGAACCTGTCGCTTTTCCGCTTTCACTGGCAAGAGCCGCAAACAGCAATCCGAGATCATCCTGATCGTCGGGAGCTGAGTTTGAAATTCGAGTAAGCCAGCGGTGAAGCATCAATCCGGTATCGCCATCGCCGAGCTTGCTGTCCGCGGCATTCAACTCATCTTCTGATTTCCGGGCGGCGATAGCCGCCCGCCCTATGGCGGCCACGACATCCGCGCTTTTGATGGTCATCGCACTACACCACCCAGAACGGACAGGCGCAGGGAGCGCCAAGCAGTTCCTCCAGTTCCCCGTCGAGGTAAAGCAGGCTTAAGGATGCGCCGGCCATTTCCATTGACGTGACCCATCGTCCGATCAAGGGCGAGACAATTTCGAGGCCGGCCCTGTCGATTTCACCGGCAATGCGCCGATAAAAAATGAAGAGTTCCTCATGGGAAGTCGCTCCAAGACTGTTCACCATGACTGAAACACGATTGGAAGGTTCGGCAACGGCCTCATCGAGCAGGCGTTCGACCATTTCATCGGCGATATCATCGGCCTTGCCCAAATCCTTGCGCCAGATACCCGGCTCGCCGTGTATGCCCATCCCCATCTCGATTTGACCGTCTATTGATAATGTCGGCTCCGAGGCACCCGGTATCTGGCAGGGCGCCAGGGCGCAGCCAATCGTCCGGGTGTTTGCGACCGCTTTTTCAGCCACGCGTGTAACGTCTTGAAGATCGCCGCCACGGTCGGCCCCGGCACCGGCGATCTTGTAAGCGTAGACAAGCCCGGCGACACCCCGACGCCTGTCAATCTCCTCCTGCGGAGCGCTCGCAATATCGTCGGTTCCGCGCACCGACGTTGTGACAAAAAGACAGATAAGACAGACAAGACTGACAGACGGACAAGACACAGGGATAGACCAAACTGCAGACAGTCAGACATACCAGACACACAGACAGACTGTCTGTCTGCTCTTCCTTTCTCTCTGTCTATCTGTCTGGTGTGTCTGTCTGTCTTGTCTGTCTGTCCTTTATATTGTCTGTCTTTCTGTCTGGTCCGTCTGCCTGTCTGTCAAGTCTGTATGTATGTCCGTTAGGTCTTTCTGTCTATCTGGTCTTTTTGTCTGTCTAGTTAGTCTTCCTGTCTTCTCTGTCTGACTGTCTAGTCTGTCTTTCTGTTTGTCTGGTCTGCCTGTCTGTCGTGTCTGTCTGCTTGTCTTGTCTGTTTGGTTTTTCTGTCTGTCTAGTCTTTTTGGTCGGTCTCGTCTGTCTATATGTGAGTATCGTTTTTCTGTCTCTCTAGTCTAGTCTATTTGTGTGTTTTATCTGTCTATCTGTCTTGTCCTTCTGTCTGTTTCATCTATTTGTCTGTCTGTTTCGTCTATTTGTCTCTCTTGTTTGTCTGTCTGTCTGGTCTGTTTTGTCTGTCTGTCTGTCTTGGTCGTCAGTGTGTCTGTTTTGTCTGTCTGGTTTGCCCGTTTGTATGGTTTGTCTGGTCTCTCCCTCTGTCTCGTCTTTATGTCTGTCTGGTCATTCTCTCTGTTTTTTCCTTCTGTCTTTCTGCCTGGTATGTCTGGTCCGTCTGGTCTGTTTCTGTCTGGTCTATTTAATCTGTCTTGTCTCTCTGGTCAGACAGACAAACAGATAGACAGACAGACAGAGCAGACAGACAGAGAGAAAAGACAGACAGACAAACAGATAGACAGACAAAACAAACGGAAAAATATACACGACAGACAGACAGACAGAGCAGAAAAACCGAGAGAGAGACAGACCAGAGAGACAAAGAAATAGACAGCCAGGCTGATAGACCAAACAGAAAGACAGACTAGACAGAGATATTGACAAGACTGACGGACAGACCAAACAGACCGACACACAAGACAAACAGACAAAGCAGATAGACAGACAGACAGACAAGACGGACGGATAGGAAAGACAAATAGAAAGAAACACAAACAGAGTAGACAGACTTTTTAAGACCAGACAGACAAACAAAAAGACCAGACAGACAGAGAGACAATACAGTAAGGTGGAACATAAAGACCGACAGACATGACAGACATAAAAACCAGACAACTAGACAGACAAGATAGACAGATTAATCAGACCAACAGAAACACCAATAAAAGACAGAAGGGATAGACAGACAGACGAGACTAACAAACAAACAGAAAAACAGAATTACAGACCAGAGAGAAGGGCAAAAAAGACAGACATACAGACTAGACAAACAGAAAGACCTGACAGATTTAACAGACCAACATACAAGACAGATAAGATGGGCAGACAGATCAAGTAGACTAGACAGACAGACGGACAGACAGAAATAAAAGAAAGACAAGACAGAAGGCGAGACGAGCCGGAGAAAATTAGGAATTCCGATGATTGTAGGGGAAGTGACGTGATGAGGTTTCTCCCGTTTCCTCATTAGTCACAGGCTCATTGGGGAATCAACTTCCTCCAAATTGCATGTATAGACTAGGAAGGATTCCCCCAACGCTTATTAGCAAAACCTGACCACAAGACCTACGCGAAGACATCAGCAATACAGAGTTCGATGAAAATGTTCAACTTCTGCTAAAAAGATTAAGGGTGCATGATGCACGCAGAAAACTCAGAGGAGAGAAGTGAAACGCTGCAGGTTACTGTCCAATTCCTGTTCAACATTCTTCAGCGAAATTTTCCACAGAGCGCCCAGTTGAATAACAGCTCGCTGCGCATCCCAAGGCAACATACTCCGTCCGTTAACTTGTGCAAAAGGGCCATCTGTCTCTGTTAGTATCTGCCCGCGCGGAATATGACCGACCACGTCGTGCCCCTTCGCTGCACTAAGCATAGCAGGGCCCACACTAAACCAGCAGTTCAAAGATAGTGCTCGATCCAAATCACGCTTGTTCCCTGAAAACCAGTGCAATATAGGCACTCCAGCATTTGGAAATGCCTCCAACCTGTCTAATACAGCTGACGCAGCTCGTCGGCTATGAATGGACATTATTCGACCACCGGCGCGGCTACAGGCTTGAAGGACATGGTTGAAGACAGCCAACTGATCATCCCAGTATTTCTTGAATTCTGGAGCACCATCTAGACCAACCTCGCCTACGTATGATGCGTCGGGCAAATAGCTATCGAAGAGGTCTAACTCACTCCTACGCTGATGTGCGATCTGGGGATGCAGACCGAGTGCTGTCCGGACACGCGAGCCAGGCGTGGCCAGCGCCAACGTACCTTTCCATGCGCTCGGTGTAGTTGTGACGGAGAGAACATCCATGCTTCGAACGCTGCACTCTCTTGCAACTGCCGAGGGATCTGGATACAAATCAAGGTGGGTATGAAAATCGATCATCGCACGCCAAGACTGTTCAGTAGCGCTTGCATCTCATTAAGACCTCGTCTGACAGTTTGTGCCAGTTGTTCCTTGTTCTCCACAAGGGCAGAACTAAGCGTAGCGCCAAGCCAACGTGTGACACCTAATTCACCACATTCGGTTATTCCAATAAGCACTGAGCGCACATCATCGAAACCGGAATGGTTTTCATCATTTTGCCCAAGGTTCTCGTACTCGTACTTTGTCGAATCTTTCTCTTTCCAGAAGTGGAATGCTGCACGCCGAACAAGACATGGAACACATCTCCCACAGTGCTTGTAGCCAAACTGTTTGAAACGGCCGCAACTTGTCGTCTTGAAAGCATGAGGCTTAAGCAGAGATTGATTGACACACCCTTGAAGCATCTCACCCTTAGTTTTGAATTGGTAAGGATTGACAATACGTACGCGTAGTCCAGAAGCGTCCAACAATTGTTGAAGCAATGAAATTACTACCGGATGTGTTGTAGCTCTAAAACATGTTCCTACAGAAAAAGTTTGGGGCAAGCTTGCTACAGGACAAACCGTTTCAATAATTCTTTAGTCCCTTTTTTTTGCTAGTGTGATAAATCGTGTTTAGTGTTTGATATTTTGTAAAAATTAGCGTAAATTAGTGACAGCGTTAGCCAAAATTGCAATAGTTTTTTTGTTATTAAGTGAACTTTGAATCTTAAATGGTCTAAAACAATCGCCCCTTTGATTAACCAATAGTATTTTGGTCCCATTTGCCCAGAAATCATTGTTACGCAGCATAAGATGGCAGATCCTGTTTTTTTTTTATGCTAGAACCAGTTTTTTGATACGATCACCCAAAATAAATATGTGGTTTCTCATACTTTTGCACATAGAAGCCTAAAACTTCCACTCTAGCGTTCTCAAATTTGTTGGTATTGGTGGCACAATTTTGAATAATGTTGCGCTTTTTGGAGGTTCCGTCCCGCTTTTATAAAAATCGGAAAATTTTTCTTAGGATAACCATTTTTAATGGGTACAAATAAAATTAATGAGTTTGTTACATTTAAAATCAGCATTAAAAACAACTCTTTTGATATATATGCATGTATATTGTTTGGAATACCAAGATTCGCTTTTTTAAGTTTTGATTTCAGTTGGCAAGGGTTGCTCTTTACTTACCATTAACTATTATTTACAGGTGAACCAAAGATTATTGGTAACTTTTAAGAGTGAGAACTAACCATAGTGTCGACAAAAAAACAAAACAAAAACTATCAACGTCACATAGCTTGAAGCGTGTAGCGACACTTGGCATTTGGGTAAATGTTTAGTTTCGTTCTAAGTGCTCTAAAGTGCGTATTACTGCATATAGCAAGATCTGATTATCGCATATTGTTTCTTTGTCATTGTTAGAGAAGTGCATTCATTTTTTAGGTTTCTAAAATTCCCCTCCAACGAGACTAAAAATGCGTAAAGTGCGTAAGAGTGATAAAACTAAAAAAAAAAACCAAACGAGGTTTATTAAATAAATATAGAATACAGACCTCGCATTTTTAGTTTGCCCCATGGAGGAGGAAGGTCAACCAGAGATGGATGCGCTTCTAGGATCAGTATTTCTAAGTGCTCTAAAACTGGAACGAAACTAAACACTTACCGGTATTTTTTTCTAGCTCTGTAATCATTTTTCTGTCAGGAACTGAGATCAGATGTTTAATGCTACCCTAATTTTACCAAATGCACTAATTGATTTAATTATTCTTATTATTAATCTAGAAAAGACCAAGTGTCACCAAACATTAGATGGTGCTGATGTATATGTTTTTTTTTGTTGAAACTAGCGACATTTCCCCCTCATATAAGTTACTCATACTTTTTGAGTTTGGTTCTATTTTTAATCTGTTCTCTTTTTACTGCGGCTGACTGTATGCCCATTCAGATGCTTTTCAAAGCTGTTACATCCGTTTCAATAGCAAACTTTTAAGTCTCTTTTGGAGAAAACCTTGGTTGCTACTAACTTCTGAGTGCGACATCGTTGGGACAGATGGTGCTTTGGTCACTTCTGCGTATTGTGGTCTAGGTGCCATTGTAGTTGTTGGTTGAATGTCTTTGAATATTACTGGAACAATGTATCCATTTTTCAAAGGCTTGTTCTCTGGATTCACCATCATTGGTTTATTTGGTTCAAGTCCCTGTGCGTATGGATTATTATAATAACCATTTTCGGGCTTGCTTGATAAGACATAGTCTTTAGGAGATTTGAGATTGGTCTGAACATGGTTAGGTGTTTCAAAGTAATTCTCTGAGTTTGAAACTGGGGAACCAGATAAATATGATTGGTCGTTATTATTTTCAAGAGAAGCCATGGTCCCGAGTTCTGTCATAATTTGGTTTTTCTGAGCAGATTGTGTATGTTTCTGTGGCATTGCCACATGTCCTGTTTGAACTTCCAAAGGCAGACTGCCTACCCCCGCTGCAGGGAACATCGCGGACGAAGTTTTCTTAGTGGGATGGAAGGAACTAGGGAAAGGGGATTCGGCAGGTGCTAGTGCTTCAGCGCCGTATGCTGCTTGTCCTTTCATTGCTCCATTGAATGCAGGTTCTTTAAAACTATTTGGTGTTTTCGATCCAGTATTGACTTCATTGAATTCTTGCCCTTGCTGTAGGGTTTGACTGAAAGCTGGTCTTGAAAAAGAATCTTGGTTGAAGCTTTGACCATTAAAAGGTGCATTGTTAGATTGACCTTGAAGAGCAACAGCTGCAAAATTACCTGAAGTTTGGAAAGCGTTATTAAACTGTGGCCCTTTGATAAAACCAGTGCCAAAAGTGTTAGGAATTGGAATGGGTTCGTTAGAATTGGGACGTTTCACTGAGCCATCAAACATTGGCACTTTTACTCCACCGTTGAAATCCGGTCCTTGAATGTTATCCGAAGACTGTGGACCTTTGGGCATTTTAGGATTAAATGTTGGTCCGACTGGAAGAGTTGGGTTGAATGTTGGTTCAACAGGTAGAGTAGGGTTGAATGTTGGTCCAACTTGTTGAATAGAGTTAAAAGTAGGAGTTTTGACAGATCCAGCGCCTGAATTAGCTGGTTTTGGAACAGCACCATTAAAGTTCGGTTCTTTGACTCCTCCAGCACCAATATTAGATGATATTGGGAGGGTGCCTTCAAACTTTGGTCCTTTTACTATCCCGTCAAACTTTGGTCCTTTTACTCCACCACTGAAGTCTGGTCCCTTAACACTACCTGCTGATTGTGGACCGTTGGGTGGCTGAGGATTAAATATTGGTCCAATTGGAAGAGTTGGGTTAAATGTTGGTCCAACTGGAAGAGTTGGGTTAAATGTTGGTCCAACAGGAAGAGTTGGGTTAAATGTTGGTCCAACTGGAAGAGTTGGGTTAAATGTTGGTCCAACAGGAAGGGAAGGATTAAATGTTGGCCCACCGGGGAGTGTAGGGTTAAATGTGGGTCCTAGTGGTAGAACAGCGACACCCCAAACAAAATCCTAGATAAGAATCCTTGACTAAAAGTAAAAGTTTATTTGCAGAATAAGAAAGATCTTTTACTGGCCGACTTAAGCACTTGGTGGAAAGACGAAATGGTTTCATTTTAGCATTCGTGAAATTTTTGAGTCGCAAATATATATTTTCTTTTATTTAATGAACATTTAATTCTTTAAGCCAATATTTTTTTTCTTTGTGCATTCCGTGGATTTGATTACTGAGAGAAAAAATTAAACAGCCTATACTCAATTTGAATTACTGGTACATGACTGAAACTATACTGATGAGATCTTTCCTGGGGAAAGGCTTCCATGAGTTATAAGATCTGAAAAAAAAGCCTGGGAAATGATTACAGTCATTGGCTAGCCATACCTTTTCACATGCAATTAATATGTTCGTACCAATACAGAGACAGGAACCCAGGCTGTACCTCTAAATATCTCGTTCTGATTCAGTTTAAAATCAAATATTTAAGGATACTCAGTAAAACATATTTGGCATACCTTTCAATATTTTCAAATGTTTTAGCGCTTAATAAAAGAATGAGTTCCTTATGAACATCTTTAAAAATCAAACTCCTCAAATCAAATTATTTTTTTTTCTATTTAATCTGAATTCCCAATTAAAATGTTGCTGAACAATTTTGTTTCAATAAATTTTATTTAGAACAGCTTTACTGGAGAAGCCGTCATATTCAGAGCACACATATAAATACTGAAACATTGTGCAAATGTGGACAGTGATGCCACTGTTGGTGATTTCTCACCAAACTTGGCGATTTGACTCACTTTTGGTTGCCTTTTTTGATGATTTTATTACTTAATCCTGCTATTTTTGACCATTTTCATTTAATTTTGGGATTTTGTAAGAAGAAAGGTTGACATTTCATTTATGGTTGCTTTGGAAGAGGTGAAACAGTCGGCAAATTTTATATTTTGTGTCTTTTTTATTCTATATTACGAAAAATTATGTTAATTTGTGCATGTCTGTGTCTGGTTGGCACTTAGGTTCGCTAAGCTACAAATTCAAAATAAATACCATGTTTCATGCGTGCTGGAAATGGATTGAGCCTAAGAAACGGTAAAGGAATTATTCCTCAGACAAAGTAATTATATACACACATGAATACAGATTCAACAGCCTAGGCTAGACTTTTTCAATGAACTGAGCAATCTCTAAGAAAAAAGGAAGATAGTCTATTCTAAATGAGACATTGAGACTAAGGAAAATAATAATTACCATTAATGAGCCAACTAAAAATGGCAATTTTTTCCCACGAGCCAGTATTGCATGGTGTCCAACAGTTTGTGGTAACGAACTGTAGTAAGGAGCGACCCGGCTCAATAGTAAACGAAACTCTAAAAAACGGAATTTAGCTCTAAACTCTAAAAAAGCTAAAAGATATATCAAAAGAATCAGATTTTTATGCTGATTTTAAATATATAAGTTTCATCAAATTTAGTCTTTGTCTGAGAGAGTGTAGAGAGTGTGCGCAATAGCAGTCGTTTTGACGTTGTAATCGACCCAAATGAATGTGTTCGAATTGTTGCTGACCAAATTTTGCAGCCTTATATTGGGTCTTGTTGCTATGACTGGTTGCTAGGGCCTCAAGGCTATATGTAAATAATGTCCTCGTTTGAATATGCAAATTTTGTAACTACTGGATAAAAGGCAATGTGTACCGTGTGTAATATATTATTAGATTTTCCGTCTGTAATATACTAATGAGGTTTAGGGTATATGCAATAAAGTTTAGGGTATAATCTTTAGAGCCTCAGGCGTTCCGGCCGGAGTATAGGCAATGTTTAGAGTCTCAGGCTTTAAGTCTACGGTGCCTAACCCCATACTAATCATAATTATTTGGCCTTTATACTATTTTGAAAAACATAGCTATTTCAAAATTTTGATCAAACGTTTTTGGAGAAGGTGCTACTAAAAAAGTATGGGAGGGGCCTGGCAGCCCTCCAACCATATCCCTATCAACATGTCCCGAAAGTTTCAACTTAATGGTATCAGCTGTTCTTAAAATATTGCATTTCTTCATTTTCGATAAACTGGACGAACATAGTGCTTTTTGATTTAGTACAACATGTCCCTCACAATTCTCCAAACTTTCACCTTAATATACTTAGCCTTTTCGAATACGCTCAAAATCAAACATTTTCCCTTTTCCTATTGATAAATCCTGCCCCTAAATAATGGGCAAATTGTATAATTTACAATCCTCGCCCTGGGGTTTTGGGGGCATGGTATCTTCGGAGACATAGCTATTAGACCTTTAGACTAGCTGGAACAAAATGACAGTTTCAAAATTTTGATCAGCGAGCAGAGGGTACGTCTAAAAAGGGCATGAAGGAGAGCATGGCTGCCCTATAATATCTCTTCAATATCTACTCAATAAACCTAGGTAGTTGCAACTCGATCCCTTATTTCATGTCTAAGTGCTTTCTCCACTTTCTTTACATTCCTTTTTTTCTCATGATCTGTCATTCAAATAATTCTTGTACCAGCTCCTCTTGTCTATTTCACGTAAAGGGTTTTTACGAATATTCTTAGCTTCGCTTCTAACTTTCTTCTCCGCGACACCTTTAGCAACTTCACAAAGGATTTTCCTAAGATTATTCCGTCTATCTTCTACACTGTCAAATTTTAAATTCTCTCCTTTGTAGTATTCAACTGTTCCTGGAAATTTTCTCCTATGTTCTCATCCCAGACTTCAACAACGTCATAGCTTCCCAGAAGGTAGTTACTCTCCCAAATTTCAATTTTATATTAACCCTAGACACTAATAGATGGTGATCTTTACTTTTAAAGTCAATAAAAGCACTTCTATATCCTAGTATCTTTTATCGATCCTGCCAGTCTTCGGTTTACTATAACATAATCAATGAGGTTAGCTGTCTTACCATCATGTGAACACCATCTTAACTAATGGGACATTTTATGACCAAACACTTTACCATGGCAATTTTGTCCTTTCTTTCGACGAAACCCTATGAAAAAAAATACCTTCTGCGATCTTCTGTCCTTGAATTGCAGATTTGATAGAAGCACGGCGTTGGGCCTGCAATTCTGAAAAGCAACCCCCAAAATAGAGTGAAGTCCTTTAGATCCCAGGGTAGACTGAGGTGGGATCCTTCGGACAAACGCGAAATCTCAAACCCCGGTTTGTTTTTTCATGACCAAGGTCTATCGTTTCAGTTCGTTGCTTTTGCCTCTTGCTTTGCTGTTCGGCGTTGGTTCCGGTTTCTATTGGACGATCAATTGGTCTCCCGCTTTTTTGAGCTGTCTGGTGGGCGTCCTCACATGCTTGGGTCTTGTTGTTTTGAAACGCTGGCCCTGCCTTACCTTATTGCTTTGGGTGGTGCTGACCGGCATTCTCGGCCACGGCCTTTGCCGGGCACAACTGAACCTCCGCACCGCCAGGTTACCGGGCCCTTCATCTTGGGATCGTGTTTATCGAATACAAGCCCATGTGCCTTACCAATGGCAAACA
>JAAAKM020073195.1:61166865-61177950 GCA_010016025.2 Alatinidae sp. Z8VKAUB7J3
TTCTAACGCTAGGGCCGGATGATGTGGAGATGCCGGCCTGCGCGGCGGTGATGGCGGCGGCGCGGCGGGAGCTTGACGAGGGTCTCGGCTTCACCATCATCGACCGGCTGCCGCTGGACGAAATGAGCACGGAGGAAGCGACGGCGATTTATTGGCTGCTGGCGCGCATGACCGGACGGCCGGTGGCGCAGAAATGGATGGATGGCCGGATGCTTTATTCGGTCACCGATCTCGGCAAGCCGTCGGGCAACGGGGTTCGCCCCGACGTGACCAAGAAAAATTGTCGGGACACGTTGATTGAAATATTGGAAAAATCAAAATGCTTTGTACGCATTCAGGGTTGTCAAAAGGGTGTACCTGCAATATCTCAGGAAAGATTAAAGGAATTAAGTTAAAACACGCAGTGAATGTGGAAGAGAATAGTTGATTAACATTTGTCGACACTCATGGTTGTAACATGATGGGGATTAGAATTACGTCAGCCCTATAGAATCCCAAATCATATGTAGATTTTCTGCATATATCCACTTTTTGCACTTTACTGAATATTACTGAAAGCGGATTTATTATTAGTAAAGACGGTGGGAGCAGTGAAGATGTTAAAAGTAGAATAGCCAAGGCTCAAGGTGTTTTTTCCCAGTTAAAACAAAGTTTGGAAGAATAGAAAGATAAGTCTACAAACCAAGAGTAGAATAATTGAAGCTACAGTGATGACAGTAGTCAAACATGGCTCTGAAGCATGGGCGCTCCGAAAAGCAGAAGAAGGTTTACTAGATGTTTTCCAGAGAAATTTCCTACGGATTGTTCTGGGTACCCGGCTGACTGACCGTATGTCAATCAGTAGGTTATACGAAAATTGTGGTTCAATCCCTTTTTCTAGGGCTATAATGAAAGAAAGGTTGAGATGGCTAGGCCAAGTTCTGCGGATGAAGGATGGCAGATTGCTGAAGATTGTCCCTTTTGGCCATCCGTCTGGGGCTAAACGGAAAGCAGGTCGTCCTCATCTGGCATGGGAGGATGTCATAAATAAAATTTAAAGGAAATGGGAACTTCCTAAGAGGGTGTTAAGAGGGAGGCCTTGAGTAGATTGGGTTGGAGGACGAGCGTGCGTAGCTGTGTTGGCCTCAGGCGACTTGGTGCTGCGGTGAGTTATTAGTAGTAATAGTAGTAGTAATATTAGGTCATTTTAAGCCGTTGGACTCTCGACGGGATCGATAAGGGTTTTATTATTTTGATTATTCATTTATTAAATTAGTGTTTTTAAAGGCCAGGTACCTCTGCTCCCACAATGTGATTAGCTTCCCTCCAATTCGGTGTAAAGGACATAGACCATCCAGGAACAGGTATCTACCTTTTTTCAGATACCTTTTTTTCAGGAACAGGTATCTGTCTTATTTTCCCGTAATACCTTCAATTAAGTATATTTTTTTTCCAAGACCATTCAGCCTTTCTATGACGAAATAATTAAGCTTCAAATGGGAATGAGTTTATCTATTAGACAGCGAAAACAGATACAAAAGTCTGGATATATGGTTAAAATGTCCGCACTTTTTTTCAGTTTTCGCTGTATAATGAATGGACTTATCCCCATTTGAACGTTTATTTGGCCTGTAGTCAAATCCTGCGACGGCAGGAATTGAACCCCGGCTCCGTATTGCCAAGCAGCGCAGGAATCAACTGTGATGTGTACAAACCTTTTGATTTGTGTCAGTTCAACCTTAACATCTTGCACGACCTCTCTCAAATGAGTCCAATTAATAACTCACGTCCACGCCAGGCCTTCAAGGTGTTGGCCCGCGTCAAGCAGATTTTGAATCAACTGATGCAGTCATGGTCCATCCTGTCCACCATGACCCCGGTTGATTACCTCAAGTTTCGCGACAGCCTGGGCCATGCCTCGGGCTTTCAGTCGGTGGGCTACCGACGGCTGGAGTTTCTGTTGGGAAACAAGAACGAACGGTCGATGGCGGTACACAAAGACCACCCTGAGCACTTTGCCGAGCTCGGTCGTGTGCTTAAGCAGCCCAGTCTGTATGACGTGGTGATTGCGGCACTCGCTGCTGCGGACTTTGAGATCGACTCAGCCCACCTTGAGCGTGATGTCAGCCAACCTTACGCCGCTAACGAGTCAGTTCTTGCTGCCTGGAAAGGCGTGTATGAAAACTGCGAAGCGCACTTTGATCTGTATGAGCTGGCCGAAAACCTGGTCGACATCGAAGATGCGTTTCAGCAGTGGCGCTTTCGTCACATGTACACCGTACAGCGCATTATCGGTATGCGCACCGGAACCGGGGGTTCGAGCGGCGTCGATTTTCTGAAAAAAGCGCTGGATATCAGCTTTTTCCCAGAGTTGCTGGCACTGCGCAGCGAGCTCTAGGCCGCGGCGGGCTCGGGCGACTCAGTGGATTCCTGCGCCGGTGCGGTTACGCCGGTACGAATCACGTCGGCCACACGCTCGGCAATCATGACGGTCGGCGCATTGGTATTACCTGACACCAGGGTCGGCATGATCGAGGCGTCCACCACACGCAAACCTTCCAGGCCGTGCACCTTGAGCTGCGGATCCACCACAGCCTGATCGTCCGTGCCCATCTTGCAGGTTCCCACCGGGTGGTAAATGGTCTCTGCCTTTTGTCGCACGAAGGCCTGCAGCGCGGCCGGTGTCTGGGCATGGGCGCCCGGGAAAATCTCGGCACCGCGATAGGGCGTAAACGCATCGGCGCCGAGGATTTCGCGCGACATGTTCACACCTTCCACCATCATGGCCATGTCCTGTGGTTCGGCCAGGTAGTTGGCAAAGATGGCTGGGTGCGCGGACGGGTCGGCATTTTTGAGTTCGATACGGCCGCGGCTCTCAGGGCGCAGCGGACAGCAATGCAGCGTGAAGCCTGAGCCGTCTAGACGGTTTCGACCGTGATCGTCCAACATGGCTGGTACAAAGTGGAACTGGAAATCCGGCCGGTCGTCGGTGGCGAGGCTGCTGACAGCAAAACCGCCGGCCTCGGCGATGTTGGACGTGCCGACACCGCGATGGAATAGCAGGTATTTGAGACCGATGGCCAGATCGTTGGTCTGGTCATAGGTGATGTCTTTGGTGCAGCGAAACAGCGTGCAGATATCCAGGTGATCCTGCAAATCGTGGCCAACCCCGGCTAGCTCGTGCGCCACTTTCGCCCCGGCGCGCACAAGCGATGCGGCCGGCCCGATGCCGGACAGCATCAGCAACTGCGGCGAGTTGATAGCCCCCCCTCGTCGGGACGTTTTCGGCGCTCCTCCAAGTCCACTCGAGCCCAGTTTGAGGTGGATCGCGCACGCTGCGACGCCCGGTCCTGCCGGGCGTGTCCCCTCGCGATGCCTGCCTGCTCGTTCCGACCGCGCTCAGCGAGTTACGCGGTCTCCGGAACGCAGTCCGGTCTCGGCGGATGGCAGCCGGATGGGAAGAAGTAGGGATCGCGTTCGAGGTGAAGGAAGCGCTCCAGCCGCCCGGCGGCTGCGTAGAACGACCTCACGAAGTGCCGGTAGGCCCTGCGCATGTCGCGCCGTGCTTGAGGATCTCTGGAGTGGAAGTCCGGCGCTGGCGTGCGCTTCGGATCGTTCGGTGCGTCGGTGACGCATTGACGCCTGATCTTCTCCTCCCCGAGGAAGGACTGGTCGGCGTACATCTCGCGGATGGTCTGCAGCCGCTCGAGCACCCAGGCGCGGATTCTCTTTCGCTCCCAGTGCGCCCAGCAGGGCAGAGGATCGAGCTCGAGGAGCTCGTCGGACCGGAAATCCCGCGTTTTCGGCTTCTTGCCGACGTGACGCATGCGGAAGGCCTTGGTCAGATCGTCCCAGTGTCCGCGCACGGTCCATTGGTTCTGGGCGAAGTGCCAGGCGCAGTGGACTCCGGGCCACTCGGTGGGGCAGCGGACGAGCCCTTCCTTGGTGCCGTGACGCAGGATGTAGTCGAAGCGGGCGACGAGGCTCTCCTCGTCGGGGCTGATCTCGATGCATCGGTAGCGCCGGTGCCAGAATCTTCCGCGCGGTGCGGATCAGGTCCCGGTGCGGATCAGGTCCCGGACGCTTGTTGGGGGGCGTCTTGAGTTCGCCGCCGGTTCTCGGACTTCCGGTCGCGCGCCTGGTCGTTGCTTGCTCCGAAAACCGGCACTGCCAGTCCGCTGAATACCGCGACGACCATTACTCGGAGCGCCACCCCACGCCGCAACGCCCGGTTGGACCGGGGCGTTGTCGTCTCGCGATGTCTTCCTGTCCGAACCGCGCTCAGCGAGTTACGCGGTTTCCGGTACGCAGTCTGGTCTGGGCGGGTGGCAGCCTGCCGGCAAGAAGTAGTGATCGCATACGAGCTTGAGGAATCGCTCCATGCGGCCGGCCGCCGCGTAGAACGATCTCACGAACTGCCGGTACGCATTGCGCATGTCGCGACGGATCTGCGGGTCCTTGGAATGGACGTCTGGGGCCGGTGTCCGCTTGGAATCGTTCGGAGCGTCGGTGATGTTCTGCCGCAGGATCTTGTCGACGCCGAGAAAGGCCTGATCCGCGTACATCTCGCGGATCGTCTCGAGACGCTCGAGCACCCAGGCACGGATCCTGGATCGATCCCAGTGGGCCCAGCAGGGGAGGGGATCGAACTCGAAGTGTTCGTCGGAACGGATGTCGCGCGTCTTGGGCTTCTTGCCGACGTGGCGCATACGGAACTGCTTGGTGAGGTCGTCCCAGTGTCCGCGCACGGTCCACGACTATGAAAAATTTATTTATCTGATATTTTGATCCTGTTTGGGCAAAAATTGGTCTTTTATGGTTGAAAACAGCAGTAAACACCCCTCTGCGGTGTTTGGTCAAGATAGGGTGGATTAAAACCTTGGTGTAACAACCAAACCCT
The DNA here is from genome assembly GCA_010016025.2 of Alatinidae sp. Z8VKAUB7J3. Classification (NCBI taxonomy): domain Eukaryota; kingdom Metazoa; phylum Cnidaria; class Cubozoa; order Carybdeida; family Alatinidae; species Alatinidae sp. Z8VKAUB7J3. The sequence continues at coordinate 61,171,745 of JAAAKM020073195.1, forward strand.
ATTACATAACACTCAAAGTAAACACTCCTTATTACGCAACTATGATGCTTTAATCAATTTGTCTTCTTTCCTTTCTTAAAGTTACGTTTTTTTCATTGTCGTTTTCGAGTATGAATTGCAAATTATGTATTTATTCCTATTTAAGTAAGTAAACGTTATCTTATCGTAAGTAAAATGGAACTATCGATAGATCTGCGAATTCAGTTATAAATTTAGCGTCAAATTCCGTAATATAATTTAAATTTAAGAAACTGATCTATTTAAAGCAGATTTGAATGTCAATAGTTTCGTCAAAACTTCCTCACAGCCAAAGAACTATCATGACGCGATCAAACCGGACATAAAAGATAAAAGCGTGATTATACGAACCCAGGGTCTTCAAGGTATTTAATAGATCATAAATGTTCATATAAAATATGATAATTGTGTTGCAAACGAAATACCGTATGTTTGTTTTCGTTTTGTTTTTTGTCATGATTAGTGATTTGTTGTTTTTTAGCAGTAAGAGATGGAAATTTGGAAACTTTTCAGATATGGGGATCGTGAAAAGATGTCAAAAGCTTCTCTGAAGTTTGCAAAATATCGAGGAATTTCGCCGAAACAAAATCATTTATTTTTATCCTAATAAATGATGTAGAAACTAATGAAAACGAATTGTTCTAGCTTCAAAAATTAGACCTAGAAGTTCGTGGAGACAACCTCCTGTATAGAACATATGATTATCTCTTCAAGAACCTGCGATGAAAATTCTGCGTGTCTATATTTCCAGAATGTAATTCTCTGTAAGTCTCGAAAAACCAAACTTGTTATGTAGCTTTTGATTTTGATTTGAATTTTTCGAAAATTTACCTAAGATCTTGTTTTCTCCGAGACCTCCAGGTGCAAATAGTAGCTTTAAATCTTCCCTCGAGTGAACCGCTGCGTAGATTTTCTCCTACTTTGGGATGAGACTCGTCGGAAAGACCTTTTCTATAATGTTTGTACGTCTTGTAAAGCGTATTCTTTGGTTTCGTTCAGTAATGGGTGGCTCCTGTCTGCCAATGAAAGAGCATTTTGGAAGCTTATGATCTGGCTTGCGGAGGATATGTCCAAGCTATCACCATCTTCGGTGTCAGTCTCTAGTTGGCTTGCTTGTGTATAGATCTCGTCGTTGCTGATATGGTTTTTCTAGTTGATCTTTAGGATTCAGCAAAGACAATTACTCCCAAAGGCAGTAAGGAGTTTCTCCTGTTTCGCATTTAACATTAGGTATATCATTGAGTGACTCAGAACAGCCAAAACGGTGCTCTAGAAAGGCATGAGTTTTTGTTTATATCTTTTATGACACCTGAAAGTTGAGGTGGAGTCATTCTTAAAAAATTAGGACAAAATTTGAACTTTAGTGTAAAGAGCAAAGTATTGACGAGGGGGCGGCCCCCCTCATCTACGTTATAACTTCTGTTCGTTTTAAGCATTAATGTTGATCCTTACTTTCAGTTGAAAAACGTTTCTTTATCTAATATCCATACAGAAATAAGCTCAGTTTTTGAGATTAAAATGCCGATATTTTCGTATTATTCCTCACTAGTCTTACCGATAGTCCTTAGCCTCTGAACAATATAAGAACTGAAACAATTTGTCAGGTATTTTTTTTTAACCAAAGTTTTGCGAATGAGAACAAAACCGTAACCAATTGTAAAACACAGAAACTGGTAAAATTCTCACGAAAGGAATACTTAAGTTTCGGGGCTCGGGAGATTTCATAACATAAACTATACCTGACATTCATAGACTTCGAGAAAGTGTTTGACTTCGTCCACCAGGGCACACTCTGGAAGGACAGCTGCTAACAGTTAAAACGATTAGGACGCCAGAGATAGAAATGGTCCGAAATTGTGGCAGGGATGAAAGACGAACAAAAGGCTCAAGCCTCCATAGGCAAAGTAAATAGAACGTAGCAAAGGGTAAAACAAGGAACGTAAAACACCGAACATACCTGAGGGAACTAATAGATCCAAGGAACTCCACTGTGAACATGTCATGGATCGGGTTATTTGAAGGAAAACTGATGTGTCGTTGTCAATAGCCTGGGTGCCTGCAGAGGCACGAGGGTTTAAGGACTGAGCAAATGCCTAGTAATTTAACTAATAGCAGAAAATTCTACCCTCTATACATCCCAGATCCGGCCCAGGTTGAGTGACCCTAGTGTCGCATAGCCATGATCAGACATTCTCCTTCTCACCAAAGTTGATAGAGATCTAAAGCCCCTTTCTGTAGACAAGCTTATAACAGAAATATTGTCCACCCCCATTTCCTCTACCCGCAGAGAGCAGTACCCTATATCTTGCTTCTCATTAGGCTTAGTTGGGATCAGACACTTTTCTAGAGCATGTTCTACCACAAGAATTTACTGTCACCCTTTCTGCTCCCCTCAGATGAAAGATTAGTCAAGGACAAAATAAGGTATGACCATGGCAGTTTTCATCAAGTTCTACAGAGTTCCGGCAACATATTCAGGTAGATGGTCCTGGTGATGAACTATAAGAGCTCTTTTCCTATAGGCAGTGTTTTATCAAAGAAACCTTTTCCTTGCTTTTTTGATCCCATTTAGCGGACTATATTTGGTCGAACAGGTCATCTTTTTGGATCGAGCTGAATCTTATTTATTCAAGGTGAATGGAAATGAATGACTAAATGAGAATTCATTTGAGTTCTTAAGAATTTTCATTTAAATAGTATTAAGGTCCATTTCTAGTTGGATTGGGACCGCAGCCCTTCATTTCCTTACAAATGCGAGGAGTCTATCAAAGAAAACAGTCCATCAGGGAGTACTAAAAATTAGAAATGTGGATCATACCGCATCAGATATATACAATCCACTTTTTGACCATCCATTTAAAAGTAGGCCACCTGTTTTTTTTGTTTTTTTTTAGATAGGCATTACAGAAGTGGTGTAGGAAGTCGGCTGGCTTCGTCTTATTGGGTTGGTAGTCAGTCAAACAATATTGCAGACTTCGTAATAGACTGTTGCCTCTTCTTACCGAAGAGGAGGTAAAACAGGCCGAAACTCTATATAGACAAAGAATCGGTCGGATACCAGACACAGGCAGACTGATTGTGTTTGTCTGCTAAAAAAAAAACTATTGGGATTCCGTGAAGGAGGTTGACAGCAAGAACGTGTTAAACTAAAGGCCAGTCTTTCAATTGGTAGCTTTGCTGTCATATTTTTTTTTAACTAATATGCCAATAAAACTCATAGCTTTTGAGTGAAGTTAGACATGCTTATCGCCAAAAAAAAAGTGACAAGCCATCGGAAGAGGGCATATAATTCTTCTCCTTGAAGACGTAAAACAAGGCGATGAAGCTTCTATGCACTTGAACTTTGTGAGAGTGTTTTAAATATTCAGTCTACCTGATGATAAGACTTATTTAGCTTTCGATTTTGACCCCTTTGGGTTACTCAAATAAAATTGTTTGTTTTTTATTATTACTGTCCCTGTCTAATCAGAAAAAAAGTCCTGTCTACGTTCCTGACTAACAGTGTCTACTTCTTTTTATGATTGTGGAGTCAGAAAACTATCTTCTTCCAATTCCGAAGATTATTTAGTAACAGAAAAAATTTCTTGGTTCTGCTTCCACTTTGATTAGAATTATAAAAGAAAGCCTTGCTTGTATTTTATCTACCCTCGTAATAGATAATTTGTTCCTGTCTTATATTTAATTTCCTATACGTGCCTTATAATGTGACTTACATCTCAATTTCCCTATCTCTCTCTTCCCTATGAATAAAAAGCTTGGAAACAAATTGATTATATTAAGCTTCTCGCTTCCGTTTCGTCTAAAATAAATCTGATTTCCTATAATTTGTAAAGTCAGAGGGCAAAAAGCAGGTAGAAGATTTTGGACAGTAATAAGTTTACTGGAGACCTAAGACGGGTCTGTTTTCTGCATGGGCCAGGGGCAGTATTTTACGTTCTAATTCTTGAAAAAAAAATTGAAAATAAAAAATATATTTTACTTGTATTCTATTTCATTTTAAAATGGTAATTTAACCCATGATAATAATAATATTTATGATAACATACATTGAGGTCTTATCCTTGCATGCTATACGAACCAGATATATTAAAGTGATGAGTTCTATGTATGAGAATAAATCTGTTGCAGTTAAGGTAGGAAATGTGGTTAGCAGCTGGTTTTTTATTAAATCAAGAGTTAAGCAAGGTTGTGTTCTATACCCCTTTATATGGATCATTTTGATAGACTTCGTCTTAAGGAGCACAAGAAAGGCAATGGGAGACCACGGAATCAAATGAACAGGAAAAACACTCCTGGACAATAAGTTCTATAATTCCTATTTAACAACATTTGCTCATGTCATTTTTTTTATCAAATTCAAGGTTTTTTGCTCTCTATAATCTATGAATTACAAACAAGATTTTCTTCTGTTAAAACATTTGAAAGTGGATTGAAAATGACAAACCCTTTACATCTGCAAATAGTTTTAAAATGGAGTCACCGAAAACAATAGAATCTAGGTAATCATTAAATAAAATTTTCTGAATGAAAAACAAAACAAATTATTGAAAAGAAAATAGGACTTGGTGCTTTTCATAATGAGATTTGTAATATAATTAGATAGGTTAAATTGATTATAGTTTGATGACTGAAAACTGTAGGAAGTAAGGGGGATGGGATGTCTCCTTTGGGAATTGTTTAATTTTTTTAGTTTTTACTCCTAATATCTTATGAATTCTCCAATAATTCTCCAAATTACCTTGTATTTAATTGAAATACCTAATAAGCACGAATAACTTCATATCTATAGAAATTTGAGGCTCTTATCTGACAAAATGTTGATTTTCTTTTTTTGGCAGAAGAAAGATCACGGATGTGTGTGTGTGTGTGTTTTTTCTCTCCAGGGATGATCATATGAAACCAATAGTCCAAGAACATCGGGAGAGGGCTCGTTTGAACGAAAATTGAAATTTCTAGTGCTGTTTTTCCTGTGACCAAAAGAATTGGAGGACAACAGTCCCCCAGACATGTCCCTTTTTCTCAAAAATCGTTCGATCATGACCTTGACATACCCAAGGCATAGTTGAAAGGTTCCAAAACTATACGCACATATAAAGTCGTATCAACCAAATACTCTTTTTCTATGGTTATCAGTTTCAATAAGCCGCATTAGGAGACCAAACCTCACTTTGTGATAGTACTTCCAGACATAAAATGACATTCAGTATACCCCGCCCCCTCCGAATAAGTATACTTTGGACACCCTGATTCGCAGAAGAAAAACTTTTGTGTAATTTTTCCATGAGAAATATTTCCAGGCTTCCATCTGAAAAATAGAAAAAAAAAACTAAATTTCAGTGTAATTTCTAAAAACGCAGATAGGAGCTTGAAATTATTGCTATAGTGTTCCCTGATACGCTGAATACGATGGTGTGATTTTCGTGAAGATTCTATGATTTTTGGGGGTATTTCCCCCTATTTTCCAAAATAAGGCAAATTTTCTCAGGCTCGTAACTTCTGATGAAAAAGACTAAATTTGACCAAACTGATATATTTAAAATCAGCATAAAAATCCAATTCTTTTGGTGTATCTTTTAGTATCAAAATTCGTTTTTTAGAGTTTCGTTTACTATTGAGCCGGATCGCTCCTTACTACAGTTTGTTACCACGAACTTTTTAAAAATTCAAATTTTTTACCAATTCTTTAAGAATGACTCAGGAAACAAAAGGGCGGGCCGTTAAATTAGAAGAATAAGATAATTTTTTAGAAGTACTAAAAAACTTTAGCGTAACGAGTGAGAAGTTGGGAAACGAGCATACCATCACAATGCTCATCGGCCAGCTGTATCATCATTTCCGTCAGTCGAACAAAGCCGGAATCAGTAATATCATAACAACCCAAGAGATCGCCTTTGCGACTGTCGAAACCGGCTGAGATTAAAATCATATCCGGTTTGAAACGATTTGCCGTAGGTAATAACTCCTGTTCAAACGCCTGTATGATCATTTTATCCGTGGCACCACAACCCAAATGAACATTGATATTATAACCTTCTCCTTTGCCCTGACCCTTTTTCTTTGGATGACCCGTGCCCGGATAGGCATAGAGATCATGGGTTGAGAAAAAAAGCACACTGGAATCGTCATAAAAAGCCGATTCGGTGCCGTTGCCGTGATGATAATCCCAATCGACGATGAGTATTTTTTCT